>JAWNNO010003597.1:0-318151 GCA_035044985.1 Lordiphosa fenestrarum
TGAAGGTTAGCAGGTAATACCAGTTCATATTACACATTTTGGACGCACAATGATTCACACTTCCGGCTAGTAAAAGAGTTAGACTGAATCCATGTGAATATGGTAAGTTCTACTCCACGAAAGACAAGTGTACGCTTCTGTGGGCACGTTGCTAATACACTTAATTACCACTACGTTTTATGAGCTACACATTTGAATTTGAATTTGAATTTATTTTTGATTTAATATCCTAACGCTACAAATACAATGTACTTATTTTTGCGATAGTCACGTCTGTTTAGTCTTACAAATTGATACAATAATTGATACTTAATGCTATACATTGGTTGTTTATTTATTTGTTACATTTGCGTTTACCTAGTCTTCTACTAATTTTGTCTTCTTAGATGGGTTATTAGATGGGTTTTAAATTGCGTTCCGTTCTTAATTAATTTAAGCTCATGTGGGAGCTCGTTCCATCTACAAGCTGCGGCAACATAAAAATTATTTTTAGACATCGACAAGTGTATTCTAGGACATATAAGATTTTGTGTTCTTTTCGAGGCTGCAAAGTTTAATATATCAAATAGATAAGTAGGTTCTCTAGTGGTAATAATTTTGTGCAGAAAAACAAGTATTCGAAGGCTAATCCATGATTTTAAATCGAGATCAAAAATACTGTTAGAGTATGGCGTTATATGGTCGGGTGGGTTTACGGTCGAAAATATATCTTGATATGGAATTGAAAGCCACTTGTAATTTGTGCATGCTGCTTGCGTCACAGCTTCCGAAGATTTCGACTCCATAAAATAATGTCGGTATTAGGCATGTTTTTGCAACGGTCAGTTTAAGGTAACGTGGCAGACAATTTCGAGTTAAAGACAGTTGCCTGAGCATACCATAGGTTTTACCTGTTGCCTTTGCTACATGATTACTCCAAGACAGAGTGCTATTGAAATTAATTCCAAGGTTAGTAGCATGATCTACGTACTCAATAGCGGTTCCTCTAATAGTGAGTTTAGCCAGCTGTCTGGTGTCTATTGCTTTCTTGTAAGTAATTAGGTATTTGGACTTCAGAGGGTTAAGTCCCAGCCCATTTGTATCAGCCCAGTTGCTTTTTTTTTTTTATTCTTGGTTGGTATTTATTGATCTCTCTTAAAGAGACTAACAATAAATCTTCAAATCTTAATCTAGAAACTATTTTAAGAACTATCCCCTATTGGAGGTAGTTTGTGTTCTACGGCCCTTTAAGTCAGTCGCTGGGTTGGTAGGTCGTTTCTTCGGAGGCGAGAATGCGTTGCCAGCATGGTGAGAGATTTTGCAAGTTGGTTTGTTAAGTTCCTCTATTTCAGTTTCAACCAGTGGGATGCTGAGGTCGTTGTGGATACAATCATTGCGAATGTACCATGGCGCTCCAGTGATGGTTCTAAGGATTCTCGACTGTGATCTTTGGAGGATGTCCTCGCTGCTCGCACAAGCATTTCCCCATAGCTGCGAGCCAGGCTTTATGATGCTCTTGTACAGTAAGACTTTATATTCCAGCTTTAGAGGGGAACGGGAGTTAATTAGCCAGTGAAGGCTGTTGGCCTTAAGCTTTATCTGAAGTTTTTTCGAGTCTATGTGTTTGCGCCATGTGAGCCTTCTATCAAGGTGTACACCTATGGAGGTATACAACATCGTTTGATTGCGGGATCAAAGTCGCGTTAAGTGATAGCTGGGGACAGGTGCTTCTGTTGAGTGTGAACGTCACGTGCTTACACTTTTGCTCGTTGATTTTAATACGCCAGTTGGCCAGCCACTCTTCCACGTCGGTAAGATGGCTTGCCAAAAGTCTTGTTGCGGTAATTGGACATCGTGATCTGCTTAATATTGCCGTATCATCCGCAAAAGTACTTATTGTAAGTCGAGAGTCTGTTGGTATGTCGGCTGTGTATAGTACGTATAGGAAAGGACCAAGAACACTTCCTTGCGGTACTCCGGCTCCTATGTTGAACTCTTCTGTTGTGTACGCATTTTGACGAACTGTAAATACTCTGTTACTGACGTAACTTTCTAGGACTTTGTGTGTATTTGGTGGAAGCATTGTCTTTATCTTGAATGTAAGACCGTCCAACCATACGCAGTCAAATGCTTGGGCAACATCTAGGAAAATGGCAGAGCAGTATTCGTGGTTTTCAAACGCAGTCCGAATATCTGAAGTTATGCGGTTGACTTGCTCAATAGTCCCGCTTTTAGCACGGAACCCAAATTGGTGTGATGGAATGATATTTTGTGCATGGGAATCAATTTACGGAGTAAGATCTTCTCAAAAAGTTTTGATAAGCAAGGTAGCAGACTAATGGGTCTATATGATGACGCTTGGGTTTTATCCTTTCCTGGTTTATGGATCATTATGATTGTGGACTTTTTCCATTGGGTTGGGAAGTATCCACATCGCAGTACTGCATTGAAAAGTCTTGAGATATATGTTATGGCAGGACTTGGAAGTTCCATAATCATTTTAGGCGTAATAAGATCATGTCCAGGCGCTTTTCTGGGTTGTAGATCTCCGATAGCATTTTTTATTTCAAGTGAATGAACTTTAATTGGGTCAGTTTGTGCGGCGATGGGAACCAATGGAAGTGCATAGCCATTAGTTGGTGGATTTGGCGGGAAGACATTTCTAAGGTGAAGTGCAAAGACATTTGCCTTCTCTTCGTCACTGCGGGCCCAACTTCAGCTCTGGTCCCTTAAAGGCTTATCTACCTTTGCAGGTGGCTTTATGCTTGCATGTGCTCTCCATTGGGGAAATTTAGTGCTTGTAGGCGATAGTTTTTCTATGTAACGGCTATGGGCTAGCTGCTCTTCCGCTTCGAGTGCTTTGCGAAGTATGCGTTCCGCAAGTCTCAGACGATTTTTTGACGCAGGCGACCTATGGTGCTGCCATTCTCTTCTTGCACGTCGCTTTTCAGACACCAGTCGGTCTATGTAGCTGATCGTTAATCTACTATCCTGCTTAGGTGTTGCAAGTGTTGTTTGAGGGTTTGAATGATGAGCAGCAGCAGTAATGATAGAGGTGAGGGCTTCTACTGAGTTTTCAATGTCTACTTCGCTGTTTATGGTCGGGCTCAGCTCGATGTGACTGCTGATATTTTTTTTGTATTTGAGCCAGTTTGTCTTGTGTGAAGTCAGTCTCCGAGGATATTGTCTGATCTGAGGGCACTCCAGAAGGGTAAATATTATTGGAGAATGGTCTGACGACAAGTCTGCAAGGGCTTCTGCAGTTACCAGGTTTTGTGGAACTTTTTTTGTTATGGCAAAGTCTATAAGATCGGGTATTTTCTTTGGATCTGCTGGCCAGTGTGTAGGCCCTCCCTGGAGATACATTTGCATTCCAGAGTGATTCTCTTAGGAGAGCCATTATTTGGGTTGTTGCGAAGCCGAGCAGTTGAATGAGAAGGCCTTGCATTCTCATCTGTTCTTGCATTGCGTTTTGCATATACACCATAAAATCTTTCAGGATTTGTTGTAACGATACAAACATGGCTTCTAAGCTACTTTGGTTTGATGGTTGCTCCACATGTTTTGTTGTCAGAGTCGGCTCAGTTCGAGTTTCGTGTGAAATCGTTCTTGTTTCAAGACGCTTGCGAAAGAAACGCCTTGGGTAGTAGTCGATGGGGCAAAAGACGATCTCGTAGCTTTTGTGAAGAAGACTCCAGGGGTCGATTGCGAGGGTGTATACGTATTAAGGTTTCCATTGGAACGAGCAAATTCCGTGCGCGTATTAATCCTGCTCTTTAGATCTTTGTATACTTGGCAACCTTTGCGGTGTGGTTACCTCCACAGTTACTGCATTTTTTAAATGATGGATCCTCCTTGTTTGCGGGGCATGAGGCAGTATTGTGCAGCTCTCCGCATGCTACACAAACAGATCGCAGAGCGCAGTAGGACTTGGTGTGTCCAAATTCTTGGCAATTGGTACATTGCACTGGATTTGTGCGCTTGTGCGGTTCCTCTACAGTTACTCTGCGGTGCAATAAGAAAGGTAGTTTGTAAATGGGGTGCACTTCATTTTTGTTAGGAGCTATGTCTTCCGGGCTCAGCTAAACTTTGAAAAGCGGTTGGGGTTTTTGTCTCTGTTTATTAAATTTATTACGGACTTGACCTTAAATCCCTTTTCTTCCAAAGCATAAGCAACTTCCGTTGCAGGTACACTTGATTATATACCTTTGATTACAACTTGTAGGCCTTTGCTACTTTTTAGTTGGTAGGTGTAGTAGCTTTTATTTTCAGCTCTTAAACATTTTTCGACAGCGCGATAGTCGTCATCGGTGTTAACTTGGAGATTTGTTTCGCGTATGTTGCCTTTGCTGACGGATGTCACATAGAAGTTGTTATTGCCTATTAGCGAGACAAGCTTTGTTACTAGGGCCGTACAGCTAGTATCCCTAATGTAGATTGGCGGAGGCTTTGGTTTTGCGGCACTTGCAGCTTTTTCTTCAGTCTCAGCGTCAGACTGTTTGGCGAGAATTTGGAACCTATTCCCAGTAAGGGGATCTTTGTCCGCAGGTTTATCGCTTGTTTTGTTCAATGTTGTTGTATTACAGCTTTTTTTGTTTTGCGGGCTTAATTTTCGTTGGTTTATTTTTACATACCGATCGATGCCGGTCTGCACATACGAACGGGTGGTGGGTGTTGTGCTCACTTGTGTATGTGTAAGTGGGAGCGCGTGCTGAGTTGACGCTGGTTTCTGCATAGTTGTTGTTGTTGAGTTCGTACAGGTTAATTGCGCTGGAGTAAGCGTTACCGTACTTTTTGTTGCATTTGCCGAAAAGTTCATCATCGTGGGCTGAGGAGAGGGGGTGGGGCATTGGGAGCTCCACGTCGCGGTGGTAGTATGAGAGCCTACAGTCGCCGTGCTGGTGGGCTCGGGAGAGCGTTGTTGCGCTGTATAGAAAGCTGGCGATAGTCTTGTTGTTGTTGCATTTGGGCATTGAGTTGGTTCTGACTCATGGTGTTGTTAGTGTTCTTTGCACTAGCATTTGCTGAATTTGAACGCGTAGTCATTCAATTAATTTAATTTAATTAAATATCAACTGTTAGATATTATTGGACAACATAAGCACGAGTGCTTATGAATGTCTATTAAAGTCTTTTATCGCGAGTCGAAAGTTTTTGTTTTAACTACTGATTTTAAAGATTTTACAACGAATAAAACCGGAGCTCGACAAAAACACGTCTTTACACTTCAACCGACAGAAGAATTCCCAGTTGCTTATTGCATCTAATTTACTATTGCATACACTAACACAAACATTAACGGCCCACTAACATATAATTGAACGTCATCGGCATACATATGTACATCACAATTTGACAGATTATTAGGAAGGTCATTTATATAAATGGAGAACAGAAAAGGACCTAACACCGAACCCTGAGGAACGCCTCGCTTAATGGGTAATACATTTGACATAGATTTGCCCGACACTACAGCTTGCCGTCTGTCTACAAGATATGTTTTTATTAGATTTAGTGCAGACGTCGAAAGATTGTATAAATTCTTTAACTTTGTGAATAAAATATCATGATCTACAGTGTCGAAGGCTTTGCTGTAGTCCAGTAATGTCAGAAAAGTGACATTACTGTCGTCAAGCTGCTTGCGGATGTCCTCCGCAACTCTCAACAGCGTTGTTGTACAGCTCCTGTTTTTTCGAAAGCCGGATTGCTTTTGGGTTAATAGAGAATTTTCTTTAAAGAATTTCTGCAACTGTTTTGCCATTATCTGCTCAAAAACTTTTGATAAAAATGGCAAGATGGATATGGGCCTGTATTCGCCATTAGGTTTAGAAATAGGGAGAATTTTACCGGTCTTCCACTTGTCAGGAAAAGTCGATGTCGTGAGAACAGTATTTATAATATAGTATGTGTGATATGGTCAGGCAGCATTGGTAACAGAATTTTTAGAAATTTAGGATTAAGTTGATCAAAACCTTCTGCATTGGAGTTTACTTTAAGTATACTTTCTAGGACATCACAAGACCTTACACACATAAAGCTAAAGCTATTATCACAAATGGGAACAGAATTGACATACATATTATGGGTAGGTGCAGGAACTTTTATTTGAATGAATTTTTCATTAATCTTATTCACATCTAAGTCATTGTCCAGTCTTGGTCTGTTTTTCCTATCCCCTTACCTTTTAAGTCCCTCCATATTTGTGCTGATGTAAGTTCACTGGAAAACTTTGATTTGTAGAAGTTGTTTTTTGCGTTTAGTATCGTTTTAACTACTTTTGCTCTTAGTTTCGTAAAGGATAGTTTTGTGTCCTGTGTGCGGTAGCGCTTCCATTTTTTGTAGGCTGCATCTCGCATGCAGCAGCGCAGCGCCTAATTTCATTATTGAACCAGGGTGTTTCTTTGGGTTTAATTTTCTTAGTTTTTAAAGGCACACAAGTATCGAACAATCGGTTGAAATTATTGTGAAAAGCATTTAATTGGCTATCAGGGTTCGGCAGGGTATAAATATAGTCCCATTTATATTTATAGAATTCATTCCTCAAGTTGTTATATTCAATTGCCCTGAAGTCCCTATAAGTAAACGTGATGTCAATGTGATCTAAAACTAATTCGTACGTCATAAAGATGAGGTCATGTTTAGAGAATGCAGGAGCAGAAATCTGGTCGTATAAAAGAACCTTTTTAGTGTCGCATACGAAAAAAATGTCAAGTAGAGTGTCACAGGTGCTAGAGAAATGGGTAGGTACAGAGTTGTTGACTGTTGTTATGCCTAGTGATTCCATGTCAATCATTATACGTTGTTCCAAAAGCAAGTTACTATTGAAATCACCAGCTAGTATAACGTCGGTGTATATCACAGAAAGGTCAGATACTACATTGAGTAGTTCTGAATAGTCAGTATTTCGATGTGGGCCAATTAATAGTTTTTGGTCCAGATGTTTGTTGATTAATTCGATAAAAATATATTCAATGGTACTGTGAGGCAAGTTTTTATGAATTTTTTTATACTCTTAAGTCTATTCGTAATATATATTGCCACTCCCACTGCATGTTCTACACGGTCAGATCGATATAACACATAGCCAGCACATTCACAAGATTCTGAAACAAACCAAGTTTCAGACACACACATAACATCTATATTCGACTTAACAAAAATATTTCTTAACTCGTCCATTTTCCTTATCAAACTCTGAGCATTTATATGAACCACGTTTAATCCTTTTCGTTGTTGGCCTAGAATTCTTGTTATTATGCTCGTAGTGGAACCTCCCAAATTATCCTCTATTGGAGACATAGACATTACCTAAAGGGAACGCACGCATTAAACCTAACAAAAAGACAAAATTGTACATACATATAAGCAAAGAGAACGAGATCAGCAAATTAAATATACTCTTATTAATAGTATCAACGCAAATTAAGAAGAGACCCATATTATTGTTGGCGAATGTATTATTGAGTTTTTCTGCCTCTCCAGCTTCGTCTTGCAGAGAGGCTGTATCGGCAGAGCAAGGTGGGGAAGAGGGTGTTGTATCAGAAGAGCGTGGTGGGGGAGAGGTTGCGTTGCGACTCAAGCCCACTAGCTCTTGCATATTGCTTATGCACACGTAATTATCGCGTCCACTCGCTCGCACATGAACAAGAGAACGTCGTGTGTGGACTGCAGAGAGAATATTGCACGCAACCATGCGGCGGTTTAGTTGTTGCTTTGTCTCCCGCCGGTACTGCCCAATGGTCCGCAAAACCAAACTCTTATCGCGAACGTGCTCCAGCTTTACGATGATCACCGGATCCACAGTCGTCGACTGTCGCTGTCTCACCCGAAAAATTTCCTTCACCCTGGGGGGCGGTGTGATCTTCAGCGAGAAACAGAGGGTCTTAAAGATGGGCATCAGATTTTCGTCCTCGTTGAATGGGATGCCATGCATCCGGAGATCGGCAGCGACACTCTCGCTTGCCTGAGTAGCAAGCCTAGCCTTAAATTTAGCTTCCAGTGCATCTACCTGCTGTTTTAAGGCTAGAGCATATCCATTATTGTTCTCAAGCTCCAGCTTAAGAACTCGTTGCGCCAGCTGATGGAGCTCAGCAGCCATACTGTTCATCCGTTCCTGTAGGACTTCAAGGATACGTAGTTCAGTAGCCTGGATGTTGGACTTTATCAGCTCCGCCTGCTGCTCAAATCTCTGGTCAATGAGTCCGAGTAACTCCATGGAATAAGCATCGGAGGAGCGACCCGTTGACGCTTGGTAGGAGGAGCCATTGTTGTTGTTTTTGGGCTGATAATTAAGTGTTTGTTCAGTTGGAGTTTCAGTTGTGTGTGTGGTTGAAATTGCCTTGTGGGTGTTTTGACGATTGCACTAGTATTTGTTTTGCCTTTATTGTGATTTCTTTCTGGTTTATTTTTCGTCCAAGCGCACAATTTAAACTCAGAGCTTTAGCTGGATTATAGTGATTGTGTTTATACTAATCTTTGTGATGTTTATGTTTATTAACATTAGATTTAAAACAGGAACTTTAAATATATTTTCGGAAGTTCAGAAAAATTGCGCGGTCACCTCGATAACGATAACGATTTGTTATGGTTATTTATAGACCGGTCACAAACATTGATTTTTTATGTAACACATACCTTGAAGTTAATAAAAAGCCAAACTTTAAATAAAGAATTTTGTAAAGCTCTTTGCAAAATCATATTGTGTGTTTGTCAGTTCACAGCTGATAATCAGCTGATCGTAGAGTTTTTTTAAAGCTGCGATAAATCTAATCGAAGCATCTATTATCGACATCTGAAAAAAAAATCAACGCTTTTTCAAATTAGAAAATTAGAAATAAGTGCCGCTAGCGAGACCAAATCGCCCACTTTGAGACGGACGGACAAAGCTCAATCGACTCAGCTCGTCACCCTGATCAAAAATATATATAGTTAATATAGACCTAATTCATATAAGGCAGACCTACGGAGACCGAAGGATCACGCTGCACCCGCTGTATCTGAGGGGCAGCTCCTGGAACGAGGAGTTTACTACTGTGAAGAACATGTATAGCCAAGAAATTGTGAAAAACTGAATAATAATTGGAGAGCTGAATATACGGATTGGCGGAGAACAACAAGAACTGGAAGGGATCATCTTACCGACGTTTATCAAGGGACTTAAGAAAAGATCATCAAAGGACGACGGCATTAATGCAAATGGAAAGAAATTTTAAATCTTTTGTGACAACTATGGATTTGTTATACTTAATGACCGAACAGTTGCAGACGAAACCGGAAAATTTACATTTATTGCACGACAAGGTAATTCAGTAAACGATTCCTGCGCTACTTCTCAAGATTCTTTGGGATGCATCGATAAATTTGAAGTGGACTCGAAAATTTGGTCGGATCATATGCTAATAATATTGGCGTTGAAATTGAAGTCAAGTGAAACGTTTGAAACCAATAAGCCTCTAGGACTTTTACGTAAATTACAGTGGAGAGATGAAAATAAGGGAAGATACACACAAAATCTATGCCTAAATCTGGACTACAAACTACAAGAAAAATCTGCGCTATGCCTGGGTAATTTTTGCGAAATAATAAAAGACGAATATGCGAATATGCAAAGAAATGCTGTCCAAACGTTGACGTATACAAATTAGTGGTTCGACAAAGAATGCAATAGAACAAGAAACCGCACATTCTCGGCATTAAACGATTTTAGAAGGTCTAATTCACCGTACCACACAAATATATACCAGGACATTAAGCGACAGTACAGAAATGTATGTTAACTTAAAAAGAAGACATTCAGAAATAATTTAGTAGCGCGAATCAACAGTCAATAGCGGCAAAGAATAGTGGAGTCTAGCAAAATATATTAGAAATGAGCAATTTACTGTGGGTACTCATTTAAGGAACACCAAAAATAATAAAGCTCCAGGAGACGATAGGATACCGTACGAGTTTTTTAAAAATGCGCAGGAAAATTTTTTAAATGAATTGTCAAAATCTGACACTTTATTGATCGAGAGAAGCACTGCCGATGAATCGTTTGCAACAAGCATTATATACCCAATCCATAAGAAAGGCGACCCAAATAATTCTGGTAACTACCGTGGCATATCATTCATGAACTGCATAGCGAAAACTCTAATGGGGATACTAAACAACCGGCTGGTAATGTGGATACAAGAACATCAGAAGATGAGAGAATATCAAGCCAGGTTCCGGAAAGGCTATTCTACGGCCGACAATATTTGCAACCTTACATCAATAATCCATCTAATGTGGAATATAAACGAGAAAGATAAGCTAACTTCGTCTGTGCCCAAGTTTTTATACCCTTGCAAGTGCTTAAATATTTTCAAAAAATTCGTTTTGCCATTTTCCGACCGATCGTTCGTATGGGAGCTATATGATATAGTCATCCGATTTGTCCAAAAATTTGTAAAATTATGTGAAAGCATGTGAAACAAACAAATACAAATTTCCAGGATGCTACCATTAAAAACAAAAAAGTTTTTTTTAACAAAGACTGTTTTTCAGACCTATCTTTTGTATGGCAGCTATACCATATACATAGTTGTCCGAATTTAAAAAAACATAGAAAACCTAAGATTACAAAGTTTGGAGACTTTTCCATTGAAAAGAAAAAAGTTTTTCTCACTACAAATAGTTTTCCGACCGATTGTTCCTATGGGAGCTATGCGATATAGTCATCCGATCCGGTCGGTTCTGACATATTAGTAGTGTGCAGCAAAAAAAAGACTCTGTGCAAAATTTCAGCTCGATAGCTTCAAAACTGAGAGACTAGTTCGCGTAGAAACAGACAGACAGACAGATGGACGGACGGACAGACGGACGGACAAAGCTCAATCGACTCAGCTCGTCACCCTGATCAAGAATATACATGGGGTTCGGAAATGAATATTTCTATGCGTTGCAAACTTCTTAGCAAAATTATAATACCCTTTGCAAGGGTATAAAAAGGGGCTGCTTTTGATCGGGTGCCAAGGGATCTCCTTATTTTCAAGCTGATAGATTGGGTGTGTCATCTAAAATACTCCGTTTTATCAATTTAATTTATAAAACTACAACCTCGACTGTATGGACGGGCCAAAATCTTTCACAAGCGTTTGACACATTGTTGGGAGTCAGGCAAGATTGCTTGCTTTCACCTGTAGTATTCGCGATATATATCGATGATCTTCATGATGTTCTGGAAGGTGGTTTAGAGATTGACGATTTGAATATAAGGCTGATATTATATGCTGATGACATAGTCATACTGTCGGATAACACAATTAAAATGCAGCAAATGATTAACCGTCTGGAGCAATATTGTTTCGACTGGGGAATGGAGGTCAATCTTGAAAAGTCCCACATTATGATTTTCCAAAAAGGCGGCAGAAGGGGAGCATCAGAGAAATGGTCGTACAAAGGCAACAAAGTGAGTGTGATAAAATAAAATAATATAAATACCTCAGTGTAATACTAACTCCCACTTTAACATTCACCAAACACGTCCTTCAATGGGTTGCACAAACGAAGGCCAGCATCAACTCCACCTGGAAGAACTTCTTTGGCAGCCAGGATATGACTCTCAACTCATAGTGGAGGCTTTTTCTTGCGGCTTGCCGATCCCTACAAGCTTATGGCGCTCAAGTATGGGGATATACCTGCTTTAAAGAGATGAACTAACTGTAGAGATTTTTTATAAAAAAGACTGCTAAAACTGCCCATGAACACTCCAAACTATGCACTGGCACTAGAAACGGCTTCTGAAGATGGAAGTCTCTGTACATATCATCTGCATCTGGACAACCGAAAAAATAAATGAGTCGAATTGGTGTATAAACATGGAGGAACTATTAACACGAATGAATATTAGTAAGACTCAACACTATTTTACTGACGCAAGAAGCAGCCTGACAAGGACATATAGAAAACTTGACCTTCATGTATGATTAGGATATTGCGATGATAGGCATAGCTGTGATACCATTTCGTGGATACTGAAAGCTCGAGCAGATGTCCCGTGGCTCAGATGTCCTGCGACATTACGGAAAGATGAAACAATTATACATATAATTCTGAAATGTCCCATATACAAAGAGTTCAGATGGAGGCATTTTCAACAAACGACACTAACCGACGAAGAAGTAATAGACTCATTAAATGGCAACAGTGGTTGGCAAAATCTGGCACTATATATTAGTAAAATTATTAGATATAGATCACAAATTATATCAGAATTTAGATAGGAAATCGCTAAGATGGGTTTGGTGTGGAATGAACGATTGGGTATCTTGCGACGAGCGGAGCATCCCAGTGTATTAGTTCTGCATTAGACCCAGCGAAGCTTTTTCCTACAAATATGTTTATCGTAAAATAATTGTCCAAAATAATTTGAATTTGTGTCCAAAATGAATTACTGTAATAATCGTTCGAAATATGTTGATATAATATTATATTATTATATTTAAACCTGGGGCAGACGGCAAAAAGCCATGCCATTATTATTATCGATTATTGTAAACGCGTTAAAAATACGTAAATAATTAGTCTTAATATAAAATAAACAAGAAAGAAAGTCGGTCAAGCTCTGTGGGAGATATGACGTTTTTTCTAAATTGCGGGGGCGGAAGGGGGCGTGGCCAAAATTGAAAATAAACTTGATCTGCCTGCAGACATGAGAAGTATGTGACCCATACATATCAAACCTCTATCTGTTACCATCTCTGAGATCTGTGCGTTCATACGGACAGACAGAAGGACAGACGGACATGACGGACATGACGGACATGACGGACATGACGGACATGTCGGACATGACGGACATGACGGACATGACGGACATGACGGACATGACGGACATGACGGACATGACGGACATGACGGACATGACGGACATGACGGACATGACGGACATGACGGACATGACGGACATGACAGACATGACTCGGCTGTTGATGCTGATCAAGAATATATATACTTTATAGAGTCGGAGGTGCTTCCTTCTGGATGTTACATTCTTATGCACAATCTTATAATACTTTATGTACCTACGGTACAGAGTATAAAAATCTAATATTAAAATTCTAATCTATGAAGACAAGATTTCGCACTCCAGGTGCTCCTATACACCCCCACACCATTACACTGCATCCGCCGTGCTTCACTGTTTTTTGAATGTAGTTTTCTTGAAGCTCTTTATTTGGTTAATCCAAACTATTTGAGCGCCGTCTGAACCAAAAAGGTTGTATTTTGTTGTATCTGAAATAGCTGCCGAATAGTAGGGTCATACTGATTTGATGGCCGCTTGTATTCAAAATGCGAATTTTAATTTCAAGTTCAAACAATTATAAAATCACCTCACAGCTTTCCAAGTCGCATGAGATACCACCACAAATATGGGCGACTTCGTGAACTGTGCAGCTGCAACTGATTCTTGGTAGATACTCAAACTAAGAAGGTTGTTACAATTAAAATTGATAATAGAGTCAATTTTATATGCAAATTTAATTATTACTTCTGGTAACTTTTTATTGAGACTTGCTCTTGCTTTCAATTTGTTAGATTGTTGCTGAGTTGTTCAAATTTAAAACTCTAACAGTCAATCTGCATACCGATACCGATCCCAGTCATATTGATGTTCGTACATTCTTTATACGTTTATCGAAAAGTAATATCATTGTCCACCACTGAAATGGCAGTACTCGGACAGTTCGCGCTGCACGAACACGTTGAATAAACGCTTACGTATCTTATGCACTTAATAATCTTGTACTTTAAATAAACAAATACATTTGACCTGGCCAGAACCTTCTTTAGTTGCCAATCACGGTGGCAACATTCTTTTTTTTAACTGAGTTTAGAGCGAACTGAACTTCGTGGTTTCATATACTACACACACACTCACAGAGAGACAGAAAAGACAGAAAAATTAATTGAAGTTGTGGTGAAATAAACTGATGAGAAGAATTGCGAAATACAAAGCGAATTTTGTTAAAAGAGATGTCTGGATCGAGTACTCCTGTGAGGTTGGACAACATGGAGTCAGATAATGAGAGAATTAGGCTTGTTGATAATATATCAAAATATCAATATATCGATATTTTTTACAAAAAAATAAATATTTATATCGAAATATTTTTTTTCCTGATATATCGCATATCGATATTATTTGGAAATATATTTTTTGATATTGTGGTTGGTCACACAACACTTAGAAATCTTAAAAAGAGAAGATGAGCGAGGCAAAGAGCTTTTACACAAACATAATGCCACCTGCAGCCTTTGTGCAAAAGTAATTAAGTCAAGTGGCAACACCACTAATCTCCTGTCACATTTGAGGAACAAGCACACGGCGCAAGCGTATTCAACATGTGTTAAGGTAAGAAAAAATGTAATGCCAGAAAGTCTCGAGAATTTTCCCGCGTAATTTTTTGACAGTGTGTGTGTGTGCGCGTCACTAACCCAGTCGGACTTTGCGTCATGTGTTGAGAAAAATCAGTACACCCGGTGGCATGATATTTCACGTAAATAGTCTCTACATGACTTTTTTTGCATGAAACTAGCCCTTAATATATCATGAAAAACTCACACGTTATTTTCTCAGGTATTTGTAAGGCTAAATGTCTGAAATTTCATTCGAAAACATGAAAAACTCAGGGGTTTGTCAGCGAATGTCTTCCCACCTACGGTATACAAAGTAAGTACATCTGGAGTACTAAGAAAGTAAAGAACCCGAAGGCTGATGACGTCATCTAAGCGGAAACGGTTAAAACCCCAAGGCTCAGGTTTTGTCATGCCTTATTACGTGAAAAGTAAGCATGAGAAAGTACATTTTTCATGATGAAAAGTCCGACTGGGAAGCCTTTTTATTCTTATGCATTTGTATGTGTGTGTACTTTCAGCGAATTTCTGTGCTTTGTAAATAATTTTGGAGGTAAAATCATGTTACCAATATATGCAATTTTTCTAGAAAATTGAACTTTTTTCTTGTATTTTTACTTAAACTATTCAACCTTAAAATCTCTGTTGTTTAATGGAAAAAAGTTTATTGTTTTATTTTTAATTTATAAAAAGCTCAAAATAATTATAATGCATTTAAAGTTAATGTTATATTGGGGGGTTTAAGATTTTTATACTGAAATATAAAAATATCAAAAATATCAGATATATCGATATATTTTGGTGATAAATATTGCAAAAACCTGATGATATTTTTAAAAAATGATAATCATCGATACGATATTTTTTACATATTTTCACAACCCTAGTTGAAATGTACACAGGAACTAACTGATCGGGTCAGTAAGCTGGAGCATCCAGTAATAGTGGATTCAAATTGTGACCCATCTGGCTTATCCCCTGACGGTGCAGCACATCAAGATGTACCTTCTCTTGGCGCATATGGAAGCGCAAACTTGGGAGCCGCACAGGGTGGCTTGGGCAGCAATGCACATAGAGGTGCGTATGGAGGTCGACATGGAGCTGCACTTGGTAGTGCACATGGTGGTGCACATCAACACATACCTTCCCTCGGCGCATATGGAAGCGCAAACTTTGGAGCCACACAGGGTGGCTTGAGCAGCAACGCACATAGAGGTGTTTTTTGGAGCTGCACATGGAGGTACTCATGGAGTTGCACATGCACATGCACACCTTTTATCGGCGCTTATGGAAGCGCAACATTTGGTGCCACACAGGATGACTTTGACGGCGACACATATACTTCTCGTTCTGCAAATGGAGTTGGATTTAGCGGCGCATCCACAATTGGCCCTTATGGAATGTGCATGCCCAATCAAGATGGCAAAGGCGTCACTAACAAATGCGATGACGCACGAGGCGCTTCTGGAAGCGCAGCTGACCTCACAACAGAATTTGGCTCAGGCGATCATGAATTTTGCAGCGAAATACAACCGATGGATGTAAACAGAAGCTTGGCTAGCGGAGATGCTTTACGAAATCCTCCTGCCATTGGTAACGGTATGTATGAACTGAATCATGATATGACTTATGGATCGGTATGTATTAGTACGGTACAAGGAGAAGGTGGAAGACCTTTAGGGAATCAAGAGAGAAGCAATGTTTCCTATGCGCCATGTCATGTTCCAATGCAGCCCCGTAAAGTGATAGATTTGCCTGGATTTAGTGGTGAGGCAGAAGATTGGCCAGTATTTTTATACTCTGTACCGAAGGTACATAGAGTATTATAAGTTTGTGCAAAAGTATGTAACATCCAGAAGGAGGCATCTCCGACCCCATAAAGTATATATATTCTTGATCAGCATCAACAGCCGAGTCGATATAGCCATGTCCGTCTGTCCGTCTGTCCGTCCGTCCGTCTGTCCGTCTGTCCGTCTGTCTGTCCGTATGAACGCACAGATTTCAGAGATGGTAAGAGATAGAGGTTTGACATGTATGGGACATATGCTTCTTATGTCTGCAGGCAGATCAAGTTAATTTTTAATGTTGGCCACTCCCCCTCCCGCCCCCGCAATATGGAAAAAACGTCATATCTCCCACAGTTTTGAAGATAGATTGTTCCATCTGGACATATTTAGTTATTAGGATAACTTATCGATCCGCCAAAGGAATGAAGAAGATCGGATGAACGGTTTTCGAGTTATGATCAAAAGACAAATTTTCTTGGTACAGAGTATGTTATAGTCGGGCTTGACCGACTTTCTTTCTTGTTTACTATGTTCTCAGAGCCATCCGCAGCTTATAGGTATACTAGCTTATACCCGCGGCTTCGCTCGCATTCGGTTGCGGCAGCTTTTTTTTTACATTTTTAAGATAAGAGTCTTCATTTCCACACCACCGCAGAGGTAGAGGAGTTGGCGCGTTTTGTTAACGTGGTATCTCCAGTAGACCTAGTTTTCATATAGATCTTGAAAATGAGTTTGAGATTGATCGTATGAAATACTAAACAGTTTCATTCAGCAGCAGACTTTGTTAGTAGGTTTTCAAAAATTGGACAGCTATCTATTCCATATTTATTTAAGTGTAGGTTTGAAAAGTAGTTTGGAGCTGATTATTCGCCCATACAACCTTGACCACCCATTACCCACCCAGTTTGGTGAATTTTCCGGAAGAATGGCATGCAGTCTTTGTTGAATTTATTTATAGATCTTTACAAATGAGTTTAAACCTGTTCGGATTGACAGCTAAAAAGTTTCACCCATCCTTACGCACATTTTCCGACTAATGAATTAGATTTTTATACTCTGTACCGTAGGTACATAGATTATTATAAGTTTGTGCAAAAGTATGTAACATCCAGAAGGAAGCATCTCCGACCCCATAAAGTATATATATTCTTGATCAGCATCAACAGCCGAGTCGATATAGCCATGTCTGTCTGTCCGTCTGTCTGTCCGAATGAACGCACAGATCTCAAAGATGGTAAGAGATAGAGGTTTGACATGTATGGGACACATGCTTCTTATGTCTGCAGGAAGACCAAGTTTATTTTCAATTTTAGCCACGCCCCCTCCCGCCCCCGCAATTTAGAAAAAAGAAGTGGGCGTCGTGGAACACCCGGTACGAGCGAAGCTCTTTACGAGAGATAATCATAATCTGATTTAAAAATACAATACTGGCAAATCAATATAAAGTAGTTTGTTTTGTGTATTGTAAATGTAAGAGCAACGTGAGAGCATAAACCAAAACCCACAAAGTGGTGTTTGAAAATTATCGATAGTGAGCACAATTGATAGTCTTGAAAATCGTTAACAGTAAAAGTCGAACCTGACAAATATCAAGGCTAAAGGCGCTAAAGGAGAAATCGTTCAAAACTGGACCGACTGATTAGACCGTGATGGCCAAACGGCTCCGGAGCATCGAATGACGATTCGTAAATGTAAAACCTGCTTCATGGCGGCAGTTCGAAATACCATATCGCTATCGTGATACTAGCAGACGCTTGGGCGACGCACAATGACCAGACTCGCGAATTTTGCATTTCGAAAATCAATTTTCGATTGTCGATTTTTTTGAGCATACACAGAGTGAAAAACCGTGAACATTGGTGTCAATATGAGCACATTCGTTGTCAAAAACTAATCATGATCGGATTTTCAGTTTTTGAGAACATTTTAAACTAAAACGAGAAAGCTAAGCTAACTTCGTCTGTGCCGAAGTTTTTATACCCTTGCCAGTGCTCGCTTTAATATTTTCAAAAAATACTGATTTTCCCATTTTCCGACCTATTGTTCGTATGTGAGCTATATGATATAGTCATCCGATTTGGACAAAAATTTGTAAAACTATATGAAAGCATGTAAAACAAACCAATGCCAAATTGCAGGATGTTACCATTAAAAACAAAAATGTTTTTCTAACTAAGACTGTTTTTCAAAAATATCTTTTTAATGGCAGCTATACCATGTTGTTGTCCGATTTTAATAAAACTTGGGAGAATTATAAAAAAACAAAGAAAACCTACGATTACAAAGTTTGGAGACGTTTCCATTGAAAAGAAAAAAGTTTTTCTCACTAAAACTAGTTTTCCGACCGATTGTTCCTATGGGAGCTATGAGATATAGTCATCCGATCCGTTCGATTCCGACATATTAGTAGTATGCTGCAAAAAGAAGGCTCTGTGCAAAATTTCAGCTCGATAGCTTTAAAACTGAGAGACTAGTTCGCGTAAAAACGGACACACAGACAGCTCGTCACCCTGATCAAGAATCAATATAGTTTATGTTGTCGAAAATGAATATTTCTATGCGTTGCAAACTTCTGGGCAAAATTATAATACCCTTTGCAAGGGTATAACAAAAATTTGAGGTCCAGGGTCCAGGATCCAGTCCAGGACCAGATCCAATTCCAAGTCCAGGTCTGATATCAGCTCCGAATCCGCAGAGACATCCGCCTTGTACCACACCCCACCTGCCTTAGTAAATTAAATTAAAAAAAATAAAAAAATTTCGGACTTACTGGGAGTGGAGCCCACGACGCCCAGCGCGCAACGACTCGACGGCGGACGTGTTAGCTCGTTAGGCTGTTGCCAAGCATCACGTCTGAATGGATACTTATACTTTTCGGTGATGAACATTTGTTCTCAAAAATTTGAGAGCACATTCTGTTCTTGTTTTGAGATGAAATAATCTTATATTCTGAATGGGGGGCTATGGGTGCTGAAGCCCCCCCAGAGCACAATTGTGCAACTTCACCAAATATATACAAAGCCGCCATTCTAGACGTGGCAATAATGCCGAGGATTGTTGAAGTTCAAAATATGTTTTCAAATTATGATCTCAAACGAAATGTAAATGAAGACTTATATAACACCAATAAATAAACATGATTCGTTTTCAAAAAAAATGTTCTTGAGCACCCTTAGCCCAACGAACGCGTCGGCAGCAGAGAGTGCCAGTGCGGGAGAAAATGAGAGAGCGCCTATAATTTGCTGCATACATGAAAGTTGCATACATACACATATTTACGCACGCACTGAGTGAGCTCACACACAAACGCTGCTGACTTTGCAAAGTCAAAAGCGTAGCCAAAAATCTGTCGCAAAGACAATCGTTTTCTGGATTTACCCCCAGTCGACCGTCCGTAAAAGAGCTTCGCTCTAAAAACGTCATATCTTCCACAGTTTTGAAGATAGATGGCTTGTTCCCTCTGGACATATTTAGTTATTAGGATAACTTATCGATCCACCAAACAAATGAAGAAGATCGGATTATCGGTTTTCGAGTTATGATCAAAAGACAAATTTTCTTGGTACAGAGTATGTTATAGTCGGGCTTGACCGACTTTATCTCTTGTTTAAATATTTTAAGTTCCCAAATTCCATATTTTTGTATGTGTAAATTTGAAAATTAATTTGAATTTAATCAAGAGAAAGTTGAAAACACACCAACCAAAGTGAACATAATTTCTTTGGAATTTCCAAATAGAGCTTAGAAAATGAGCTTGAATCCGATCGAAAGGAAATCAAAAAGTTTTTTTTTAAATTGAAAAGCTACATTTAACAGTTTTCCGGCCATTATCCGACTTTAGGAATAGGTTTTCCAAAATTTGAAAGTTACCTATTTCGTATTTATTTGCGAGTAGTTTTGAAAATGAGTTTGGAGCTAGTCACTGGGTATTAAACTTTCCTCCATACGTCCTTGACCACCCATTCTCCATTCAAAGGGTGAATTTTCCGAAAAATGGTATGCAGTAATTGTTGAATTTTCATTAAGATCTTTGAAATTGAGTTTGTGCATGATTGGATGAAAAACAAAAAAGTTGATTACAACAGTTTTCCGCAAATTTTCCGACTTTGGGGGTAGATTTTCCAAAAGTGTAAAGTCACGCTGTTTATACTTTGTTATGTGTAATTTTGCAAATTTTGGAGCTTATCGCTGGGAACTAAAATTCAACCCATACAACCCTGAACGCCCAATTTCCATCCAGGGGGGTGAATTTTCCGGAAGTGTGGTATGCAGTTATTGTTGAATTTTCATGTAGATCTTCGAAAATGAGTTTGAACCCGATCAAATGAAAAACAAAAAAGTTGCATACAACAGTTTGCCGCCCATTTGCCGACTTTGGGAGTAGATTTTCCAAAAGTGCAAAGTCACGTTGCTTATATTTTTTTATGAGTAAATTCGGAAATGGAGCTAATCGCTCGGATCTAAATTTCAACTTATTCAACCTTTACCACCCAATTTCCACGCTGGGGGGTGAATTTTCCGGAAGTCTGGTATACAGTCATTGTTGAATATTCATATAGATCTCTAAAAATAAATTTGAGCCCGATCAGATGAAAATCAAAAAATTTGCATACAACGCACGCACTTTCACCACATAAGGAAACTCCTGTCAAAATTTCAGCCTTCTATCTATCTCACAATGGGCTAGTGCACGTCCCTAAAAGATGGTACTCGTCGGCCAAAAAACCGCGAGATGGAGTACCATTTAGAGTAAGAGTAACAGTAACATCTCTTAGGCCCACGAGAAAGCCCATTGTGCCATCATAAATTTAGTTTTTAAGAAATATCTACCGTGCGCTTTTAAGGATATGCAAGAATTTAGGTTTGACCATTCTGGTGGTATCTTAACCAATTGTACGAATAACGCGATTCTTTGATATTACTTTCCTAGTGTCCCTGTCTGTGTTTGCTGAATTTTGTAGATTTTTATCTTGTACCACTGACTGCTTAGTTAAAATTGTTGTCGCTGGGTGTTGCATACAACGCGATTCTAGGGTACAGTTGGGAAACTGGGTATGAGGCGATGCTTACAGAAGCGCCTTCTATCAGAATTTAAGGGTCTCACCCCGGGTTTTTTTCCAAAAGTTTGATTTTGTCGAAATGTGTTATGGATAGGCTGCAGATATGGAAGACCTAAATAGTCCCGTTTGCTGCTATAGTGGAAAACTTGGTTATATATCTGGAGTCAGCTGGGGCTATACAATATCTGCAAAACCCCACATTGATAGAACAACTGATTGGAAAATTGCCTTTGTCGAAGCGCATGCTATGGAATGAGTATGCTAAGTGTACTTTGCCCTATCCTGATCTAAGTCATTTTTTTATTTGGCTTAGCAATATAGGTAAAAGCGTTGCAAAGGCAACATTGATGGCATCAAAACAACAAACAAAGGGTAAGCAGCGCTCACATCAAAGAACCGTGATGCAAACTTCTAAGGACAATCTGGAGCAAAAGGACATCAAGCTGGTATGTTGTACATGTAAGGGCGATCACCAACTTGTTTTATTTTTTATTTATTTATTTATTCGCCAAATGGTAACTGGCTACACTAATACTAACCTAAACTTATAAATAAACAAACAATTTATTGTCTAATTGAGGAAAAATATTCCGCCAGTCGATTTGTTGGAGTCGAAGTAAAAGCGCATGCTAACGGGCAAGGAGTTAAAATTTCCGAGAGCTCTACGCAAAGGTTCATTAAGGGAGTAGTTGGTTCGGGAAATATGGTGGGAAAAGGGTTGAAAAGATCTAAGACTCCTACTTGGTACACTAAAACCTATCTTATTTAATAAGAAAGGACAATCAATACAACCTAAAACAAGGTCGTTCAAAAACATTAGTGACGCAATAGTTCTCCGATCTTCTAGGGTTGAGAGATGCAACAGGGCACACCTACTAATATATGGCAGCAGAGGGTCAGATAAATTGAGCGGTAGAAGAGCAAATTTCAGAAATTTCAGAAATTTTTTTTTTCAGAAATTTTTTCTGCGATGCTTACACTAAAGCAAGTGTTATGGATAAATGGGCATTGGCCAAAGAACTTCACTTATGTTCTAGTTGCTTGCAATGGGTGTAAAAAGAATCACCACAGAACATTACATAGGGAGAAGTCTAAGGATCCTATCCGAAATGAAAATGTATAATCATCAGAAGCAGTGATAAACACTGTTAAGTCTTGTACGTCAAAAATACAATTCAAATACTACGTTTATGCTTGCAAAAAACCATGGTTTCAGATCATGATTTTTCCAAAAAATACAAGCATAAACACGCAATCATGATTTTTTGCTACACACGAATTTTGACTATGGTTTTTGAGAAAAACCATGATTTCTTACATAGGTGGCATCTCACTGTAGAAATATCGTGTTTTTGATATGACAGCATAAACAGGCGCATTTTTAAAAGCGTGATTTTAAAAAACCGTGATATTGCTAGCATAAACGTAGTGAGTGTGGTGCCTGTGGATTTAGCAGGTCCAAATGATAAAGTTATCCACACATATGCCTTTCTAGATGAGGGCTCGTCGGCGACATTAATCAATGAGAAATTGGCGATAAAACTGGGTGTGGATGAAGATAAATCAAAGCTTACTCTGAATTGGATTGGAAAACATGCGACGGATGTAATGTCTATGGAGTGTATTCTCAGGATCCGATCGCCAGATGGCAACAAAAAATGGCTTCGTTTAAATGGGAACACAGATCCCGAATTGCAGCTACCTCTGCAATCTGTTGATGCTCAAGATCTGAAAACCAAATTCAAGAAACTGAAAAATGTACCTATCAGGGAATATAAGGATGCTGAGCCAATGCTGCTAATTGGTATAAACAATTGTCATTTGGTATCTACGATTGAAAGCGTAGCATTGGACTCAAATTTGGTGGCATCAAAATCTGCCTTAGGGTGGTACGTGTATGGATTGACACAAGAGGAACCGGAACATCCATCAGTCCTTTCAGTTGTGCTGCACGCACACATCGAGGAATCTGGCGTAGAGGTGGATATGCATAAGATGATGACGGATTATTTTTCGACTGAAGGCTTTGGTGTACAATTAACTGAAAAGAATTTGGAATCAGCAGACGTAATAAGAGACAGGAAGATATTACAAGATCAAACCTGCAGTTTTAGCAGGCTCGAGGTCATGTTATGCTTTCGCACAACTTTAAACGGAGACACAACACCACAAAGGAGGCTGGTAGATCGTACAGCTGTTTCAAGAGGAACCACCATCTATCATCAGCGATCAATGCCAGTCTTTACAAGATACTACAAAAAGATTGAATGGGGAATATGAGACAGGACTTTTGTGTGCTGAAGATAGAATTCAATTTCCTTACAGTTACAACATGGCTTTAAGAAGGCTACATGGGGTAGAAAATAAAATGCGAAGTCAGAACAAGTTGGAAGAGTACGATCAAGCTGTAATGGATTTTGTCAATAAAGGATACGCTGTTAAGCTTTCAAAGGAAGAAGCCGCACTTGTTAATGGTCGCACCTGGTACTTACCACACTGGTTTGCATAATATCAATAAGCCCAAAAAGATGCGATTGGTATTTGATGCAGCAGCAGCCATAGATGGAGTTTCTTTGAATACTGTTTGACTAACAAGCTTTTTTGAAAATATTTAATTGTTTTATGAACAAATCACGTCGGGGTCACCAATGTTTGACGAACAAGCTTTTTTGTTAGTATATAGTCCAACGAAATAAGAAATTTTAAATCAATTTTTTGGGGGTGTTTATTGCGAAACGAAAACGATATTTGGGACCAAGCGTCCGCTGCGAATTACATATGCGAAAGAAGTGAATGCGTGTGGGCAGGCATGCCAATGCAGACGTCGATTGCTGCTGCCCAAAATGCAAGTTGAGAGAGTAGAAGAGAGCGAGTTACAGTTAGATTGCGGCTTAGGCAAATACAAAAGATCGAGAAGGCGAGCAGCGCAGTCGCGGCCGCATACGAATTGACAATATGTTTGCTTGTTTGTGTTTAAAGGCAACCGTGGGCAATATGCAAGTAAAAAACAATGGATTTTATCTACGTTAATTTGCGCCACGGTATTAATTAAAAATGATTATGTAGGTTGATTAGGCTGCGTGACCCGACAAATACAAAGCTACTGAAACGACCCGATGAAAATCCACCATTGATAAAAATACTTTTCAGTTTCGTCAAAGCAAGATAGCTGTTTGTGCTGATATCAGAGAAATGTTCTTGCAGGTTCGAGTAAGAGAAGCTGATCAGCAAGCGCACATATTTTTATGGAGAAATGTAGACCCTGACGCTGATGTATCAACATACAAAATGAGGGTTATAATTTTCGGAGCTGCATGTTCTCCAGTGCTGGGAATGCTGATTAGTTTTTATTCTCTGTACCGTATTATAAGAGTAGAGTATTATAAGTTTGTGCAAAAGTATGTAACATCCAGAAGAAAGCATCTTCGACCCCATAAAGTATATATATTCTTGATCAGCATCAACAGCCAAGTCGATATAGCCATGTCCGTCTGTCAGTCTGTCCGTCTGTCCGTCCGTCCGTCTGTCTGTCCGTATGAACGAACAGATCTCAGAGATGGTAAGACATAGAGGTTTGACATTTATGGGACATATGCTTCTTATGTCTGCAGGCAGATCAAGTTTTTTTTTCAATTTTGACCACGCCCCCTCCCGCCCCCGCAATTTAGAAAAAACGTCATATCCCCACTGGGGCTCCAGACTGACTAATCCCAAGGGGAAGCAACTCTACAACGTACTCACGCGCGCATCAAACAAACTCGACTATGTATCTCCGGGAGGGCCTACATACTGGCCAGCAGATCCAAAGAAAATACCCGATCTTATAGACTTTGCTATAACAAGAAAAGTTCCACAAAACCTGGTAACTGCAGAAGCCCTTGCAGACTTGTCGTCAGACCATTCTCCAATAATATTTACCCTTCTGGAGTGCCCTCAGATCAGACAATATCCTCGGAGACTGACTTCACACAAGACAAACTGGCTCAAATACAAAAAATATATCAGCAGTCACATCGAGCTGAGCCCGACCATAAACAGCGAAGTAGACATTGAAAACTCAGTAGAAGCCCTCAGCTCTATCATTACTGCTGCTGCTCATCATTCAAACCCTCAAACAACACTTGCAACACCTAAGCAGGATAGTAGATTAACGATCAGCTACATAGACCGACTGGTGTCTGAAAAGCGACGTGCAAGAAGAGAATGGCAGCACCATAGGTCGCCTGCGTCAAAAAATCGTCTGAGACTTGCGGAACGCATACTTCGCAAAGCACTCGAAGCGGAAGAGCAGCTAGCCCATAGCCGTTACATAGAAAAACTATCGCCTACAAGCACTAAATTTCCCCTATGGAGAGCACATGCAAGCATAAAGCCACCTGCAAAGGTAGATACGCCTTTAAGGGACCAGAGCGGAAGTTGGGCCCGCAGTGACGAAGAGAAGGCAAATGTCTTTGCACTTCACCTTAGAAATGTCTTCCAGCCAATCCACCAACTAATGGCTATGCACTTCCATTGGTTCCCATCGCCGCACAAACTGACCCAATCAAAGTTCATTCAATTGAAATAAAAAATGCCATCGGAGATCTACAACCCAGAAAAGCGCCTGGACATGATCTTATTACGCCTAAAATGATTATGGAACTTCCAAGTCCTGCCATAACATATATCTCAAGACTTTTCAATGCAGTACTGCGATGTGGATACTTCCCAACCCAATGGAAAAAGTCCACAATCATAATGATCCATAAACCAGGAAAGGATAAAACCCAAGCGTCATCATATAGACCCATTAGTCTGCTACCTTGCTTATCAAAACTTTTTGAGAAGATCTTACTCCGTAAAATTGATTCCCATGCACAAAATATCATTCCATCACACCAATTTGGGTTCCGAGCTAAACGCGGGACTATTGAGCAAGTCAACCGCATAACTTCAGATATTCGGACTGCGTTTGAAAAACACGAATACTGCTCTGCCATTTTCCTAGATGTTGCCCAAGCATTTGACCGCGTATGGTTGGACGGTCTTACATTCAAGATAAAGACAATGCTTCCACCAAATACACACAAAGTCCTAGAAAGTTACGTCAGTAACAGAGTATTTACAGTTCGTCAAAATGAGTACACAACAGAAGAGTTCACCATAGGAGCCGGAGTACCGCAGGGAAGTGTTCTTGGTCCTTTCCTATACGTACTATACACTGCCGACAAACCAACAGACTCTCGACTTACAATAAGTACTTTTGCGGATGATACGGCAATATTAAGCAGATCACGATGTCCAATTACCGCAACAAGACTTTTGGCAAGCCATCTTACCGACGTGGAAGAGTGGCTGCAATCAAACGATGTTGTATACCTAGGTGTACACCTCGATGGAAGGCTCACATGGCGAAAACACATTGACTCGAAAAAAGTTCAGATAAAGCTTAAGGCCAACAGCCTTCACTGGCTAATTAACTCCCGTTCCCCTCTAAAGCTGGAATATAAAGTCTTACTGTACAAGAGCATCATAAAGCCTGTCTGCACCTATGGCTCGCAGCTAAGGGGAAATGCTTGTGCGAGCAGCGTGGACATCCTTCAAAGATCACAGTCGAGAATCCTTAGAACCATCACTGGAGCGCCATGGTACATTCGCAATGATTGTATCCACAACGACCTCAGCATCCCACTGGTTGAAACTGAAATAGAGGAACTTAAGCGCAAATATTCTGTGAAGCTTCTCTTGCCCACCCAAACCAACTTGCAAAATCTCTCACCATGCTAGCAACGCATTCTCGCCTCCAAACAAACGACCTACCAACCCAGCGACTGACTTGAAGGACCGTAGAACACAAACTACCTCCAATAGGGGATAGTTCTTAAAATAGTTTCTAGATTAAGATTTGAAAAATTATTGTTAGTCTCTTTAAGAGAAGATCCAATAAATACCAACCAAGCATAAAAAAAAAAATATATATCTCCCACAGTTTTGAAGATAGATGGCTTGTTTCTTCTGGACATATTTAGTTATTAGGATAACTTATCGATCCGCCAAAGAAATGAAGAAGATCGGATGAGCGGTTTTCGAGTTATGATCAAAAGACAAATTTTCTTGGTACAGAGTATGTTATAATCGGGCTTGACCGACTTTCTTTCTTGTTTTAATCAGTCGTCGCTTAAATAAAAAAAAAATGTTATTTTAATAATGGAGTTTTCCAAGCTAGAAACAATTACTTGATCTAAATAGTTGAACTTTTCAATTATCATTAAGTCTTGTTAAAATTTGCTTACATTTTAGCTCAACTATTTTTTCATGTCAATTGAATTTTAGTTGAATTTGTCTATTAAAATTTAGAATTAGTTGAAAATTCATGCTTTAAGTCAACTATTAGTGGCACTTGAAACCAGTCAAGTGCCAGTTGGTACTTATTTATTTATTTCCCTTCCATTAAAATTTTGCTAGAGATATTTCTCTTCCATTAAATTTTCAATTAGGATATTTTACTCCAGCCAAATTTTGATTGAAAAATTTCCCTATCATTAAATTTTCAATTGGGACTTTTCACATCCGGTCAAAATTTAATTGGGATATTTCACTTCAATTGAATTTTCAATTGGTACTTTTCACACCAGTCTATATGTTATTGAGAAATTTGTATAAAAAACAAAAGCAACTGTGTACAATTTATTTTCAAGAAGAATTGGTCTCGCCGATTCGTGCTACATTTCTCTGAGTGTAAACTATAAATCAAAAAATATTCGATATTCGATTGCAAAGTCAGCTATTCGCCATGGAAACCAGGAAAAAATTCAAAACTTCACCGTACTAAAAATAATTTGTACACAGTTGCTTTTGTTTTTTTAGTATTAACTAATTTAAATCAAATAATTGATTAGTACTTGAGTATTTAGCTATGTTAAATAATATAATGGAAAAAAATTTTAATCAGCATTCCCAGCTCTGATGTTCTCCTTGTTGTGCGCAATATATTAAGAACTTGAATGCCGAATATGACACAAGAAATAAGGAAGCTGTGAAAGATGCCATTATTTTCAAGCACTATATAGACGATTTCGTTGCAAGTTTTAATTCTGAAGGCGAAGCACATGATATCAGTAACGAAGTGAAGCAAGTACATAAGATAGCACATTTTGAAGTAAGAGGATTTATATCAAATTCGAAGGATGTACAAGAAAGACTAAATGGGCCAGAAAGAGATCACTCAAATGCAACTGTTAAATTGGACAACGAGGAGGTTGACAAAATACTCGGAGTGTTCTGGGAAAGTCGAAAAGACGAATTTGTCATTGATTTAAAATGGAATCGCGTGGATCAGGATATTGTAACAGGACTTAAGTGCCCAACAAAACGGCAATTGCTTAGTTTGATCATGTCGGTATACGACCCCTTTGGAATGTTGGCAGACTTAATGATAAATTTAAAGGTCTTAATACAAGATGTTTGGCGTGCGGGAATCGACTGGAATGATGTAATTCCAGATATTCTATTTGTGAGACTTAAGCAATGGATTTCCCAGCTGGAAAATGTAAAACAGTTTAAAATTATGAGGTGTTATTCCCTAAATTTCTTTGACCCAAATGTAAATTTTGATTTGCATGTTTTTGTAGATGCAAGCAAGAATGTTACAGTCAAATTGAGGTTCGATTCGTTGCTGGTAAAACCAAATGCGCACCCCTAAAGATGTTATCCATACCACGGCTCGAGTTAAAAGCGGCAGTATTGGTCACCCGACTTAAGAACTCAATATTGGCATGTCATGATGTTAAAGTCCAAAACACTACTTTATGGCCTAATTCAAAAACGGTGATTTTTTGGATTCGGTCGAACCATCGGCTATATAAGCAATTTATTGTCCACCGTGTTAACGAGATTTTTGAGACAACAGACGGAACTGATTGGAGATGGGTTCCTACTAACTTAAACGCAGCTGACAAAGCAACGAAGACCTCTAAGAGTATGAAATACATCGCTGGAAACATATGGACCAACGGACCCGAATTTCTTTTTAAGGAAAAGCAGTTTTGGACTCCAAATAAAATGGAAGGCAAATTTGATGACGAAAACGAGCGAAAGAAAATAGTGTTCACGATACGTTCGGATCCATTGATGGACATCAACCGTTATTCGGAGTACTTACGTTTAAAGCGTACAGTGGGTTGGATGTTAAAATTTGTCAAGAGACTTCGACATCAGAATGAACCTGAAGCTCATGGCGAACTTACATCAAACGAACTACGTTCGGCAGAGACTGCTTTGTGCAAGATGATGCAGAGCCAATTCCATGAGCAAGAGATAAGTTACCTGATGGAAAAGGACACAATCCCGAAGAGCAGTTCCATCTATTCATTATGTGCAAAACTAGATACAGATGGTCTTTTAGTGATACATGAAAGACTCCATAACGCAGAAGCGATTCCGGAAAGAGCACGACAGCCCATTATCCTGCCTGCTGGACACACTTTGACAAGATTGATTGTCAAATGGTATCAAACGAAATAGCATCACCAGAACGATGAACTCATTGTAATCGAAATAAGGCGGAAGTTCCGGACAGTAAATTTGAGAACAGCTGTAAAACATGCTAAATCAAATTGTCAATATTACAAGAACAAAATGGCAAGTCCATGACAAGCATTAATGGGGCGACTGTCAAAGGATCGGGTTACCCCATACCAGCGTCCATTTTCCTTTGTGGGTGTGGACCATTTTGGAACGGTTATGGTGACGATTGAACGACACGAAGAGATATGGGTCGCTCTATTTACCAATTTGACGGTTAGTGCTATTCAATTGGAATTGACAGCGGATTTATCGACCGATGCATGCATTCGAAACTTCGTAAACAGAAGAGGACTTCCAATCAAAATTCGATCAGATATGGGAACTAACTTTGTCGGAGCAGATAACGAGATTAAAAAGACAAAGGATTTATTTGATTGGGACAGTATTAAAACGGTACTAGCAAACAAAGGCATCAACTGGGAGTTTAATTGTCCTTCTAATCCTAGCTCAGGTGGATGCCGGGAATGTTTGGTCAGATCCACGAAACGTGTCTTATCAGTCACGCTAAAGTAACAGGCTCCGCATGTAGACCAATTGAGAAATTTACTTATCGAAGCGAAAAACATTATCAATAGCAGGCCATTAACGCATGTACCAGTTAACATAGATGATCCCGAACCCTTGACAACAAATCATTTCTTACTGGGACTACAAGTTCGACTCAAACTCCAGGAGATGGTGGCAATTTCAATTATCATAAACAGTATCGGATTGCTAAGCAGCTTAAAGACAATTTTTGACGACGTTGGAACGACGTTCGTGAATATTTGCCAACATTAACTCGACGCACCAAATAGTTTGCTCGAACTCAACCAATCAAAACGGGCAATGAAGTCATCATCTGCGAAAAGAATCAATCGAGAGTCAACTGGAAAAAGGGGATCATCGTTCAAACCATCCCTTCCAAAGATGGTCAGATAAGAATTGCTGAGGTGAAAATCTCAACTGGAATCCTGAGACGTCCAGTGTCAAAGCTGGCAGTGCTAGATGTGTTAAGTAAAACTCCTGGGTAGTTGCTGTTGCTGAGTCGTTCTAATTTAAAATTCTAACAGTCAGTCTGCATACCGATACCGATCCCAGTCATATTGATGTTCATACATTCTTTCTGCCTTTATCGAAAAGTAATAACATTGTCCACCACTGAAATGGCAGTACTCGGACAGTTCGCGCGGCACGAACACGTTAAAATAAACGCTTTCCTTACGTATCTTATGCACTTAATAATCTTGTACTTTAAATAAAAAAATACATATATTAACCTGGAGTGAAGTTGTGAAGGAGTGTTGTTTCACAAAGTCGGCTGTGCTTGCAATCCACACAATCTATTGATGTGTCAACGCTATCTGGAAATCAAGAAAATAAATGAGACTAAATAAATTGCTCGTCAGCTGTTCAAATCTCTTTTTTTATGTATGAAGTTCGACACAAAAAATCAGCCTTCACCACGAAAAAACGATCAAAACGGACTGAAACTACCCAAGTGTACAATGAAATTTGACAGAATAGCGGAATTAAACAAAGCAAACCAAGAATTACCGTTAAACAAGCAAGTGTGTGAGATACATGCGCATTAGGGCGTACTTTTCTCCATACGATTTTAAAAGTTTTAGATTCTTTGAGACGCATAGCTCAAAAAGTTCAGAATATTTTATAGAGAATTTAACAAAAATCCAAAATCAGATGTCTTAAGGTTTAATGGTGCCGATGAGGCTGCAAAGTTTCCAGATTCCCCGAAATTTATTTTTGAATTATCAATGTAGACAGAGACCTTTTACCAAAATGTCGAAAAAAATATAAAACACACTTGCTCACTCTCAGAACAGAACACTTGTTTTTGCTTCTTTTGCGTTTTCTGTCTCATTGTTTTCTATGAGAGAAACTCATGAAGCTGTCATACGATAACAGCTTGAAGGGAACAATTTCGTTTGGCTCTCAGTAACTGAGAATAAGACACTGAGCAAATCGAGCTAAGTGTCTGCTCAAAGTGTCTTTTTTGCTGTGTTGAATATATGTCGCCTACTTGGGTGCATGTGTTTTAAAAATGATATAAGGTGTAAGCTTAACTATTTGCTAACAAAATGAAAATGCCAAACGATAGGTAAATATACAAATTAGAAAACTGAATCTCCATGTTGTGAGTTAGTAAAATTTAAATTAACCACCATTGCTTACCGCCGATATCATATCAATGCCAACAATAACAAACCGATAAAAGCGAGTGGCCCATCTCAAACAAGCTCAGTATCCACAAGAGTGCCAGCAGAGTGACAAGACGTTTAAATAAATGGCAAATAAGTAGCGAAAATAGGGATTAAATATTAAAGGCAGATTCCTGGACAATAAACTTAAGCTATTCTATTTGGTGTTGTTGTTTGTGTTATTGGCCGCATGAGGTGGCACAGTCATATTTGAACTGAAAACGAATTTGACAAAACTATACTCCGCCACTTAAGGTGGACCCTGATTTGGTTTGAATGTGATACATTTTATTGAAACCAAAATAGCTTTTTTAAGTCTCGTCGCAACATCTATTTTGAGCGCTGTGAGCTTGCGCTTTACGGAAGCCTTAATGGCTTCTGACTTGGACAGCTATTATCGGAGTCATCTTCAAGGGTGTGGGTCTTCATTATGGATGGGGTTTAGAATTTCGCGAAATCCATCGCTTTCTAAAAGTAAAGACGGCCTGCCGTCAGTGGTTACCGTTTTCGCTCCAGGCGGAGCTATTGCCTTTTCATTTGCCTCGTATGATATTTTCCTTATCTGTTTAGTTTACAGACTAAAAGGCAAAAGAAACTTTTGTCAGATTCTGAACAGAAAAGTGTCTCATGGAGACAGTTGAACAAAAAAAATCTAAAACAAACTCTCACTGGTTGAGCATAGACTGCTTTAGGAATAAACAGAGGTGAGTTATCATTTCGGGTTCATTTCTCATGGTGTCCTATGCTAACAGGTTTTTTCTGACTGCCTGTAAAACGGGGACACTTTTTGGGAGCTCTGCTTCCATGCAATATGTAAAAGGGCGTCCTGATGTGTCATTTAATCTGGGATCTGCCATGGATTTGGGAAAATCACTTTTCCTTGCTTCTCCTAGTTATTATTTATTGTAAATGTAAATGCCATCGATCCCACTGTTTGCTTTGCCAAATATAAACATGTACAACACAGATCATGTATGCAAGAGTTATCTACGCTCAAAAGCTCTCTCTCGCTTTTTTTTTATCAGAGCGAGCCCTTCTATTGTCATATGCTTTAAATGCGCCGGCTAGCGAAACCTCACTGCAACTTCAGAGACCCGGCAATAATCACACATACATTGATATCGAACTCGTGCCCTTTTTGTTGTTAATAATAGAGTTTAAAATTATTAGCAAAGGTGAATATCGATTCTCCTCTAAACATTTGGTGACCCCGACATGATCTGAAGTTGCAAGTCGGTTCGGTTGATAATTGTTTCATATAGTTGAAAGAATTCTGCTGCTTGATTACAAGTTGGTGACAAGCACATAAACAAACACACACACAAAAACATTCGCTTACACGCGTAAGCAAACTGTTTCGCTTGCCCTTTCCCTTTCACTTTGCCTTTTTCGTTTGGTTTTCGCGCGGGTGCAACAACTACATATGTGTACATAAGCAAACAAATTAACTGCACACAAAAACAGTTATTCTAAACAAGCATCATCTGTGGCTTGGCGCGCGCAAAAACAATGTGATATTTTGTGTTGCGCAATATATTTTTGCTACTCAGTGCAGTGCTGTATATACTAACAAAAAACCCGCCAATCTAACCAAGCGTCACCTGTGACCTGGAACGCGCGCAAAAAAACAGGGTGATTTCGTTGGCTCACAAGTGCATTTCAGTGAACGACTTTTTTTCTGGTTTGTGCTGTGAATAAAACTAAACATGTCGGACACCAAAGAGTTTTTTTGTGCCAAAGCGGGCTCCTTTATGCGTCAATTAAAGGCGTTAAATGACTTTTACGACGCGGATGCAATGGCAAGCTTTGATGAGCCAGAACTTGTGGTGCGCATTGAATTTCTGGAAAATTTTAAATCAGATTTCTATGCCGCGCAGACAAGTCTGGAGAAGATGGACCTTATGGAGCTAACATTGGATTCGCGCTTCAACTTCAACAAAGTGTTCATGGAGGTTAAGTCGAAATTGGTTCGCGAGTTGGGAGTATCGCGTGTGGCCAGCAGTGCCAATTCGACCACTGTGCGGCATACTATGGGAAGCTGCGACCATAGCATCTAAATGCGAAAATTCAGGTTGCCTGAGCTGCACATTCCCAAATTCAGAGGAGCGTATATGGATTTGACGGATTTTTACGCCATGTTTTCTACAGTAGTGGATAGTGATCCTGAAATGGCAAAAATCGAAAAGTTTCAGCATCCTCGGGGCAGTTTGGATGGTGTCGCCTTAGAAACGATTCGTTCTTTGGAGCCAACAGAGAACAATTATGAAAAGGCTTTGAATTTACTAAAAAATCGATTCGATAATAAATTACTCCATTTTCAGGCACACGTAAAGCCGATTTTCGGGCTAAGGGAGGTTGAGAAGGGCTCTGCTGCCAGCTTGCGTCATCTCAGCGACAAAATGAATTCACATCTTCGCGCAATGAATTCATTGGCTACACCGCAGCAGATATCAGATGGACTCCTGATTCACATCGTGGGACAAAAACTTGATGAGAAGACCAAAGAGCGATGGGAAGAGAGCTTATCTACAACGGATTTGCCTAACAGGACTTCGATGGCTTCATTATTGGAGAAGAGATGCAGGACCATGGAAAATGTGGAAAATTCTAGGGTAACCCAAATACCAAGCCAACAGGTGGGAAAAGCATCATACAAAACTACCAAAAGTACACTTATTGCATCATCATCTAACACAAGCTCATCTATCACAAACTCATTATGCATTTTTTGTGATTCAGTAGAACATTATATTTCTAAATGCCATCGTTTTTTAAATCTGTCTCCAAATTTGCGATACAAAGAAGCCAAGAAAATGCATCTTAGTTTGAATTGCCTGCGCAAAGGGCATAGTCTTCAGCAATGCAAGTCAGGTCATTGCAGACAGTGCCAGGCAAAGCACCACTCTCTTTTGCATATGCATTCAAATCCCACTACTAGCGCTTCCTCATCAAATTTGAATATATATTATATCCAATTCTCTGTCAAGCCCTCAAACTAAAGCCTCGAAAATTATGCCTGAAGATTACATGCTGCTAGCAACGGCTCTTGTCTTGGTCCAACATCGCAATGGAGTCATGATCCCATGTGCTCGATTCTGGATCTCAGCTTAATTTTGTCACTGCTCGTCTAGCAAACCAACTTCAGCCCAAAACTCGTCATTCTCACATTTCGATATCTGGTATTGGAGAGTCGTCTCTAGATTCTGATATGTCAGTGGATATTTGCGTTCAATCTCAGGATGCAAGCTATGGGGCTTCTTTCGCAGCTGTAGTGACGCGGACCATCACTGATTACCAGCCGCAATATGATTTGAATGCTGATGGTTGGAAAATCCCTGATAACATCGCGCTAGCTGACCCTAAATTCTACAAGTCCCAACGTATAGATCTGCTTATCGCAGCCGGTTTTTTTTTTGACTTAATCTGCATTGGGAAAACTCGATTAAAGGGTAGCACATTAATCCTCCAGGAAACAAAGCTCGGTTGGATAGTCTCCGGAAGTCTTTCACATGCCAAATCCCAGAATTCGTCGTTGATCGCTCTCGTCTAAGCTTCAACCCATTCAGAAGCGGACATCTCATTAACAGAAATCGTTCAATTATTTTGGGAAATTGAAAACTGCTATGCCTCATCATCTTCCATTTCTGAAGAGGACGCACTTTGTGAGCACCTTTTTCAGAAAACCTATACTCGTCTCGAAAATGGCCAATATTCAGTCAAGCTTCCATTTAAGAGTGATCCCAACTCACTTGGGGATTCATACAGTCGCGCTCTTCGCAGATTTAAGAGTTTGGAAGCCAAATTTGCTAAAAACACTTCTATAAAATCGCAATACGCAGCTTTTATTCACTAGTATCTCGGCTTAAGTCATATGTCTTTGGCATCGGTTCAGGATACAGCGCCTAAGTTATATTTGCCACATCATTGCGTCCACAAACTCGATAGCACGACCACAGCTCTTCGTGTCGTATTCGATGGATCCGCGAAAACTACATCTGGTTATTCGCTAAATGATTTGCTGTTGGCTGGACCATCAATTCAACCCAAGATCTTCACAACATTGGTTCGATTTCCGGTTTTTTATGATCGCATTGTGTGGGGACATATTTAAGATGTACCGCTGCGTTAGAGTCAGCCATCCTGATGAATATCTTCAATGCATTCTCTGGCGCGACAACCCATCTGATGCGATCGTAGCTTACAAACTGGACACGGTGACATACGGTACAAAATCAGCGGCTTTTTTGGCAATTCGTGCCATGCATCAGTTGGCAATTGATGAGGAACCTTCATTTCCCCTGGGTTCCAAAATTGTTCGCAGAGATTTTTATGTGGACGATTTGATGACTGGTGGAGACACAGTTGAAGAAGTCGTGGAGATTAAGCGCCAAGTGAAGGAAGTCTTAAAGCGTGGAAAATTTCCCATTCGCAAATCGTGCTCAAATGAGCCAGCAGCTCTGGCGGGTGAACTTGAAGTCGACAAGGAGAAGTTGTTAAAGTTCTACGATGGAACAAATATTGCCAAGGCTTTGGGCCTGGTAAGGGATCCTCGTTCTGACAACTTATTGTTTAGTTTTTCAAAAATTGCAAATGACGGACCAGTCACAAAGCGTACCGTCTTATCCACTCGGATTAATTTCGCCAATCTTCACAAAAGCCAAAATATTTATACAATCCTTATGGAAGGAGAAGGTTAATTGGGATGAAATACTACCGCAAGAATTGCTCCTGGTTTGGCAAGAGCTCGTTTCGCAACTTGCAATTGTCAGCACTTTTAAATTTCCGCGATTTGTCATGCTTCTTAATGCCTCGATCCAAATACATGCATTTTGTGATGCAAGCATGTTGGCGTATGGTGCTTGCGTATATCTTCGATCGGAGGCCCAAGAATTAGTTTCGGTGCATCTTTTATGTTCGAAGTCCAGAGTGGCACCATTAAAGTCACTAACTATCCCGAAATTGGAATTGTCTGCTGCACTGATTTTAGCTGAATTGGTCTCTCACATCGCCCTGAACGTATCAGTCCCTTGCGAATTCCATTGTTGGTCGGATTCGACAATGGCGCTTTCATGGATTAGTGAATCACCCTCGGAGTTTAATGTTTTTGTCTCTAATCGAGTGGCACAGATTCAGGAGATGACGAAAGGAAAGGTATGGCATCATGTACCAACGTTGATGAATCCGGCTGACATTCTGTCTCGTGGCTGCACACCAAAGGAGCTACTTGATCACAGTCTGTGGCATCACGGACCACAGTTTTTAAAATCTCCCTGCTCAGAATGGCCAGCAAATGTAGAACCCACAGCAAATCTTCCAGAACGTCGTCGTAAAGTCTTGCTAGCTCTATCTAAGCTCGACATATTCGAGTTGGAGGTCGTCTTCACAACTCTCAGTTGGATTACGATGCCAAGCACCCTATTTTATTGCCAAAGGGACACCCAGTTACCAGAGCGATCATCATGCATTACCACCAAAAATTTATTCATGCTTCATGCCTCAAAGCCTGCTCTCATCAGTGCGGCAAGCATATTGGCCAATTGGTGGCCTCAAATCGGTGGCATACGTCATCAACAAGTGCCTGAGATGTTTTCGCGTGAAACCTCGATATGCGGAGCATATTATGGGCAGGCTCCCTGCCCATTGTGTTAGGCCAAATCCAGCCTTTCACACAACTGGAATCGACTTCTGTGGTCCTTTTTACCAAAAGGCAGAGACGCGGAGCAAGGCACCCATAAAATGCTATATAGCCATTTTTGTTTGCTTTAGCACCAAGGCAACGCATCTTGAAGTCGTTCAGGATCTTTCGACGGTATCTTTTATTGCTTCGCTTAGGCGGCTTATTAGCATCCGAGGAAAACCACGCATCATCTGGACGGATAACGCAACAAACTTCGTGGGTGCCAAAAACGAGTTAGCATTGTTGAAAGCTCTTTTTTTGAACGATCCACATAGCAATGCTGTTTGGGGCACTTGTCTTTCCCTTGGCATTGATTGGAATTTTATACCGCCTCGCTCTCCACATTTTGGTGGACTTTGGGAGGCAGCAGTAAAATCGGCTAAATTCCACTTTTTCGCGTCGTTGGCTCCTCTATTCACACTTTAGATTTTTTTTTTTATGCTTGGTTGGTATTTATTGGATCTTCTCTTAAAGAGACTAACAATAATTTTTCAAATCTTAAACTAGAAACTATTTTAAAAATTATCCCCTATTGGAGGTAGTTTGTGTTCTACGGCCCTTCAAGTCAGTCGCTGGGTTTGTAGGTCGTTTCTTCGGAGGCGAGAATGCGTTGCCAGCATGGTGAGAGATTTTGCAAGTTGGTTTGGGTGGGCAAGAAGCTTCTCAGAATATTTGCGCTTAAGTTCCTCTATTTCAGTTCCAACCAGTGGGATGCTGAGGTCGTTGTGGATACAATCATTGCGAATGTACCATGGCGCTCCAGTGATGGTTCTAAGGATTCTCGACTGTGATCTTTGGAGGATGTCCACGCTGCTCGCACAAGCATTTCCCCATAGCTGCGAGCCATAGGTCCAGACAGGCTTTATGATGCTCTTGTACAGTAAGACTTTATATTCCAGCTTTAGAGGGGAACGGGAGTTAATTAGCCAGTGAAGGCTGTTGGCCTTAAGCTTTATCTGAAGTTTTTTCGAGTCTATGTGTTTGCGCCATGTGAGCCTTCTATCAAGGTATACAACATCGTTTGATTGCGGGATCAAAGTCGCGTTTAGTGATAGCTGGGGACAGGTGCTTCTGTTGAGTGTGAACGTCACGTGTTTACACTTTTGCTCGTTGATTTTAATACGCCAGTTGGCCAGCCACTCTTCCACGTCGGTAAGATGGCTTGCCAAAAGTCTTGTTGCGGTAATTGGACATCGTGATCTGCTTAATATTGCCGTATCATCCGCAAAAGTACTTATTGTAAGTCGAGAGTCGGTTGGTATGTCGGCAGTGTATAATACGTATAGGAAAGGACCAACAACACTTCCCTGCGGTACTCCGGCTCCTATGGTTAACTCTTATGTTGTGTACTCATTTTGACGAACTGTAAGTACTCTGTTACTGACGAAACTTTCTAGGACTTTGTGTGTATTTGGTGGAAGCATTGTCTTTATCTTGAATGTAAGACCGTCCAACCATACGCGGTCAAATGCTTGGGCAACATCTAGGAAAATGGCAGAGCAATATTCGTGGTTTTCAAACACAGTCCGAATATCTGAAGTTATGCGGTTGACTTGCTCAATAGTCCCGCGTTTAGCTCGGAACCCAAATTGGTGTGATGGAATGATATTTTGTGCATGGGAATCAATTTTACGGAGTAAGATCTTCTCAAAAAGTTTTGATAAGCAAGGTAGCAGACTAATGGGTCTATATGATGACGCTCGGGTTTTATCCTTTCCTGGTTTATGGATCATTATGATTGTGGACTTTTTCCATTGGGTTGGGAAGTATCCACATCGCAGTACTGCATTGAAAAGTCTTGAGATATATGTTATGGCAGGACTTGGAAGTTCCATAATCATTTTAGGCGTAATAAGATCACGTCCAGGCGCTTTTCTGGGTTGTAGATCTCCGATAGCATTTTTTATTTCAAGTGAATGAACTTTGATTGGGTCAGTTTGTGCGGCGATGCGAACCAATGGAAGTGCATAGCCATTAGTTGGTGGATTTGGCTGGAAGACATTTCTAAGGTGAAGTGCAAAGACATTTGCCTTCTCTTCGTCACTGCGGGCCCAACTTCCGCTCTGGTCCCTTAAAGGCGTGTCTACCCTTGCAGGTGGCTTTATGCCTGCATGTGCTCTCCATAGGGGAAATTTGGTGCTTGTAGGCGATAGTTTTTCTATGTAACGGCTATGGGCTAGCTGCTCTTCCGCTTCGAGTGCTTTGCGAAGTATGCGTTCCGCAAGTCTCAGACGATTTTTTGACGCAGGCGACCTATGGTGCTGCCATTCTCTTCTTGCACGCCGCTTTTCAGACACCAGTCGGTCTATTAGGTATCTACTATCTTGCTTAGGTGTTATTGTTGTTGTTTAAGGGTTTGAATGACGAGCATCAGCAGTAATGAAAGAGGTGAGGGCTTCTACTGAGTTTTCAATGTCTACTTCGCTGTTTATTGTCGGGCTCAGCTCGATGTGACTGCTGATATATTTTTTGTATTTGAGCCAGTTTGTCTTGTGTGAAGTCAGTCTCCGAGGATATTGTCTGATCTGAGGGCACTCCAGAAGGGTAAATATTATTGGAGAATGGACTGACGACAAATCTGAAAGGGCTTCTGCAGTTACCAGGTTTTGTGGAACTTTTCTTGTTATGGCAAAGTCTATAAGATCGGGTATTTTCTTTGGATCTGCTGGCCAGTATGTAGGCCCTCCCGGAGATACATAGTCGAGTTTGTTTGATGCGCGCGTGAGTACGTTGTTGAGTTGCTTTAATACACTTGGTCAACGCTTCTTCGCTGCGGGTGACTATAACTCGAAACATCCCCACTGGGGCTCCAGACTGACTAATCCCACACTTTAGATGAACTCCGAACTTTGGTGTACGAAATCTCTGCCGTACTTAATTCTCGCCCTCTATATGCCATTTCAGAAAGCCCAGATGACTCGAATATTCTCACTCCTGCACATTTCCTCATAGGCTCAAGCTTCACAACAATCGATAAGCCAGTCGTCACACATCTGAGGGAGAATCATTTGAGTCGATGGCAGCGTGTTTGTCAAATGCGGCAAATCTTTTGGAAGAAGTGGAGCACCAGCTACCTGTCGCTGTTGCAAGAACGATCCAAGGACAACCTTCCATCCCTAAAGTGGCGACTTGGTCGTGTGGAATCAACGGTCCAAGTCGAGGATGGCTTTCCCTGAGTGGCCATTGTCCGTACTGCATCTGGACTGGCCAAAAGAGCCCGTTAGCCACATCGGTTGAAAGTAAAGCTCTTTCAACGGGGGGAGCATGTCCGGAGCAGAACTCCTAGTTATTATTTTTTGTAAATGTAAATGCCATCGAGCCCACTGTTTGCTTTGCCAAATATAAACATGTAAAACACATATCATGTATGCAATAGTTATCTACGCTCAAAAGCCCTCTCTCGCTATGTTTTTCTGAGCGATCCCGTCTATTGTCATATGCTTTAAATGCGCCGGCTATCGAAACCTCACTGCAACTTCAGAGACCCGGCAATAAACACACATACATTGATATCGAACTCGTTGTTGTTAATAATAGAGTTTAAAATTATTGGCGAAGGTGAATATCGATTCTCCTCTAAACACAGCTATCCAACTATATTTCGTTTCAGAAGTTAACAAATCATGAAATTAAGAACAAAAGAACGAGGAAAGAACTGTCATTTCAACGTGTAACTATTTTGAGAACGTTGGATTGACAACCTGACAAAGTATAAGAAACCATAATGAATTTTTTTATGTTCATTTTATTGTACAATAAAACTATACTTAATACAAATTAAGCATTTAAATAATTTTAGTTCAGTTGTTTTTAATGACCAGCGATAAATTGGACTAGCTTAAGCTTAAGCACGTACGACTCCTATTAATAAGACCTTTTTTTAGACGATGGCCGATTTCACAAACCCAACCAGATAATTCTCTTTTATTTATTTATTTAAATATTCGCTATAATATATTTGCAGTAAATAATATTTTAACTAATAGTGGAATAGGATAACGAGTAACAAGACCTTAGACCCTATCGTACAATGTATTTTTGTATGGAATTTAATAAGTTGCAATTCTTGAGGAACAGAGAGATAGTATCGATGTTTGTTTTATTTATAGTAGCTAGTAGAGAAGACGGAGATTTGTCATGAAAAGAGAGAGCCGGATGTTGTCATATTTGGGGCAGATGTCCAGTATGTGGGTTGTGGTTAAATCCAGTCCACAATGTTGACAGGTGGGCCGTAAGTTGCCAGAAAGGAAATGCGCGTGTGTAAGTTGGCAGTGTCCGATGCGTTGCCGTGAGAATGCGGTGAGGTTTGTACGGGAACAATCATTTGGGAAATGGATCTTCTCCCGTGTAGAATTCACTGCCTTGTACAAATGCTGGAAGGAGTTCCAGTCTAGAGCTTGTTGCAGTTTTAAGTGTGTATTAATTAATCTTTGATGATCTTTTTTGATTCAGGGGATGAAGGTATATGAGGGCGACTGGGATGCAAGTTAAGCGGCCTCGTCGGCTGTTTCGTTTCCAACTATTCCTTTGTGACTAGGAACCCAAAAGATTTTAATTTTGGATGGTGTTTTAATCAGGGATGCAAACCAATTAACCGCAGGTTCGGTTAATTACACGGTTTTTGGAACTGACTGAACCGCGGTTCCGGTTCGGTTCAGTGGTTCACAAAGGTACATTATGATTTCTATTGTCATGTGACTTTTGCACACTTTCAAATTGAATTCCTATAATCCATTTGAATATCTTTAAAACCCTTAAAACGATTCGTCTATAAGATCCTAGAGGAATGATCTTTGAAAACAGAGAATGTCGGACAGAAAAGATTAGAATAGAAAAGTCTAAAAACTCTCCTGGTTAGCATTGAATTAATGTGAATGTATTACAGAAAATTCCAAATATTGTGCACTAGAGGAAAGAATGTACATTGATGGTACGTATATTAAAAGATCGGAGGGCAATTACACAAGACTTGCAGAATTACTCGTTCTTAGATTTTCGTTAGGTCATCCTTAAAAGTTCCGGCATAGGTAAGAATGTAGAAAGTCGAACGATATGTAGAAAAATTGTCTTGGGGAAACGATTCAAATTCCCAAAATAATAAGTATCATTGGCTAGAGGAAAGCGACTCCCGTCTTAAAATTCGTCAGAGAGCTGAACTGAACCGAACCGTTTTTATTTGTGGTTTCGGGTTCGGTTCAGCAATTCTTAAAGGAAGCCGGTTCGGATTGTGGTTCGGTTCACCAGCTGGTTCGGTTCACCAGCTGGTTCGGTTCGGTTCAGAACCGGTTTGCATCCCTGGTTTTAATGCAAGCATTCCTAATGCTGCTGACTGTCTGGTTTCGATTACGGGGGTTTTTAAAAGCTTCTACAGAGGAAAGGCTGTCTGTACAGATAACGAATCGTCCTCTATGTCGTTGGGCAAATTGAACTGCGTGATCGAGCAATAGTCGGGAAGCCAGCCGGCTGATATTGTCGCTCCAGATGTATCTACACAGGCAAATGCAGTTACGTTCTGGTTCTTTGTTCCCTCAGTAAACAACCAATTCCAATCACCAAGGCGGAGTTTCGGAGTTTAGACTTCGCCGGAAGTAGAATTTTTTTGAAATTTTCACAATGTAGTGATGAGCGATGAAGACCGTAAAAGCCAGGGGGGGTGTTGGGGTGTGCTGCTGGTTTGCGGAGGAATGATGTTTAGTTCCTGTATTTTCTTTTGTGTTGCATGATTTTGCGAAGCTTGGTGTGAAGATGTCGGTTGGGTGTGCAGTATAGTTTTGGGATTGGCTTGGTAGTGGCTTCTTTGATTAAGGATTCCACTGAAGCCAAAATGCATTTTGTTGGAGATGCTGGGAAAGCATTTATACTACGACGAACCGCAGTATGGTATGCCGGAGTAAACAGCTTAATGTTGGATGCGACGCACCACCCAGTGTGTACATACTGGATTTTTGACAATATAAGAGCTCTTGTAACATTTATAAGTGTATTTACATCGATAAGAGAGTTTTTCAACTTAGATATTTTATAATATTTAGCTTATTGTGTAATCTTTGTCTTAATTGAATGCAATGTTGCCCGAATGAAAAGTTTGATTCAAAAATAACTCCTAATATCTTAAGATACGGAACTCGTTCTATATTTAAGTTGTTAAAGCATAGGCCATTATATGTACAAAAGTGTTTTTTACATATGTGTATAGTTTTACAAAGTAGCCCCTGAGGACTGACCCCATGTCTCTATTTCGTCTGAAATGTCACAAAGAATACTATTTAATTTTTCTAAGTCTTTCAGTTTGCTAACAATTACGCTTTGATAAATAACACCACTGATAATGGCGATCCTTGGGGAATGCCATTATACATATTGTGGTAATTGGAGAGCTTGTTATTGAATCTGGCTCTGAATGATCGATGGGTCATAAAAGCTTTGACCAGGTTGAAGACTTTTTGCCCCACTCCCCAAGGCAGAAGCTGTTGAAGGATCACATGGACACCGACGCGATCGAAAGCCTTTTCGAAATCCGTGGCCAAAATGGTCACGTAATTTCTTGTGGAAAGGGCATCCGATACGAAGTGTTGCAAATGCAACAGGGAGTCCATAGTGCTATGCTTCGGTTTGAAACCAGGCTGGTTGCCTAAACAGGACAAGAGAGAAATCGGACGAAAGCTACTTAATTCGGAAATAGGTTTATTTGGTTTTTGGATCGGAATTATACAGCCATGCTCCCATTTTCGTTTCACAAAAACTTTGCGATTTGATCACCAAATCGTAAAAGTTGGTGCACCGAAATTCGGAAATCGCAAAATTTTGCCGTTTTTAAACCGGCGACATCTGAGTCCGTGAAATGAAAAGTAAATGCAAAATATAGGTTGATGCACAAACAGACAGCTCACGGAACTATTTTTATTCAGTTCTTTAATCTTCCACTCAATTCGCATTGAAGCAATATTTTAAACAATTTATTTAATAGAGATACACAAAATTGAGCGTGATGGAAAACTGCTCACAATAACAACAATTTGCGATTTGGCCATGGTATATATAGAAATATGACTATCGATATCATGAGTAGTGCCGCTCATCAGCTGTTTTTTTTATGTGAAATGACACCAAACAAGTTGGGAATGGAACATTATCGATGACAAAAACTGGCGAATTTCGGAGCGCTCTAAACTAAAATCGTACGAATTTGCTGAAGTCGCAATTTGCAAAAATAAGTGAGAACCGGAGCATGGCTGATAACAGCTGATCTCCATGGTCTTTATTCTTGACATAGCTTTTGTTTGTCGCTACGAAGTGCACTGAGTTCGCTGTTCCACCAACAGCTAGTTCGTTGGTGAATATATGGCTTAGTCTGGGGTATTGATAAATTTGATGCAGTTCTGATGGCCCTTGTTAAATTTGCCACTTCAAGTTTAATGTTTGAAGAACTTTGGTATTGTGTATGTTCTTGGCAGACTGCTTGAAACATATTCCAGTTGGCTAGCTCTGTCTTATACTTGGGAGAAAATCCTAGGCTATGGGGCTTAGGGACGTTTTTTATGAGGGTGTTGATAGGGAAGTGGTCGCTTCCGTAGAGGTCAGCAAGCACCGACCAAGTACAGAAATGTGCCAGGGAGGGGTAACGAGTGAAAGGTCAACATGGGAAAATGTTTTGTGAGTAGAAAAGTGGGTCGCTTACCCATCATTTAGAAGGGCTAAATTAGATCTATTAATAGCTTCGACTACTTTTTTTCACCTAGAGTTTGAGGAGTATGAACCCCACAGTGTGTCCCAGGAGTTGAAGTCGCCAAATATCAATAATGGTGGGCTACAATTTGTAATAATATTTGTGAGATCGTTGATGGAAAATGGGAGATCAGGTGGGATATAAATATTGAGGATTGTATAACGTTGTTTGAAATTGAGCTACAGCTTATTGTACAAAATATTTGAATTGTATACTGTAGTTAGGGAATTGTGTGTGTGTATGTGCCTCTTTACAAGAATTGCTACACCTTGTTTGGCATTTGAGGTAGTAGGAAAATTGGCAAAGTAGCCAATATATTTCTTTGGGGTAATTGTGTTAAAGCTAGAGGCTGGTATATGCGTTTCTTGAAGACATATAACATCCGGATTTTTGTTTGAGATCAATATTTCTAGTTCATTGTAATTATTATAATATCCATTTATATTCCATTAAATAATAGAGAATGGAATGCATTTGGACTGGGCTCTATGTCTTCGAAGAAGGAGCGGGATTAAGTGGATTTTTTAAAGAGTTTCCATTGACTCGTCCGAGTCAGATGAGTCAGTGGTATCTATTTTAGTTTTTTTGGTTTGTTGGTTGTTTAAAATTTTATTTATACTTGAATCATCTGAGTCAGATGAAAGTATTTTATCGTTGTTTTTCTTATTGTTTGATATTTGGTAAGTTGGGGATAGTTTTGAGGTAATTTGAGCGCCAGTTGGCGTTTCACTTTTGATATCTGTTGATTTGTTGTTTTATAGTTTTTTCAGAAAGGAAGAAACAGAACCTACAGTAGTGGGCTCAGTATTGCGTTTGGGTGTTTGGGAAGTGTATGTTGATCGATTAGACGAAGTCGGGACGTCGGCAGAGACGCGGAGAGCTGGTTTGATTTCGGGTTTGTTTTGATTGTGGGCCCTTGATATGCTTGTTGGTATTGCTATTTGTGTTTTCTGCGACCACGGCAGCGAAGCTTGCAGGGCTATGGGGTTTAGGAAGAGAGGCTTTGTAAATTTTTGACAATTTGACAATTCTTGCACCTCATAGGGTTAGGGATATACTCATGCACTTTAGCTGAATGCCAGCAAATATCAATCTTTGACGGCAAGTGGTATAATTCAAAGGTCAATAGCATGAGACCACTAGGTTGTGGAGTGCCATCTTTTTGAGTGGTGAATTTGTAAATTGAGGTTACTTTTTGAGCACCTAGTTCGTTAACTATTTTCTCTTCGGGAACATTCTTGAGGTAGGGGGCGTAGATGGTTCCCTTTACATAGTTAAGGGATTCGTGGAGCTTACACTCAATTTGGCAAATGCTAGGGAGTTCGTGTTCGGAGTTAACAAGCACAAGCAGGTTACCGTCTTTTAGGTCGGATATGGATACATAGTTTTTGTAAATTAGCTCCAGAGCTCTGTGTACCGCAAAGCATGAGTATTCGGATATTTTGTTGTCACTGTTTATGGAAGAAATTGTAATGTACTTCGGGTTATGGCTATTGGCTGAAGGAAGGTCCGGGAATTCGGGTTGCCGCTTACTTCTTTTGGGTTTGGGACTTTCGGACAGTAAACTGAACCGATTGCCACCCAGATTGGGGGGCCCGGTGGCCATGGTTACCAGACAATACAACCTCTTGGTTTTAAGTTGGGTTAAAGCACGCGGGTGGGCGAAACAAACAAAAGAATAGGAAGAGCAGTTGTTGATCAAAACAAAGGTAAGGAAAATAACTGATAAGAAAACTGCGAATGCGCGGAAGAAGCTGACGTCTGCTCGCGATGAGTGTTAGCCGAGTACTGTAATTCTCTTTTAAATTTCTCATAGAAGGTAAAAAATTGCATGAGTATATGAGTAAAGAAAGTTGTTTAGATCTCATATCAATTGGAATTTACAGAAGTTAATATCGTCAATTGAATTTTGTCAGAATCTAATCTGAAAGCGTGGGCTTTCTGGATATTTGTTCAAAGTACTCAACGAAGACAAAGAAGAAGTAATTATAAGAGAGAATTCAAAGCGTTTTACATTCGAAACAATCATTAATTTGGTGCCCTCCCATCGTGCTTCACAATTTATGAATTTTTCGACATTTTTAAAAAAGGTCTTTGCCTACATTGATAATTCAAAAATAAATTACGGGGAAATTGGAAACTTTAAAGCCTTTTCCTCACCATTAATCCTTAAGATATCTAATTTTGGACTTTCGTTAAATTCTCTATACCATATTGTGAATTTTTTGAGATATGCGCCTCAAAGAACTAGAAAAAAAATTTTTTTCATACAAGGCAGGTACGCTATAATGCACATTGTGTAAATACTCTTTTGATTAGTTAGTTAGTTTACGCAGTTTTTCCCTATTTTATATAATACAAAATACAACAAATGTGAAATTCAAAATTTTTCTTTAATGAATATTCAATAAAATTTTCCACAATGAGAATCACATCTCACAATTTTTTTTTTCAGCTAGGTGGAAAAAAAGTTATTAACAGTTACAGTTAACAAGTTATTAATTTTATTATTCTGTTAAAAAAACAAATTGTCTATAAAATTAGTTTTAGTGAAATTGCCGTTGTGACTAGTGCATTAATTTAAGGAACTCCTTGTACCACTGGGAAGCATCAAACAAAATAAATACTAAAAACCAGGGTTCGCAAATTAACACACATTAGTTTTAACACTCGAAAAATTAACACAACATTATTTTACACAAGAAAAAAATTGTTTTTTTCATGTTACTAACACGAACATTTTTCACACGTATGTATTTATCACGCGTGTGAGAAGTTTATGTCCGGTTCTCACTACAGCACATTCTTGCATTCCTGCATTCTTGTGTCGGATGCAACATTCGCGCCATACAAAAATCATAGGGGCTAGTGGTAGCAAATAAGTTGCATCTAATTTGAATGCAGTTACTTCCGTGACTATTCGAGTAGTGACTAGACAGGGTATCGATAAATTTGCCTATCGATTTGGTATCGTTACAATTGCGGTCACTAACAACAACAAAAAACAGCTGTCAAACTTTAAGAACAACATGTAAAAATTAAAAAAATTAAAAAGCATGTAAAATTAATAATTATTTTAATGAAAGTGATATGAATTATAAAAATGGAAATTTTATAACAACAGGAGACACCAGATTTGCCTGGACACCAGAGTCCACAGCTACGCTGCTGGAGCTTTGGGAGGAATATATTGGAGGACTCAGTGGGACACGGTAAATTCCCACACCTACAAAGAAATGGCGGAGCGGATGATGCAGGAGTCAGTGAAATTTCAGATCTGTGGGATGTCGAGAAGATAGAGGAAAGAGTGGGAGAGAAAATGCCTCAAATAATTGGAAATTTAAGAATATTAATTAATGTGTTGGTTTTAGCCACCTGATCTTCAGTAATCCAAAGGGTTGGTTTCACTGGCTCAAAGTCATCCGTATAAACTTTTTCACATAAAACTCAGTTGCGAGCAGTGCACTTGTTCCGTAGGAATCCCCCTGAAGACGGATGTGGGCTCGGAATATATTGGGAAAATACACAACAAAAGTCCGTTTTATTTTCGGATGACCTCAGCCAACCAAACCAAGCCTTTGGAATCATTTTTTAAAGTTTGAATATGAAGCTTTGTAACAATATACAAGAAAAACCCGTGAAAATGAAATTCTAGATAATTGAATTTGTTTGTTAGTATTCTCTGCAATATATGCAGCAAGTGCAATACCATTGCCTCGTTGTTATCCAAAGTTTATAATAGAAAACCGTAATTTAAATCTATTTTACTTGCACCAAATTATCTTTTCAAAATGTCAACAAATCCCAGTCAGCTGTTCAGACGATGCAAGAACACAAGAATGCAATAATGTTGCCAATGCGAACACATTTTCGCATCCTTTCGATAAATCGTGATGTCGATGACAAAATCACGGCGGTGAGAACCTAGCATTAGGCAACCTTCTGTTAAAAAAAAATGTTAGCAAATTTTTTTAACAAAATTTCTCACACGCATGTGAAAAATTTTCAGAATATTTTTATACTCTGTACCGTAGGTACATAGAGTATTATAAGTTTGTGCAAAAGTATGTAACATCCAGAAGGAAACATCTCCGACCCCATAAAGTATATATATTCTTGATCAGCATCAACAGTCGAGTCGATATAGCCATGTCCGTCTGTCAGTCTTTCCGTGTGTCTGTCCGTATGAACGCACATCTCAGAGATGGTAAGAGATAGAGGTTTGACATGTATGGGACATATGCTTCTTGTGTCTGCAGGCAGATCAAGCTTATTTTCAACTTCGGCCACGCCCCCTCCCGCCCCCGCAATTTAGAAAACGTCTTATCTCCCACAGTTTTGAAGATAGATGGCTTGTTCCTTCTGGGCATATTTAGTTAGCAAGATAACTTATCGATCCGCCAAAGAAATGAAGAAGATCGGATGGACGGTTTCCGAGCTATGATCAAAAGCCAAATTTTCTTGGTACAGAGTGGAACATTTTAGGACGCCTGCCTGCCTGTGCCTGAGGGCCATAAAAATTGCGATTGGATGCGTTCTGACCAATCAATGAGCTGTCAGGAGCTGCATTTTGCAAAGGTCTCTGCTAATATCTATTTTAAGGCATAGTTTACGTCTTTTTACTTTATCAGCAATGGAGTCGAACGAGAGGGCCTTTCCCTTTTATTTGGGGGCCATACAAATTCACGATCCACTGTTTTCGCAATGACCTGCTAATTATCTAATCAAAATAGGTACGAGCTTACCCTTTTAAAAAAAATGGATAAATGAATTTGCCATAGGCACTTATGCGTATTTTTCATTGGATTGATTTTCCAAACATTGGAAGGTGACATCTCAATTTATTTCTCTTACTATCTTTATAAACCGAATTTCAAATCAATCGGCAGAATAATAGATTTTCGCATATCTAATTTTCCGGGAATTTTCTTTGTTTCCAATTATTGCTTATACTTTGCTTACAAACCGAGTTTCAACAGAATCGGATGAAAAAAAAATGTTCCCCATACAAACTTTTTCCGACTCTTTTCCGGTTTTTCCGCGTGGAATTTCTTGAGACAAAACTACTGTAAAAAATTCAGCTTCCTATCTCTTATGGATTGAGCTCAGCCACAGTCAGTCAGGTTGAATATATATACAATATATGGATTACTAGCATATAGCCCGGCGCTTCGCCGCTGTCATCATCAGCATAGTCGTTATCGTTATCGTTATCGCTATCGTTGTCGTTGGTCGTTGTCTGTTGTCCGATGTCTGTTGTCGTTGTCGTTATCGCTATAGCTGTCGTTATCGTTACCGCTGTCGCAATCGTTCTCCTTATCGGTGTCGTTATCATTATCGTTATCGTTATCGTTCTTTTTATCATTATCGTTATTGTTATCGTTATCGTTATTGTTATCTTTATGGTTATCGGTATCGTAATCTTTATCGTTATGGTTATCGATTTGGTTATCGTTATTGGTATCCTTATCGATATCGTTATTTCTTATACTATTCTTACAAACCGAATTTCTAGTCATTTGCATGAATAGTAGGTTTTCTAAATGCAGAGTTTTCCGTGAATTTTCCGATCTTTTGGTCAAAGTTTTAGACATCGGAAAATGACATCTCAATTTACTATATTTCACTTACTATCCTTACAAACCGAATTTCAAGTCAATCAGGTGAAAGATAGATTTTTGCATATCGAATTTTTTTGTGGGCGGATTTTCCTTAATCGGCAATTTCGCATACTTTGCTTACAAACCGAGTTTCAAGTCAATCTGATAAAATTTTCCCCAGACAAACTTTTCTGAAGCTTTTCCAGGTATTTTCCGACCTTACTGTCCAATTTTCAGACATCGGAAAATGACATCTCAATTTATTTCACTTACTATCCTTACAAACCGAATTTCAAGTCAATCGGGAAAAAATAGATACAAACTCTTATATATGTAGAGAGAAGAGACAGAGAGGCTAACTTATTTTGTTTAATTAAGGCCACCCTGCACAGTGGTGGGGCTTATATGGAGCCGCGGCCATAAATACTTCTAGTTTTGATATCGCTATGAATGTTTTATTAAAATTCCAGAAAAATATCTTAAGATAATTTTTGAAAAAATTGGCCATATCGTACGACTATATCCTACAGCTCCCATAAAAACGATCCGCCCAAATATGAATATCTTCGTTATTTTGTGTTTAAAACTGATTCATTTTATGATTATTATATAAAAAATAATTTGAGGGAAAAACGGCGTGGTTCCCTGTCCGCCCTCAAACATATAATCGACAATTTGGTTTAATTATATGTTAATTATATAATATAACAAAAGAACAATACAAATAAAATAGGTATACACTATTCTAAATTTGAGTCATCTAATAGTTGATATGCTAATTTTGATAATGGTGACTTTTTGCACATGGAAGATTTATTTGGCTAGTAATAAATGGATCGGAGCTCAGAAGCAATTTTCTTATTAAATCCGTATTTGTAGCAGTCGGAGAGATCTTCCGTATGTGCTGCCTTCTTAACCCTACCAAAATCAAATCTTAAAAGAGAAAGCCGAATCAAAATAATAATTTAAAAAGAACACCAAAAAGAACACTAAAGACGAACATAAAGACAGCAGCACTACTAGGCAAAGCAGCTTCTTCGCAATGCAAATATGAACTCGAAGAAAAAAGTGATGTAGCTGTTGATTATGCACACACCTGAAGATATAGACACACACAAATACATTGCAAAAGAAATAAATCGGGGGATCTTGGGGGAACAGAGGTAAAACTTTAAGTAAACATTATAAAGACGCACACAAAATGTCGAAAACCCAACTAAATCTTAAGCATTAATTTCAAAATAACTACAACCAGGGTTCGAATTGCTGATTAAATATTAGCAATAGTCTGAAGTTTTGACTTTCATTTAGTTAGTATTTGTAAAACGACTAAGATCATAAACTTGACTTAAAACATAATTCATAAAAACTAAAAATAAAATAGATTTTATAAAATATGGTTTGCTCAACTAGGCTTAGAGATATGGGTCATTCTTCCGGACTCACCATTTTTGATTTGAACCAAACTTTTTCACATAAAACTCAGTTGCGAGCAGTGCACTTGTTCCGTAGGAATCCCCCTGAAGACGGATGTGGGCTCGGAATATATTGGGAAAATACACAACAAAAGTCCGTTTTATTTTCGGATGACCTCAGCCAACCAAACCAAGCCTTTGGATTCATTTTTTTAAGTTTGAATATGAAGCTTTGTAACAATATACAAGAAAAACCCGTGAAAATGAAATTCTAGATAATTGAATTTGTTTATTAGTATTCTCTGCAATATATGCAGCAAGTGCAATACCATTGCCTCGTTGTTATCCAAAGTTTATAATAGAAAACCGTAATTTAAATCTATTTTATTTGCACCAAATTATCTTTTCAAAATGTCAACAAATCCCAGTCAGCTGTTCAGACGATGCAAGAACACAAGAATGCAATAATGTTGCCAATGCGAACACATTTTCGCATCCTTTCGATAAATCGTGATGTCGATGACAAAATCACGGCGGTGAGAACCTAGCATTAGGCAGCCTTCTGTTAAAAAAAAATGTTAGCAAATTTTTTTAACAAAATTTCTCACACGCATGTGAAAAATTTTCAGAATATTTTTATACTCTGTACCGTAGGTACATAGAGTATTATAAGTTTGTGCAAAAGTATGTAACATCCAGAAGGAAACATCTCCGACCCCATAAAGTATATATATTCTTGATCAGCATCAACAGTCGAGTCGATATAGCCATGTCCATCTGTCAGTCTTTCCGTGTGTCTGTCCGTATGAACGCACATCTCAGAGATGGTAAGAGATAGAGGTTTGACATGTATGGGACATATGCTTCTTGTGTCTGCAGGCAGATCAAGCTTATTTTCAATTTTGGCCACGCCCCCTCCCGCCCCCGCAATTTATAAAACGTCTTATCTCCCACAGTTTTGAAGATAGATGACTTGTTCCTTCTGGGCATATTTAGTTAGCAAGATAACTTATCGATCCGCCAAAGAAATGAAGAAGATCGGATGGACGGTTTCCGAGCTATGATCAAAAGCCAAATTTTCTTGGTACAGAGTGGAACATTTTAGGACGCCTGCCTGCCTGTGCCTGAGGGCCATAAAAATTGCGATTGGATGCGTTCTGACCAATCAATGAGCTGTCAGGAGCTGCAAAGGTCTCTGCTAATATCCATTTTAAGGCATAGTTTACGTCTTTTTACTTTATCAGCAATGGAGTCGAACGAGAGGGCCTTTCCCTTTTATTTGGGGGCCATACAAATTCACGATCCACTGTTTTCGCAATGACCTGCTAATTATCTAATCAAAATAGGTACGAGCTTACCCTTTTAAAAAAAATGGATAAATGAATTTGCCATAGGCACTTATGCGTATTTTTCATTGGATTGATTTTCCAAACATTGGAAGGTGACATCTCAATTTATTTCTCTTACTATCTTTATAAACCGAATTTCAAATCAATCGGCAGAATAATAGATTTTCGCATATCTAATTTTCCGGGAATTTTCTTTGTTTCCAATTATTGCTTATACTTTGCTTACAAACCGAGTTTCAACAGAATCGGATGAAAAAAAAATGTTCCCCATACAAACTTTTTCCGACTCTTTTCCGGTTTTTCCGCGTGGAATTTCTTGAGACAAAACTACTGTAAAAAATTCAGCTTCCTATCTCTTATGGATTGAGCTCTGCCACAGTCAGTCAGGTTGAATATATATACAATATATGGATTACTAGCATATAGCCCGGCGCTTCGCCGCTGTCATCATCAGCATAGTCGTTATCGTTATCGTTATCGCTATCGTTGTCGTTGTTCGTTGTCTGTTGTCCGATGTCTGTTGTCGTTGTCGTTATCGTTACCGCTGTCGCAATCGTTCTCCTTATCGGTGTCGTTATCATTATCGTTATCGTTATCGTTCTTTTTATCATTATCGTTATTGTTATCGTTATCGTTATTGTTATCTTTATGGTTATCGGTATCGTAATCTTTATCGTTATGGTTATCGATTTGGTTATCGTTATTGGTATCCTTATCGATATCGTTATTTCTTATACTATTCTTACAAACCGAATTTCTAGTCATTTGCATGAATAGTAGGTTTTCTAAATGCAGAGTTTTCCGTGAATTTTCCGATCTTTTGGTCAAAGTTTTAGACATCGGAAAATGACATCTCAATTTACTATATTTCACTTACTATCCTTACAAACCGAATTTCAAGTCAATCAGGTGAAAGATAGATTTTTGCATATCGAATTTTTTTGTGGGCGGATTTTCCGGAATCGGGAATTTCGCATACTTTGCTTACAAACCGAGTTTCAAGTCAATCTGATAAAATTTTCCCCAGACAAACTTTTCTGACGCTTTTCCAGGTATTTTCCGACCTTACTGTCCAATTTTCAGACATCGGAAAATGACATCTCAATTTATTTCACTTACTATCCTTACAAACCGAATTTCAAGTCAATCGGGAAAAAATAGATACAAACTTTTATATATGTAGAGAGAAGAGACAGAGAGGCTAACTTATTTTGTTTAATTAAGGCCACCCTGCACAGTGGTGGGGCTTATATGGAGCCGCGGCCATAAATACTTCTAGTTTTGATATCGCTATGAAATTTTTATTAAAATTCCAGAAAAATATCTTAAGATAATTTTAAAAAATTGGCCATATCGTACGACTATATCCTACAGCTCCCATAAAAACGATCCGCCCAAATATGAATATCTTTGTTATTTTGTGTTTAAAACTGATTCATTTTATGATTATTGTATAAAAAATAATTTGAGGGAAAAACGGCGTGGTCCCCTGTCCGCCCTCAAACATATAATCTACAATTTGGTTTAATTATATGTTAATTATATAATATAACAAAAGAACAATACAAATAAAATAGGTATACACTATTCTAAATTTGAGTCATCTAATAGTTGATATGCTAATTTTGATAATGGTGACTTTTTGCACATGGAAGATTTATTTGGCTAGTAATAAATGGATCGGAGCTCAGAAGCAATTTTCTTATTAAATCCGTATTTGTAGCAGTCGGAGAGATCTTCCGTATGTGCTGCCTTCTTAACCATACCAAAATCAAATCTTAAAAGAGAAAGCCGAATCAAAATAATAATTTAAAAAGAACACCAAAAAGAACACTAAAGACGAACATAAAGACAGCAGCACTACTAGGCAAAGCAGCTTCTTCGCAATGCAAATATGAACTCGAAGAAAAAAGTGATGTAGCTGTTGATTATGCACACACCTGAAGATATAGACACACACAAATACATTGCAAAAGAAATAAATCGGGGGATCTTGGGGGAACAGAGGTAAAACTTTAAGTAAACATTATAAAGACGCACACAAAATGTCGAAAACCCAACTAAATCTTAAGCATTAATTTCAAAATAACTACAACCAGGGTTCGAATTGCTGATTAAATATTAGCAATAGTCTGAAGTTTTGACTTAAAACTAAACTTTCATTTAGTTAGTATTTGTAAAACGACTAAGATCATAAACTTGACTTAAAACATAATTCATAAAAACTAAAAATAAAATAGATTTTATAAAATATGGTTTGCTCAACTAGGCTTAGAGATATGGGTCATTCTTCCGGACTCACCATTTTTGATTTGAACCAAATTTTTTTCGAAATTAGATCTCGACATGCCCACCAAAACTTATTTTGCAGTTTTGCCCAAAATTTTTTTGTTTATTTTAAAAACAATTTCATTTGAAGATTTCAAATTCAAATAAATTTTGTTTGTCAATCATTGATGTGACTATAATTTTTTTTTTTAAATGCTTGGTTGGTATTTATTGGATCTTCTCTTAAAGAGACTAACAATAATTTTTGGAATCTTAATCTAGAAACTATTTTAAAAACTATCCCCTATTGGAGGTAGTTTGTGTTCTGCGGCCCTTCAAGTCTGTCGCTGGGTTGCGATGCGTTGCCAGCATGGTGAGAGATTTTGCAAGTTGGTTTGGGAGGCCAAGAAGCTTCTCAGAATATTTGCGCTTAAGTTCCTCTATTTCAGTTTTAACCAGTGGGATGCTGAGGTCGTTGTGGATACAATCATTGCGAATGTACCATGGCGCTCCAGTGATGGTTCTAAGGATTCTCGACTGTGATCTTTGGAGGATGTCCACGCTGCTCGCACAAGCATTTCCCCATACCTGCGAGCCATAGGTCCAGACAGGGTTTATGATGCTCTTGTACAGTAAGAATTTATATTCCAGCTTTAGAGGGGAACGGGAGCTAATTAGCCAGTGAAGGCTGTTGGCCTTAAGCTTTATCTGAAGTTTTTTCGAGTCTATGTGTTTGCGCCATGTGAGCCTTCCATCGAGGTGTACACCTAGGTATACAACATCGTTTGATTGCAGGTTCAAAGTCGCGTTTAGTGATAGCTGGGAACAGGTGCTACTGTTGAGTGTGAACGTCAAGTGTTTATACTTTTGCTCGTTGATATTAATACGTTGGCTTGCTCAATAGTCCCGTGTTTAGCTCGGAACCCAAATTGTGTGAAGGAACGATATTTTGTGCATGGGAATCAATTTTACGGAGTAAGATCTTCTCAAAAAGTTTTGATAAGCAAGGAAGCAGACTAATGGGTCTATATGATGACGCTTGGGTTTTATCCTTCCCTGGTTTTTTGGATCATTATGATTGTGGACTTCTTCCATTGGGTTGGGAAGTTTTGAGATATATGTTATGGCAGGACTTGGAAGTTTCATAATCATTTTAGGCGTAATAAGGTCATGTCCAGGCGCTTTTCTGGGTTGTGGTTCTCTGATAGCATTTTTTATTTCAAGTGAACCAATGGAAGTGCATAGCAATTGGTTGGTGGATTTGGCTGAAAGACATTTCTAAGGTGAAGTGCAAAGACATTTGCCTTCTCTTCGTCACTGCGGGCCCAACTTCTACTCTGGTCCCTTAAAGGCGTGTCTTCCTTTGCAGGTGGCTTTATGCTTGCATGTGCTCTCCATAGGGGAAATTTGGTGCTTGTAGGCGATAGTTTTTCTATGTAACGGCTATGGGCTAGCTGCTCTTCCGCTTCGAATGCTTTGCGAAGTATGCGTTCCGCAAGTCTCAGACGATTTTTTGACGCAGGCGACCTATGGTGCTGCCATAGCTGTTCGTTAATCTACTATCTTGCTTGAGTGTTATTATTGTTGTTTGAGTGTTTGAATGATGAGCAGCAGCAGTAATGATAGAGCTGAGGACTTGGACTGAGTTTTTAATGACTACTTCGCTGTTTATGGTCGGGCTCATCTCGATGTAACTGCTGATATATTGTTTGTGTTGTGTTTGAGCCAGTTTGTCTTATGTGTAGTCAGTATCCGAGGATATTGTCTGAGCTGAGGGCACTCCAGAAGGAAGAATATTATTGGAGAATGGTCTGACGACAAATCTGCAAGGGCTTCTGCAGTTACCAGGTTTTGTGGAACTTTTCTTCTTATAGCAAAGTCTATAAAATCGGGTAATTTCTTTGGATATGCTGGCCAGTATGTAGGCCCTCCCGGAGATACATAGTCGAGTTTGTTTGATGCGCGCGCGAGTACGTTGTAAAGCTGCTTTCCCTTGGGATTAGTCAGTCTGGAGCCCCAGTGGGGATGTTTCGAGTTATAGTCACCCGCAGCGAAGAAGTGTTCCGTCAGATGAGTTTCCGCAAGAAGCACTATGTCGATTTCATTGTCTTGGAGAAATTTGGATAACTCCACTTTGTGGCGAAGAATGCCATTTGCATTCCAGAGTGATACTCTTAGGAGAGCCATTATTTGGGTTGTTGCAAAGCGAGCTGTTGAATGAGAAGGCCTTGCATTCTCATCTGTTCTTGCATTCGTTTTGCATATACACCATAAAATCTTTCAGGGTTTGTTGTAACGATAGAAACATTTCTTCTAAGCTACTTTGGTTTGATGGTTGCTCCACATGTTTTGTTGTCAGAGTCGGCTCAGTTCGAGTTTCGTTTAAAATAGTTCCTTGTTTAAAGACGCTTGCGAAAGAAACGCCTTGGGTAGTAGTCGATGGGGCAAAAGACGATCTCGTAGCTTTGGTGAAGAAGACTCCAGGGGTCGATTGTGAGGGTGTATACATATTAATGTTCCATTGGAACGAGCAAATTCCGTGCGCGTATTAATCCTGCTCTTCAGATCTTTGTATTCTTGGCAACCTCTGTAGTTTGCGGTGTGGTTACCTCCACAGTTACTGCACTTTTAGACTGATGGAAATAAAATGATACGAAACGAAAACAACTTTTACAAATCAAAGTTTTCAAGTGAACTTACATCAGCGCAACTATGGAGGGACTTAAAAGGTATGGGGATAGGAAAAAACAGACCAAGACTGGACAATGACCTAGATGTGAATAAGATTAATGAAAAGTTCGTTCAAATAAATGTACCTGCACCTACCCATAATATGTATGTCAATTCTGTTCCCATTTGTGATAATAGTTTTAGTTTTATGTGTGTAAGTTCTTGTGATGTCCTAGAAAGTATACTTAAAGTAATGTCGAGTGCCGAAGGTCTTGCTTGACCATATCGCACATATTATAAACACTGTTCTCACGACCTCGACTTTTCCTAACGAGTGGAAGACTGGTAAAATTATCCCTATTTCTAAACCTGTATTCGCCAGGCCCATACCCAGCTTGCCATTTTTATCAAAAGTTTTTGAGCAAATAATGGCAAAACAGTTACAGAACTTCCTTAAAGAAAATTCTCTATTAACCCAAAAGCAATCCGGCTTTCGAAAAAACTGGAGCGCTATTGAGAGTTGCGGAGGACACACGCAAGCAGCTTGACAACAGTAATGTCACTTTTCTGACATTACTGGACTACAGCAAAGCCTTCGACACTGTAGATCATGATATTTTATTCACAAAATTAAAGAATTAATACAATCTTTCGACGTCCGCACTAAATCTAATTAAAACATATCTGGTAGACAGACGGCAAGCTGTAGTGTCGGGCAAATCTGTATCAGATGTATTACCCATTAAGCGAGGCGTTCCCCAGGGTTCGGTGTTAGGTCCTTTTCTGTTCTCTATTTATATAAATGACCTTCCTAATAATCTGTCGAATTGTGATGTCCATATGTATGCCGATGACGTTCAATTATATATTAGTGGGCCATTACGGGAGATTAATGTTTGTGTAAGTGTAAATAGTAAATTAGATGCAATAAGCAACTGGGCTGATGCAAATGGGCTAGGACTTAACCCTCTGAAGTCCAAATGCATAATTATTTACAAGAAAGCAATTCACACCAGAGACTCACTAAACTCACTATTGGAGGAACCGCTATTGAGTTCGTAGATCATGCTACTAACCTTGGAATTAATTTCAATAGCACTCTGTCTTGGTGTAATCATGTAGCAAAGGCAACAGGTAAAACCTATGGTATGCTCAGGCAACTGTCTTTAACTCGAAATTGTCTGCCACGTTACCTTAAACTGACTATTGCAAAAACATGCCTAATACCGCCATTTTTTTATGGAGTTGAAATCTTCGGATCTGTGACGCAAGAAGCATGCTCAAATTACAAGTGGCTTTCAATTCCATTGCAAGATATATTTTCGACCGTAAACCCACCGACCATATAACGCCATACTCTAACAGCATTTTTGATCTCGATTTAAAAGCATGGATTAGCCTTCGAATACTTGTTTTTCTGCACAAAATTATTATCACTAGAGAACCTACTTATCTATTTGATATATTAAACTTTGCATCCTAGAAAAGAACACAAAATCTTATATGTCCTAGAATACACTTTTCAATGTCTGAAAATCATTTTATGTTGCCGCAGCTCGTAGATGGAACGAGCTCCCACATGAGCTTAAATTAATTAGGAACGAAACGCAATTTAAAACCCTTTTAATAACCCATCTATGAGGACAAAATTAGTAGAAAACTAGGTAAACGCAAATGTAACAAATAAATAAACAATCAATGTATAGTATTAAGTTTGGATCAATTTTATATAAATTTAAATTATACCAAACAGTCGTGACTAACGCAAAAATAAGTACATTGTATTTGTAGCGTTAGTTTATTAAATCATAAATAAATTCAAATTCAAATCCTCCTGAGGCATGAGGTAGTATTGTGCAGCTCTCCGCATGCCACACAAACAGATCGCACAGCGCAGTAGGATTTAATGTGTCCAAATTCTTGGCAATTGCTACATTGCACTGGATTTGTGCGCTTGTGCGGTTCCTGTACAGTTCTCTGCGGTGCAATAAGTAAGGTAGTTTGTAAATTGGGTGCACTTCATTTTTGTTAGGAGCTTTGTCTTCTGGGCTCAGCTCAACTTTAAAAAGCGGCTGGGGTTTTTTGTCTCTGCGCGATAGTCGTCATCGGTGTTAACTTGGAACTTTGTTTCGCGTATGTTGCCTTTGCTGACGGATGTCACATAGAAGTTGTTGTTGCCTATTAGTAGGACAAGCTTTGTTACGGGGTTCGTACAGCAGGTATTCTTAATATAGATTGGCGGAGGCAATGGTTTAGCGGCACTTGCAGGATTTTCTTCACTCTCAGCGTCAGACTGTTTGGCAAGAATTTGAAACCTATTACCAGTGAGGGGATCTTTGTCAGCAGGTTTATCGCTGGTTTTGTTAAATTTTGGTGTGTAGCCGCTTTTTTTGTTTTGCGGGCTTAATTTTCGTTTGTTTATTTTTACATATCGATCGATGCCGGTCTGCACATACGTGGGTGTTGTGCTCACTTGTGTATGTGTTAGTGGGAGCGCGTGCTGAGTTGACGCTGGTTTCTGCATAGTTGTTGTTGTTGAGTTCGTACAGGTTGATTGCGCTGGAGTAAGCGTTACGGTTCTTTTTGTTGCATTTGCCGAAAAGTTCATCATCGTGGGCTGAGAAGAGGGGGTGGGGCATGGGAGCTCCACGTCGCGGTGGTAGTATGAGAGCTTACAGTCGCCGTGCTGGTGGGCTCGGGAGAGACAATTGCAAAATAAGCGTTGTTGCACTGTATTTCTATACAGCGTTGTTGCGCTGTACAGAAAGCCGGCGATCGTCTTGTTGTTGTTGCATTTGGGCATTGAGTTGGCTCTGACCCATGGTGTTGTTAGTGTTCTTTGCACTTGCATTTACTGAATTTGTACGCGTAGTCATTCAATTAATTTAACTTAATTAAATGTCAACTATTAGATATTATTGAACAACATAAGGACGAGTGCTTATGAATGTCCATTAAAGTCCTTTATCGCGAGTCGAGAGTTTTTGTTTTAACAACTGATTTAAAAGATTTTACAACGAATAAAACCGGAGCTCGACAAAAAAATCAAGAAAGAAAGTCGGTCAAGCCCGACTATAACATACTCTGTACCAACGAAATTATACGCTCAGTATAAGTTTTGATACTGCAAAAGCAGCTGAAAGCAGCAGCGAACAGTCTTTTGATCATAACTCGACAACCGTTCATCCGATCTTCACAATTCCTTTGGCGGATCGATAAGTATAATGAATTCTAAAAATGTCCAGAAAAAACAAACCATCAATCTTTAAAACTGTGGGAGATATGACGTTTTTTTTAATTGAGGGGGCGTGGCCAAAATTGAAAATGAACTTGATCTGCCTGCAGACATAAAAAGCATATGTCCCATACATGTCAAACCTCTATCTCTTACCATCTCTGAGATCTGTGCGTTCATACGGACAGACAGACGGACATGGCTTTATTGACTCGGCTGTTGATGCTGATCAAGAATATATATACTTTACGGGGTCGGCGATGTTTCCTTCTGGCTGTTACATACTTTTGCACAAACTTAATATACTCTATGTACCTACGGTACACAGTATAAACTTTTCGCGGGTTAAAAATTTGTCAAACTTTTTTAATTCAAATAAGCTTTAAAATTCATCATGGAAACGGCGAAACCTGATAACCCGAAACGCGAGGCAGAAGGCAACCACGGCCAAACCAAGAACGGACGAAATCAAGTCACTCAGCAGAAAGCGGCAACTGAAGCAATTAACTGGCCACAGCGGCCCCAGCAGGCCGAACCAAAACAACAAATCAACTAAGTAAGCGGAGTTTAACACTATTCACCGAAAGCTCTAAATTCAAAGGCAAAGCTTGGCGTAAGTCAGAATATTAATTGCATACTCTCAGGCTGAAAAATTGGGGTAGACCTGTAATATTCGATCGTCCAAGCAAATATATAATATTTTTAAATGCCGTTAAGATTGTAAGAGATAAAGTTTTGACATGGGAAATATGCTTCTTATGTCTGCAGGCAGATCAAGTTCATTTTCAATTTTGGCCACGCCCCCTCCCGCCCCCGCAATATGGAAAAAGATAGATCGTTTGTTCCTTTTGGACATATTTAGTAATCCGTCAAAGGAATGGTGAAGATCGGATGAACGGTGGTCGAGTTATGATCAAGAGACTGTTCGCTGCTGCAGCGCAATAGCAGCGCTGCTTTCAGCTGCTACTGCAGCAACAAAATTTATGCTGAGTGTATAATTTCGTTGGTACAGAGTATGTTATAGTCGGGCTTGACCGGCTTTCTTATTTTTTTTAAATCAAAAATAAGAATTATTTTTCAATTTGTTAATATAAATCAAAAAATAATTGTTTTTCTTCAATTTTTATCAAAAAAATTATAACCGTTACGGTCCCTGGAACAGATAGATATTGGGCCTTGCTTAATGTTTACTAAACCACGAGGCTCTAACTTGATAATTGTGGATCTGACGGTTTATTGGGTGTAGGATCAGTGGATGGGGGACGGGGGGAATTTTCAAAATCTGAAACAAACTTCATGCAAAAATTTGTGGCTCTATCTCCTATAGTCATGAGATCGACGTGTTCATACAGACAGACGGACATGGCTATATCGACTCGGGTGTTCATGCTGATCAAGAATATATATACTTTATGGGGTTGGAAATGTTTCCTACTCCCTGTTACATACATTCGCACAACTTTCCTTTTTTTCCCATTTTAAATGGAAACAGGGTAAAAAATCATTTGGTTTCATCAATCGATCTAGCGCAACCCGATTATTCAAAAAGTTTCACCCTTACCACAGACGGATCAAACATCGCCATCGGTGCAGTACTTTCTCAAGAAGGTAAAACTTTCCCAATAACGTTCGTTTCAAAGACACCTAATAAAGCAAAGCGAAACTGCGAAACAAATGAGAGAGAACTGTATGCCATAGTTTGGGCATTGATAAATCTCAGAAACTACTGATAGGTTAGTTTAGGTTAGGTTGAGATGGCTAGGGACTAGGGTTGTCGATATTTTATCGATATATCAATATTTTTGTTTGACGATAAGGGTTATACCGATATGATATTTTTTGAGCCGATATATCGATATTTTTAAAAACGATATATCTAAAAAAAACCATTAAACTTAAAATCGGTCGTTCGGTACATCTGTGTTAGATTTTATATTTTTCTTAGCATTTCAAGACCGTTGCAATGCCCATTGCCTTCTAGGCAGAGTAAGGGGCCAAGCCAGTCGGGACAATCGGGCCGGCGATTGCCAGTCCCTGCTATATAAGCGCTCCAAAACAAAATCTATATTGTCGAATAAAGAAAAGTGCAAAGTGCAAATCTTTCTGTTGAGATTATCCAGTAAGCAAAATTTATTAGTCTTTAAGCTCTGTACTCTGAAAATCAAAAAAGTATTTGGTCAGTGATCAATGGTCACAGTATTAAATACATAAATTACAAAATTAAGCTTTTGCTTTGATAATTGAAAGTGATTCAAATTTTGTGAAGTGTTGTGTCAAAAGTACGAGAAAAAAATGAAATGAGCTATTGAAAAAAAAAACTTCACTACTAAGTTACTTACAAAATATAGCCTGACCTAATAAAATAATTCAATCCTACACTTAAGTTGTGCTATTGGAAAGATTAGATGGAACGAAAATTTTCACTGGTCATTAGTGGTCTTATAGACGTAGACGTTCTGTAATATCTTTTCCTGGATTGTGTAAGCTTTAGAAAACAACGATATTATCGATATATCGATGTTTTTTGGTCTCGATATATTAAATATCGATATTGAAAATGTAGATTATTGATATTGATATTTTGAGATATATCGACAACCCTACTAGGGACAATAAAATTGTCCCTTCACTTAGGCCAAGATAGGCCCATTGCGATACCATATATATTCCCTATTTAAACCAGGGGGGGTTCCTCCCGATTAAACCATTGTGAAATCAGTAAAAATTTTATTAGCGACGGAATCTCTATCTCAGATAGTTCCGAGAGGTTGAGTAGAAAGGGGTGGCCAAGTGTGTTGAGTCTTCTCCTACTAAGTGCTGGGCAGTGGCATATAAGGTGCAGTAATGATTCCTCTTCTTCCTCACTCTTGCAGCTTCTACAGAAGTCGTTGTAAACGACGCCCAAGCGTGCTGCGTGTCTACCGATAAGGCAGTGACCCGTTAAGGCTCCGACTAGAAGTGATATGTGTTCCTCTACTTTGGCGTAAAAGGCTTGTGGTACGTTTAAGGTCGAACGTGGGCCACGTGACCCTAGCTACAGCGCAAACCGGAAGGTTGTTCCATCGTTCAGTAGCCAGGCGCCAGGTTTCATTTCTTGTGATTAGTTTATATGAGGCCAAGGGCATCCCTATCGTGCTCTTCTCCGGGAGGAGCTCGATGGTAGTGCCCTGTCTAGCCAGCCTGTCGGCTGACTCGTTACCCTCAATGTTGCGGTGACCAGGCACCCAGATAAGGTGGATACAGAGATGCCGAGCGATCTCATTTAAGGATCTACGGCATTCCGTGAGCGTTTTAGCATTATTGGTGTAAGAGTCAAGCGCCCTTAGAGCTGCTTGACTGTCTGAGTAGATGTATATATTCCTTTCTACGACCATGAGTGTGCTGAGATATTTGGCGGCCTCCTGGATGGCCACCAGTTCTGCTTGGTACACGCTGCAATGGTCAGGGAGTCGGAAAGATACTTCCATATCTAGGTCGGCGGAGAAAACTCCCCCTCCTACTTTGTTGTCGAGCTTAGATCCATCAGTGTAGATGTTAATGGCATTAGCTCTGCTATGTGGTAAGTTCTCCCAGTCGAGTCTACTAGGGATATTGACGTCATAAAGTTTCTGGAATGACGTCGTAGGTATGCAGTAATCTGTAACGGCGGGAACCGCGGTTTGATGGCTGAGTATGGTTGAGTGTCCCGAGTTGCCCGCGTTCCAGGCTTCAGACTCTCTTAATCTCAGGGCTGTGATGCTCGCTATCTTTTTTGACGTTAAGTCTAAAGGAAGAAGGTGAAGTGCTCGTGGGGTGTCGGCTCGCTATCTTTTTTGACGTTAAGTCTAAGGAAGAAGATGAAATATGGTGTTAAGCGCCTCCGTTGGGGTGGTTCGGAGGGCGCCGCTCATGCATAATTCCGCACTTCTCTGTACTTTATGTAAGGTGTTCAGGACTGATTGTTTCCCGAGTGCTGGCCACCATACTAAAACTCCATAGAGCAGTATGGGACGTACTATGGCTGTGTATAGCCAATGAACAATTACTGGGGAAAAACCCCATTTTCGGCCTATCGCCTGCTTGCATGAAAAGAGGGCAATGTATGCCTTCTTTACTCGTTCTGTGACATTGTCATGCCATAGTAGTTTCCTGTCCAGAACTACGCCCAGGTATTTGGCATTGTTTTTGAACTCCAGACTTATATTGTTAAGTCTAGGAGGGATAAGGACCGGAACTTTGTATCTCCGTGTGAAGAGGACTAGTTCCGTTTTTTTCGGGTTTACGCCCAAGCCGCAAGTAGACGCCCACTCAGAAAGTGTCGCCAATGCGGTCTGCATAAGGTCGCATAAGGTTTGTGGAAAGATTCCACATTTGAAAATGACAATGCGTCCGCGTAAGCTACCACCACATGTCCCTCCGCCTCCATGAGGCGCAGCAGTTGGTTGACTACAGCGACCCAAAGAAACGGGGAGAGAACACCCCCTTGCGGAGTGCCTCGATGGACGAATCTGCGAGCGGACCACCGCCAAGGCTAGAATTCACACTTGAGAGCATCAGGTTGATGAATTCCACCAGCGGCACGTCCGCTCCCACAGACGCCAAGGCAGAGGTGATGGCCCCAGGTAGGACATTATTAAATGCACCCTGTATGTCTAGAAATGCTGCCAGAGAGTATTCTTTTATTTCTAGAGCATTTTCAATCCTCGAAACTAAGGAGTGTAAGGCAGTTTCGGTGGATCTGCCTTTACAGTAAGCATGTTGTGTATTTGCTAGTAGGGATGGGTTGATAGTCTGCCTTAGATGGGCGTCAATTAATCTTTCAAGTGTTTTGAGAAGAAATGAGGATAGGCTTATTGGCCTATAGTCGCTGGGTTTTGCATGTGAGGCTTTACCAGCTTTGGGTATAAATACCACTTTAGCTTCCCTCCATTTTATAGGTATATAGCTCGCCTTAAGGCAGCTTGTGAAAATCGTATATATCCACGCCATGGTGTGCTCCAAAGAGTTTTGTAGCTGCGCTGGAAATATATTGTCTGGCCCTGGTGATTTAAATGGCTCGAATGTATCGATGGCCCATTTAATTCTGGCCTTTGTAACGATATCGCTATTGTTTAGTCTTACAAGGTCTGGTTGCCTAATTATCGGTTGTGGAGTGCTAGAACATGCTGGAAAGTGTGTGGTCAGCAGGAGATCCAAGGATTCCTCACTGGAGTCAGTCCAGGTTCCGTCTTCCTTTTGTAAGAGACCTGGCGAAACAGGTGATTTGGCCAAGATCTTCCTAAGACGCGATGTGTCAGAAGTTGATTCTATATTGCTACAGAAATTAGCCCAAGATGTGCGTTTAGCATTTCTTAGGGCTTTTTTATATATACTGAGTTTTTTCTTGTATAATTCCCATGAGGTGGGATGGTCATTATACTTGGCTGCATTGAAGGTAAGTCTGCAATCCTTTCTAAGTTTATCTAGTTCGGTGCTCCACCATGGAGGTTTGTGAGTGGATTTTTGTTTTCTAGGGGGACAGGCCCTATTGAATGATTTAGAGTACGCGCTGGTAAGCGTGTTGACCAGTTCATCTATTTGTTCCTCGGTGTTTGGTGTAAGCGGCGGAAGGGACTCAATATTTTTTGTTAAAAATTTATTATAAATTACCAAGTTGGTTCTTCTAGGATTTTGGAATCTCATGGGGGGAGGGCATTTATTGCTAAATATGCACTCTATGTACCGATGGTCCGAGAAAGAGTGCTCTGCTAGGACCTTCCAGGACACAAATTGGTCACATAGGTCCTCCGAAATGAGAGTGATGTCCAACACCTCTTTTCGGTTTTTTATGGTAAAGGTGGGGTCGCTACCTTTGTTGGCGATAACCATATTGGTGCTAAGAAGATAATTGAAGAGTGACTCACCACGTTCATTAATATCAGAGCTGCCCCATTGTGTATGGTGGGCATTCGCATCACCCCCTAGTATGAGGCTAGTGTCGTGAGCCAAGTAGAAAGAGGCCAGCTTGAATGTTGTCTCCCCCAATGTCAGGCTGACCGTGGTGATGTCTCCATCACTGAATTGGGGAAGTAAGAGGGTATTAAAATGATTTTTTGTGAGAAGACAAGTGCGTTTTTTTCCCTTACCGTGGGTTTGAAAGAGATTATACTTAGTTGTCCTCAAGCCGTTGATTCTTTCTCCAGAAATCCACGGCTCTTGGACAAATACGACATCTACAACGCCTGTTTCCAGGCGAAGTAGAAGTGCAGCGGTTGCTGCTCTTGAGTGATGCAGGTTAATTTGAAGGACCTGCATCATTGTTGCTAATTGCACCCTCCTCCGTCAATGTAGCATCGGCATCCTCGGGTTGGAGTAGCTCTTGGTCCGTGTAGAGTCGCCCAAAGGATGGACCATAGTCCGACCCTCCTGAGATGTAGCCGCAGCGTCCCTCATCTGGAGGGGTGCGCTCGTCTTCCATCTCCCTGGGTGTCTCTTCCTCTATGTTCGCCACTAGGTTCGCAAGCTCCATCTTGTCCGTCTTGTTGACGGTCATAACGACCTGCCGGATCCCATAGTTGAGGACCCCGTTGCTTTTGGTGAGAGCATCTACAGTGTCATTGTCGATTTGAAAGGTCACTAGGTGGTTGCTCGGGTAGAGCGCTCCACTTTAATGACCTTCCAATTTTGTGTGGGGAAGCTAGGGTTAAGCACCCTCATCATTTGCAATATTTTTGCATGTTCATAAGGGTGGATGGGTAACCAAGACTCTTGCGAAAGAAACGCCTTGGATATGTCTTCCGGGCTCAGCACAACTTTGAAAAGCGGTTGGGGTTTTTGTCTCTGTTTATTAAATTTATTACGGACTTGACCTTAAATCCCTTTTCTTCCAAAGCATAAGCAACTGCCGTTGCAGGTACACTTGATTCAATACCTTTGATTACTACTTGTAGGCCTTTGCTACTTTTTAGTTGGTAGGTGTAGTAGCTTTTATTTTCAGCTCTTAAACATTTTCGACCGCGCGGTAATCGTCATCGGTGTTAACTTGGAGCTTTGATTCACGTATGTTGCCTTTGCTGACGGATGTCACATAGAAGTTGTTGTTGCCTATTAGCGAGACAAGCTTTGTTACTACGGCCGTACAGCTGGTATCCCTAATGTAGATTGGCGGAGGCTTTGGTTTTGCGGCACTTGCAGCTTTTTCTTCACTCTCAGCGTCTGACTGTTTGGCAAGAATTTGAACCCTATTACCAGTGAGGGGATCTTTGTCTGCAGGTTTATCACTTGTTTTGCTCAGTTTTGGTGTGTTGCCGCCTTTTTTGTTTTGCGGGCTTAATTTTCGTTTGTTTATTTTTACATACCGATCGATGCCGGTCTGCACATACGAACGTTTGGTGGGTGTTGTGCTCACTTGTGTTAGCGCGTGCTGAGTTTACGCTGGTTTCTGCATACTTGTTGTTGTTAAGTTCGTACAGGTTGATTGCGCTGGAGTAAGCGTTACCGTACTTTTTGTTGCATTTGCCGAAAAGTTCATCATCGTGGGCTGAGGAGAGGGGGTGGGGCATTGGGAGCTCCACGTCGCGGTGGTAGTCTGAGAACTGATTTTAAACATTTTACAACGAATAAAACAGGAGCTCGACAAAAACACGTCTTCACACTTCAACCGACAGTGTGAAGGACAAGAAGTGTTTAGGAGAAATTTTAAGCAGGGCAATTTTGCTGCGGGATACAATGCCAAATGGTGGGGGTTTGTAAGGGCGCTTGTAGCTACATCGCTAACAGGGCTCTAACAGCGGTATGTTAGCTACACACAAACACATTGCTAGCAAGTTGCGCTCTCTGAGCGGCATAAGCTTAACAGCGGAGAGACTGCCCACATGTGTGAATCGAATATGTATTAGTGGTCATCTAGGACGACCGTATAAGTACACGAGCAGTATGCGTGTGTGGGTGCACGTGCGGATGCTGGGTGGGGTGGGATCATTATACAACAAGAGAGGTAAGGTAGCGTCAGTGTGAGTTCTCTGCAAAGTACCTTTACGTTCAGTGCTGAAGCGTAAGCTTTTGGCAAAAGTACGCTTCACACTGACGACGCTCCACCTGTATTGTTGCATCATGGGTGGCAGGATTGTGCCGCTGGTATTATTTTCTTCAATTAGCATTATTATCTGGTTGTTACGGTCACTGCTTTTTTTGGGCTGACACCGGCTAGTCAGTCGTCTTAATTCAGGGCGGGATCTTGACCCTAGCCCGCAGCGCGTACCATCACTACAAAGAATTAACCTTCACTGACACAAAACGGCAAAACAACAAAATTCAAACAAAATTCCCTAACGGACGATCGGCGCCATCTGATGGCAAGCGTGGTGACCCGGTCTTGGTGGTTTTACCGGCAACGTACCCGCCCCTCCTGCAACTATTCATTCTTAAGAGCTGCCCTAATATAGGAGCATTGTCGGTTGGCTTACTCAGGCTGCGGCAATTTACCCTTCTCTCCCCTCCAGAATCACTTAGACCAATATATTTTACAACCTTATAAGCTCTTTTAATTGTACCTCGAACTTAACATTTACATTTAAAATATTCCACATATTGACTTTAATGTTGACTAATATCTATCTCTTTTTATCTCTTTTTACTGGTCAAGTAATCCTTTCTCTTCACTTATCCCGATCATTACCAATAATTCGTATTTAAATTAACAACTTCCCTACTACCCTACCCTAAGGGAGCTCCATTGGGGACAGGCTATAGTAGTTTTTTCTAGGGATCTTGAGAAAAGAGAAATGCGTCCATGAGCTCGCTCAGCATTTACAGGTATACCTAATATTATGAGGATATGTATGTAATTGTAAACATCTATGGTTGTATAAATCAATATATATCCCATTAAACCCCAAGTTAAAATGGGTGGACCTAAAAAATATTTCACTTCATATTTTTAGTGGTACGGCCACAAAGGTTAACTGATATGAATTTCAAAGATCCACGAATCCTAGATCGTCCTTACGAAAACGATTCCTAAAAACCTTTCTAAAATTCCTGAAATTCAGCTAATCAATTTTCTCTCGTAAAGTAGCTTTTTATATACTTTTTTAACTATTCTGAACTAGCACAATTTTGTTTTTTGCAAATCAAACCAATGGATTTCATAGAAATGATTAAAATGTAGATTAATGAGAGACTGCGCAACCAATTGAGTTTACCACATTCACAAAATTGGCGGGAAAAGTGATCAGCTGTTGAGTTATCGACATAATTTAGGGTTACCAACACTTTTAATATAAACGAGAAAGCCAAGCTAACTTCGTCTGTGCCGAAGTTTTTATACCCTTGCAAGTGCTCGCTTAGATATTTTCAAATAATACTCTTTTTCCCATTTTCCGACCTATCGTTCGTATGGCAGCTATTTGATATAGTCATAGTTTTGAGTTTGGAGACGTTTCCATTGAAAAGAAAAAAGTTTTTCGTACTAAAACTAGTTTACCGACCGATTGTTCCTATGGGAGCTATGAGATATAGTCATCCGATCTGGTCGGTTCCGACATATTAGTAGTGTGCAGCAAAAAGAAGACTCTGTGCAAAATTTCAGCTCGATAGCTTTAAAACTGAGAGACTAGTTCGCGTAGAAACAGACAGACAGACAGACGGACAGACGGACGGACGGACAGACGGACGGACAAAGCTCAATCGACTCAGCTCGTCACCCTGATCAAGAATATATATAGTTTATGGGGTCGGAAATGTATATTTCTATGCGTTGCAAACTTCTGGGCAAAATTATAATACCCTTTGCAAGGGTATAAAAAGGAATGTTGCTGAACTGCATCAAATAATTGTATTAATTCGGTATGATGCAGATCTGCATCACCACCATGTAAAGGGATATATATGAAGGGCGTGCAAATATGTAAATATTATATATATGTACGTAAATGTGTCTAAATGTAAATTTAAAATAAAAATTTTAAACTGTCATGCCATTTTAATGTGTACATATATATTTTAAGTAGGTTCTGGTGTATGTGGTCTATGTACTATATACATATATGGATGTCAGAATGGTCGTTTTAGATATATGTCAGTCCAGGTTTGAATAGATATTTATATATGCATGTATTTGCTGGTAATTGGTTTGCTTAGTGGTTTTGATGCAAATGTGTGTATTACGTACACAGTTGCAGATTGTCACCGACTTTAGTTGCCTGCTGTGGCTTAGCTAACCCAGACTCGGAACGGACTCACAGTTATAATTTGTTCGGCCAGTCTTGGAGGAGGGTCTTATCGGAAAAACCTTGTTGCCGCCACACCGTTCCGGTTAGAATTGCCCTCCGAGCACAGCCTTGGCCACGTCTTGGGCAACAGAGGAACGAAAACGCTTCGTCAAATGAGGGCCAGGAACCAATAGTTTAAGTTTTTGTCACCAGGGCAACCAAAACTATCGTGGCCAGTCCTACTCGCAGGCACCGGGCCACGCTGAAAAATACGTGATTTTAGTCATAATACACTCACAAAACACTAACACTAAACTCACACTTAGTTCCCAAATTTAACCGTCAAAAATAATTATAGGCTGGGCCGGTCTTTGTTTTCGCGGCCTCATCAGCCAGCATCCAAAACTTCTATGTGCCCTTAGCACAAATTAGCGGTCGTTAGCTAGTCGCTTTCCCACTTTCCATTTGTCCCTGACCTAGTTCTGCTGAGAGGGGTCGTTGGCCGTTTTCAAGGCCTTTGCCTCTCTCCAACTTCGAATTAAAAACTATCCTCCCCCTCCCACAACGATCTACCGCTCACGCTTGCCAAATGCCAAAGCTAGAGGGAGCTTTGGTCCCAAAAGCTGCGCATCCCACAAGCTTTCCCCGAACTGCATCTCGATATCGATAGCCGTAGAGGCGATAAGTGATATCGACATCGAAACAGCTGAAACAAATAAACCACAAAAAACTTACAAATGCAACATTGTAATGCTAATTGATAATGCATAATTTTCATTGGCATTAAATTTGTCAGTGCAAATTTAAATTTTTTTAATTGGCATTATATATTCAATTTCAATTAAAATATTTTAAATTGGCATTGAAATGAAACAATTCCAATTTGCAAATTTTGAATTAGCATTGAAATGAAATAATATCAATTCATTATTCTAAACTATCATTGAAATGAAATAAAGTCAATTGATAATTTTGAACTGGCATTGAAATGAAATAATGTCAATTCACAATCAAAATTATCAATTGAAATTATTTTTTTTCTATGCTAATTCAATAAGGTCCCCTATCAGCTCAATTGATCCGCTTATAACTTCGGTGTCCGATCTGATTGTAATTTTCAGAATAGATGGCTATTGGGCCTAGCTTGATGTATACTAAACCACTAGGCAATAACTTGAAAATTGTTGATCTGACGGTTTCTTAGGTCTAGGATCTGAAGGTTTTTGGTGATAAGAGGGGGGCGGGGTGATAATTTTCAGAATAGATGGCTATTGGGCCTAGCTTGATGTATACTAAACCACTAGGCAATAACTTGAAAATTGTGGATCTGACGGTTTCTTAGGGTCGCTGGCCGACCTCCTCTTGAAGCCAGCAACTTTGTACCAACACATCCGCTGGGTAACCCAATACCCCGCACGAGCCGCTGACGCTGCATGTCTTGGACAGCGGCGGCAGCGTGTTTACGTAAGAGCGGCAGCGCAGCCGGCGATCTTAGGGTTAGCTTAAGAAGTCAACTCTTTGTACTTTTAGATTTTAATTTGACTTTATTCGAGACGGTCGTCCAATAAATAATTAACTACATCTCGCTTTGTGTCCGGAACTGAATTGTGAAACTGGCAACAATTCTACATTACAATCGATTTACGGTTACTGGCGCCCAACGTACTATCAAGTACTCGCGAGTGTTACCAAGTGAAACCATTAAACTGTCCTTTTAGCAGCAGCTATAAGGAAAAGTGAAAGTTAAAAAGAACCAAAACAATCCAACGTAAAATTACGTAACCTCTCCCCAATAAAGAGGAATAAGTGAACAACAACAATCACAAAATAAGTTGACCGCACGCGGCAACTAAAAACAACTAAACAAAGATCACCGAAGCCGCGGGAGCTCTTCGGGCAGCGGCGTGTCACCAAGCAACAAACCGATTGCTTGGGCAGCGTAAAGACGAACAAGAAAATAGAAGTCCCCAACGTGAAGAAAATTAAAATTTAAACAAGCCATTCAAACATGTAAGTGAGTGATTTATGAAATAAGATTGAAGATCAGTGGTGTCAGCGTTTAAAGAGGAAATATTTTCTTCACAATAAAGTAAAAATTAGCACGAAAATAAAGTTTAATAAGTCTTCTATTTTGCGTCAGCATATGGCATGATTTCATTTGATTAACATTTACATTCCCTTCCAACAGTGTTTGTTGGTTATTGATGACTCATGAGTTATAGGGAACGCCAAGAAGAACAGTACGATAGTGACGATAGCGTGTTATTAAGCTTAATCGGAGGCATTCAGAGTTTGCAGGTTGCGACAGACCAATTGACACCTCCCCAAGCAGAATCTTACCAAGACATAGATATGGACGCTAATCAGTTAGGCGCGATAGTGGAAGCAGCGGTCACTAGCGCTTTGACGGCGCAGGCAGAAGCTTTCAAATTGAGAGACACTCAGCTTAGGAATGACTTCGAGAAACAAATTAGTGAACTATCGGGTCGGTTGAGAAACACACAGCTCGCTGTACCAGAGGTAAAGGTTTTCCAAGACGTGGAAGTTTTAGAGGGCATCTACTGAGACGAACCTCTGGACGCAGTTAAATGCATTTTAGAGTTCCAAGGCTCCCAAGAGATATACGTGGCTTGGAGACAAGCGGCTCACGCCGCATACAAAATTTTTGAAAAATATAATGGAAGCTCCCGACATTATCAGGCTGTCATTATAATTCGGAGTAAAGTAAGGGGCCCCGCCGATGCAGTTCTCGCATCATTTAACACAGCTTTGAACTTCGAGGCCATCATAGCACGGCATGATTTCACATACTGCGACAAACGTCCGATCCATGTTATTGAACAGGAAATGGGCACTCTTAGGCAGGGTGGCTTGTCAATATTGCAGTATTACGACGAGGTGGAGAAAAAACTCACCTTGTTAACAAACAAAGCTAACATGTCTTACGACAAAGACCTAGCGAAAGGAATGTGTGAGAAGTTTAGGGCCGATGCCCTAAGAGTGTTCGTTTCAGGACTAAAACGTAGCCTGACGGATGTTCTGTTTGCGGCTCACCCTCCTGATATGCCGTCGGCACTTGCGTTGGCGCAAGAGGTTGAGGCTAACCATGACAGGTACGCTTTCGCCACAAGCTTTGCCAGAGGGCAAGAAGAAAAATCATACAAGGCCGAACAGCGGACTCAAAACCGCACTCAGCCCAACAACCAAGACAAAAGGGGCAACTCTCAAACAGGTCAGGGGAAAAGTCCGTTTTTCAAAAAGCAAAAAGGTCAACAGCAGTCCGACAGGGCTCAAACCAAACCCGGAAACGGCAGCGCAACAGAACCGATGGAGGTCGACCCGAGGGTCCAAGTTCAGGCAGCCTACCAGCTATCAGAAACCACAGGGCTCAGGCAAATACAATGGAAACCAGGGTCAGGGCTACAAGCGTTCAAACACATCAGATCGCATGACAGACCAGAGGCGACAGAGGGTAGACCATATTGCCCCTGGCTCTGGGCAAGACGCAGATTATAATGAAACGGCCAACGAAGAATTGGCCGAAACCGAGGCGGACTCTGAGGCCGGCTATGAGACCGACAACGTCAACTTTTTATCAGACAATGTCAGTTTTTTAGGGCAAAGTCCCTACTGCCATTCGTCCGGCGAAAAATAGCAGGTATCCCTATGACATTCTTGATCGACACGGGCGCGTCTAAAAACTACATCAAGCCTAATAAGCATCTCAAAGGCGTCGTCCCGGTCGAGTCAATATTTGTCGTCCACTCCATGCACGGTTCAAACAGCATAACCAAAAAATGCGTGTTGCCGATGTTGGGTGCCTCGGCAATTTTTTTTTATTAAATACCGTATCCACATTCGATGGAATAATTGGCCTTGAGTTGCTAATGCAAGTTGGCGCAGTTCTCAACTTAAAAGACAGCAAGTTGATAGTCGGTTCGGCAGCAGAAACGTTGCAGTACTACAAATGTACCAATGTCAATCACACGAGGGTGCTTGACAGTGACGCTCCACCTGCCGCAATGGCAGATTTTTTTAAAATGCTCAAAAGTAACAAAAGGTCATTCGCTGACGCAAACGAGGCATTACCTTACAACACGGCCGTCGTAGCTACGATCCGTACTACAGACAACGAGCCGGTATACTCAAAGCTATACCCCTACCCAAGGGGCGTAGATGATTTTGTCGCTGGCCGACAGATACCCTATGTCGAGCATATCAATGATCCTGGCAAATTTGGGTAAGGCCAAATTTTTCACTACACTCGACCTGAAATCCGGCTACCACCAGATAACTCTAGCGGAGCGGGACCGGGAAAAAACAGCTTTTTCAGTTAATGGGGGGAAGTACGAGTTTTGTCGACATCCCTTTGGCCTCAGAAATGCCGGAAGCATTTTTCAAAGGGCCATTGATGACGTCCTGCGGGAACAGATCGGCAAGACCTGCTACGTCTACGTCGATGATGTCATCATTTTCTCCGAAAATGAGGACGACCACGTCAAACACGTTGGGTGGGTCCTCAAGAACCTACACGACGCAAACATGAGGGTGTCCCAAGAAAAGTCGCAATTCTTCAAGAAGAGCGTCGAGTACCTGGGGTTTATAGTGACAAACAACGGCGCAAAGACCGACCGTGAAAAGGTGAAAGCCATTCAGCAGTATGTCCAGCCGACAACACTATTCGGGATCAGATCATTTCTGGGGTTGGCCAGCTACTACCGGTGTTTCATAAAAGACTTGTAACGAGCTCTTCTGGCCCGTATACCTGTGCAGGCTTTGCTCAGGGCTGTCGAGATTCGTTCCAACAAATTTATATTGGACTTGCAATAACAACACAGTGTGGTTTATGCTAGGATGCACCAGGAGTCTGGTTCACTTTATTGTATTCGATATCACTAACTTAATCTTCGATTTATAATGGTTGATCCTATCTGAGGTATCCTTGCCACGTCGCGAGGTCCGCCTCCTAACTGTTTCGCTATTCTCGCAGGGTATAGTTGGCTAAGGATACGCCGTGCCTCACAGAGCAATCGCTCACTCGCCGGCCTCCTTAATCGCACAACACTCCACGTTCTTCCCTACTATTGTCCTTTCAAGGACCCGCAGGATACGCTGGCTTATCGCTCACTGTTCTCGCTGACCGTACGTTCAGCCCACAGTCTACGCTTGCGCTCAGCTTCCTGCTCTGATCTTTCCGCAAAGGATCACGCCACTATGTTCCACGTTGTTCCGTCGCTTTCCGTTGCTCGCACTTCTGACTCGCGTATTCGATTCGCACTCGTTTTAATTCCGGTTCACACTGATTGATTTCCTTCTGAAAGCGACGTCTTAAATAGCCCTCCTGGGCTGTCTGCTGCTGTCTCCTGTCGCCTTTCAGAACATTCGAGGCTCGCCGCTTCCCAACGGTACTTCTCGCTGCCCAGCAACAGCGCTCGACGGCCGAGTCGCTCTCCTGTCATTGGTCCATCTGCCTGATCGCCCTTTCGTCTCGCAAGTGCGAATGCACCGACCGGTCACCCATTCGCACCTAACGGCCTTTCCGCTAATACCAACACCGACCCATAGCGTCGTGCTGCTACTTTCCGTGGCCTCCCATCCATTCCCCCTTACTGTTGAATTCGCCGTTCTCCCGAATTCGCCGCATTTCCCCTCACTTCCACTTCCCCTTTGCATACTCTGCTCTTTGTGGGGAACATCGTTCCTCACACTCCCCTCTTTCTTCGGGAAGCGGAAATGTCCCATTTCCTACATGCCTTCATCCCCACTCGAACTTCCCGCCACGATCAAATCTTTCCATCCGAACAATCGATCGACCGACCATCAGTCATGGCCCCGTTCCCCACATCACGAGTACTAGTGACCGTCGTTACTTTATCGGATACATCGTGACTCCCGTACCAATGACTATCGTCACCTCGCTCGTTACTTTATCGGATACATCGATCACGTGGTAACCGCGTGACTCCCGTACCAATGACTATCGTCACCTCGCTCGTTACTTTATCGGATACATCGATCACCTGTTAATCGCATAACTCCCATCCCATCACATAACTTTCCAATTTTTCCTATCCGCTGGTATATACTTTCTTCTTTCCCCTTTTCCGTACTGTTTCTTACCCAAATTACTTTCCTTTTCAGATCTTTTATCCGACGTCATTCGACGTCGACTGCGCAGGAAGTTTCCTTCCTCCTCCTCCTCCTCCTCCTCCTCCTCCGACACCAGCGGGGACGCCAGGAGTTGTAGCACCGGGGTAGTGCTCCGCCTACGCCTGTGCCGAGTCCCCATACTGGCAAATGGCAAGCGCCGCCTGCCATCTCCCAGTCGGCGATCCTCGTCCCTTCCGCCTCTTCGTCCCGTGCGGATGACTTCTGCTGCCTTGCTTGATGCGACCATAGTAACTTTTTTTCTCTATTACTTACATCATTTGGATCTGCAGCCCTTTATATAGCCGACTGGAACTCCGTTAGAGTTCTGGCGGCCATCATTGCATCTTAACGGAGGGAATCCTAACTGTGGTTCCTCCTCTCGTTGCCTCGCTCTAACGCTGTCTCTTTCTTCCCTTTTGGGAAGCTGAATTTCCCCTCATTTTGCCAATTCGCCGCACTTCGCCGTTCTTACTGCATAGCAACAAGCTGGGGAAACAGTCTTTTTGGGATGGACCCTATTCTTTTATTATACTCTTCCGATTTTTCTGCTGGGGTGGACCTTGAGTTTTAACTTGTTATTTCTATTTGAGTGGACTTTATGTCCTCAGTTTCTAAATTCAGGGTGGACCTTATACTGAAGGAGCGTCAGTTTCTAACCTTAGGGTGAACCTTATAACTGAAAGAGCATCAGTTTCTATCCTTAGGGTGAACCTTATGACTGAAAGAGCATCAGTTTCTATCCTTTAGGGTGAACCTTATGACTGAAAGAGCATCAGTTTTTATCCTTGGGGTGAACCTTATAACTGAACGAGCATCAGTTTCTATCCTTAGGGTGGACCTTATAACTGAACGAGCATCAGTTTTTATCCTTAGGGTGAACCTTATAACTGAACGAGCATCAGTTTTTATACTTTAGGGTGAACCTTATGACTGAAAGAGCATCAGTTTTTATCCTTAGGGTGAACCTTATAACTGAACGAGCATCAGTTTCTATCCTTAGGGTGGACCTTATAGTTGGAGATCATCTCCCTGTGGCTTCAGCTCACTAACGTGAGCTGTTCGCTCACGTTGGTCTGTTTTATGCCGTAATCTGCATATTACTGGTGATGTAAACACGATGATTACATATGGTCCACCATATCTAGGTGCCAATTTGGCAGCAAATCCCTCCGCTGCTTTTGACAGATGGTGCTCCTTAGCCCATACTATTTGTCCCACCTCTGGCTTCCATGGACGGCGTCTCAAGTTATAATATCTGGCTTGATCTTAAGCCGCCCTCTCCAGATTTCTCCTTATGACCTCGAATAGTTCCTTTAATTTTGTCGCGTTCTCGCTCGGCTTTTGAATTTCTTGCCCGATTCCTACTGTCACCTCATCGTACAATGCCTTCGGCAATCTCGGTTCCCTTCCCTGTGTAATGAAAACCGGGGAGTATCCGGTGGATTCAGTTACGCTCGAGTTTACTGCTAACATGATTTCTGGCCATTTTTCGTCCCAGGTTCGTTGATCCTCTCCTGCGAGCTGCGCTATCATTGTTTTTACAGTGCGATTTGCACGTTCGGTTGGGTTCTCTTGTGGGGTATACGGGGCTGTAAATTGTTGTTTTGCCCCCATGTCCTCCAGAAACCTTTTGAATATCCGGCTTGTAAATTGTACCCCATTGTCCGTTATTACGACTTTCGGCACCCCAAACCTTGATATTATCCTTTCTTTAAATGCCTTCTTTAACGACTCTGCCGTTGCTTTCCTCAATGGGACCAGTTCCGTCCATTTGGAAAAACGATCTATCATGACCAATAACATCGTATTGCCGTGTTTTGATCTTGGTAGTGGACCCACGAAGTCCGCACACACTGTTGCCCATGGTTCTTCTGGGACCTGAGTAAGCATTTTCCCCGCTGCTTGGAGTTGGCTTGGTTTATACCTCTGATATGTTTCGCACTTGTTTACGTGCCTTCGTACATCTCTATGCATTCCTGGCCAATAATATCTCGCCGCTATTCTTGCGATTGTCCTTTAGACCTTGTATGACCCGCCGCAGCCGCATCGTGGTTTTCCTCTAGTACTCTCCTTCTTGATCCTGAGGGAACACATAGTTTCCACGAAACCACGTCTTCGTTCCCTGCCCGATGAGGAATATGACGGTACAGTTCTCCACCTTCTGACAGGTAGTCTGGGAATTTCTGTGGATTATTCTGTACCTTTTTCGTCATTTCCTGTATCCATTCACAATTATTGCTCTCTTTCCGATTTTCCCCCGGTTCACCTTCTTTAGCTCTTCTGCACGTTTCTAGCGGTTGTCTTGATAGTGCATCTGCTACAACATTCAGTTGGCCCTTTCTGTATGCTATTTCAAAATCATATTGTTGTAACTCCAATGCCCATCTGGCTATTCTTCCTGATGGGCTCTCTATGCTATTTAGCCACTTCAGTGCCATGTGATCTGTTACTACTCTGAAATGGTATCCTTCTAGGTACGGTTTTAGTCTTCTAATTGCCCATACTATCGCCAAGCACTCTTTGTCTGTAGCTGAATAGTTTTTTTCTGCTTGGTTTAGCGTTCTGCTGGAGTATGATATGACTTTTTCCCCTTCCTTGGTCTCTTGAGTTAGTACTGCCCCGATACCATAGTCACTGGCATCGGTCTGCAATATGAACATACGTTCAAAATCTGGACATGTCAGCACTGGATCTGCGGTGAGTTTTGATTTTACACTTTCGAATGCCTTCTGGTGTTCTTCCGTCCATACACATTTAGTCTTTTTCTTTAATAAGGAATTTAATGGTTGTACCATTGTCGCAAAATCTGGTACGAATCTTCGATACCACGATGCCACGCCTAGATACTGTCGTAGTTCCTTTATGTTGGTTGGTGGTTTTAGTTCGGCGATCGCCGCCACCTTTTCTGGATCTGTACATATGCCTTCACCCGTTATTCGGTGACCCAAATATTGTAACTCCTTCCTAAAGAATTGACACTTTTCTGGGTTTATGCGTAGGTTTGCGCTTTTTAACCTTCGGAAGACTTCTTTTAAATTTTCCATATGTTCGTCCAGCGTACGCCCTATCACGATTATGTCATCTTGGTATGCAAATGCGTGTGGCATCATTTCCGGTCCGATGACTTGATCCAACGCCCTCTGGAATGTGGCGGATGCCGAGTGTAAACCGAATGGCATTACTTTCCACTGGAATAATCCTTTTCCCGGGACTGTGAACGCCGTCATTGGTCGACTGTCTACCTCGAGTGGGATCTGCCAGTAACCATCCTTTAGATCCAAACTGCTTATATAGCATGCTTCTTTCAATTGATCTAAGATGTAGTTAATCCTGGGCATAGGGTATGCATCTTTTACTGATTTCTCATTGACCGTTCTGAAGTCTACACAGAATCTCCATTTGCCGGTCTTCTTTTTCTTCACCATGACTACGGGAGAACTGTATGGGCTGTTTGACTGTTCGATGCATCCCATTTCTAGTAGCTCGTTTATTTCTTCTTGCATTTTTGGGTTTTTCGGATAGTACCTTTGTTTGACCGGTCTATTGTCCTTCATGGTGATTCTGTGTTCTGCTATGTTTGACGTACCTTTTAGTTGGGCCAATTCTGCCAATTCTCTTTCGAGGAATTTCTCGATTCTTTCTTCTTCTTCTGGTTTTGTTTTTATTTTCACTGCCACTGACAGTTTTTCCTCCAACCATCCACCCCTGCGACTTCGCGCCGGAATAAATGCTACGTGACCTGCGCACGCGATTTCTGCCACTAATCCTTTCAGGAAATTCCATCCCAATACTAACTGATCGATCACTCCTGGCGATACCATCAAATCGATAGTTGTGCATTGAGTGCCAAACTTAATGTTTATGGTCAGTTGGGTACCTATTTCCGTGTTTCTACCGTCTGCCAGTCGTACTTGTTTCTTTTTTTGCTTTATGACCCCTTTATTTTTCAATCTGTCGCATAATTTTTGGCTTACGAAACTTCCTGTTGCCCCTGTGTCGATTGTGGCTTTTACTCGCTTCTCCCCAATCACTACCCATGCCGACAACTGGTTTTCTTCTTCCTGAAAGTTTCCCACTAGTTTTGAGAGGCAGATTCGGACGACCTCTGCTCGCCCCTCGGAGGCTGAGGTCGTGGAGCGTTTCCCGCTTGCTTGCAGCACTCCCATGTGCGTACGCCAACCCTTCCGCATTGCCAGCAGAATAGTATTCGTCGATTTTGACACTCTCTTGCCCAATGGCCTGATTCTCCGCATCTGCGGCAAGCCTGTGTTGGATTCTGTACGAAATTTTCGTTTCCGTTACTCGTTGGTCCTGTTCTTGGTTGCCCTGGCGGACCCCGATTGACCCATTGTCTTTCGTTTTCTTGACACCTCCGGCAAGCTTCTTCCCCGATCGCTCTTCGTGGCATAGCCAATGGAATCGCTTTGGCCTGCTCCTTTCTGTTTTCTTGTCTGAAGGCCTCCCTATCCCTTTCCAGTGCCTCGAACTCATCCGCCAATTGCATCAGTGTGTCTAAGCTCCTTACCCTGTGCGGGCGTACGAATGCTCGTAGGTCCGGTATGCAGTTTTCCCCGATTATCTCTAGTTGTTCGGTTTCACTGCATTGTAGGGGACGCATTAATGTTTGCATTTCCAACATGAAATCTTTTAATTCCTCGTTCCACTGCTGTTTTCTTTGGCGAACTTTTTCGGATAATTTGTTGAAGTAGCCTCTCGGAAGAAAATATGCTTTGAAGCTTTCCACAAATTCAGACCATTTTTTCCAGTTTTTGTAGTTTGCTAAATTCCATTTTAGGGCTTTATCTTTTAGGAGCTCTGGCATGGCTCGAGGAATCATGTCTAGATTAAGTCCGTACATTTCTGTTGACCGTTCCAATTGTTCTATAAACTCCAATGGTTTTGCAGTACCGTCGAATCTAAATGCCCACTCTCTGACTTGTTTGGCTACCTTTGCATATTCGCTTGTATCAATTGTCTGTCTTTTCGGCCCTACTTTTGGTTTCCGCTGTTCTGTGTCTTCTTCTGCTTGTTTCATCCCTGCCATGGACGGAATTGACAGCTCTTCCATATTTATGTCCATTTTTGGTGGTATTAGAGATGCTACTGTTTTTGGTAGTGGTGACTTACCGTATACTTCCGACATTGCTTTGATCCTTTCCCTCCATTCTGCGGAGTTTTCGTTCTTCGTTATCCAATCTCCGAATTGTTTCCTCATGTTGTCCATGTTGCCTTCTAGTTCAATCCCGAATTCTTCCGCGTGTTGGATCAAATCCTCCTTTCTAAGGTGGTAAATCCATGACCGCCCCATTTTGCACTTTATTTACTTATTTATAACCTTTCTGTGATGTTATCGACAAGACCATGTTGGGCGCCAGTTGTAACGAGCTCTTCTGGCCCGTATACCTGTGCAGGCTTTGCTCAGGGCTGTCGAGATTCGTTCCAACAAATTTATATTGGACTTGCAATAACAACACAGTGTGGTTTATGCTAGGATGCACCAGGAGTCTGGTTCACTTTATTGTATTCGATATCACTAACTTAATCTTCGATTTATAATGGTTGATCCTATCTGAGGTATCCTTGCCACGTCGCGAGGTCCGCCTCCTAACTAGCTGTTTCGCTATTCTCGCAGGGTATAGTTGGCTAAGGATACGCCGTGCCTCACAGAGCAATCGCTCACTCGCCGGCCTCCTTAATCGCACAACACTCCACGTTCTTCCCTACTATTGTCCTTTCAAGGACCCGCAGGATACGCTGGCTTATCGCTCACTGTTCTCGCTGGCCGTACGTTCAGCCCACAGTCTACGCTTGCGCTCAGCTTCCTGCTCTGATCTTTCCGCAAAGGATCACGCCACTATGTTCCACGTTGTTCCGTCACTTTCCGTTGCTCGCACTTCTGACTCGCGTATTCGATTCGCACTCGTTTTAATTCCGGTTCTCACTGATTGATTTCCTTCTGAAAGCGACGTCTTAAATAGCCCTCCTGGGCTGTCTGCTGCTGTCTCCTGTCGCCTTCCAGAACATTCGAGGCTCGCCGCTTCCCAACGGTACTTCTCGCTGCTCGACGGCCGGCGCTCGACAGCGCTCGACGGCCGAGTCGCTCTCCTGTCATTGGTCCATCTGCCTGATCGCCCTTTCGTCTCGCAAGTGCGAATGCACCGACCGGTCACCCATTCGCACCTAACGGCCTTTCCGCTAATACCAACACCGACCCATAGCGTCGTGCTGCTACTTTCCGTGGCCTCCCATCCATTCCCCCTTACTGTTGAATTCGCCGTTCTCCCGAATTCGCCGCATTTCCCCTCACTTCCACTTCCCCTTTGCATACTCTGCTCTTTGTGGGGAACATCGTTCCTCACAGACTTTGCAGCGATAGCAAAGCCTCTTTCTGACATTCTCAAAGGTGAGCACGGTTCAGTCAGCAAATACAGGTCAAAAAAGATCCCGATTGATCTAAACGAGCGCCAGCGGCACGCGTTTGAAAAATTGAGAAACATCCTGGCATCGGAAGATGTGATGTTGATGTATCCCGACTACAAAAAACCATTTGATTTGACCACGGACGCCTCGGCTTATGGCATTGGCTGTCCTCTCACAGAATGGCCGTCCTATAACGATAATATCTAGGACTTGAAAAGACAGAGAGGCAAACTACGCTACCAACGAGCGCGAGTTGCTAGCCATTGTGTGGTCCTTGGATAAACTTCGCCAATACCTCTATGGGGTAAAGGACATAAACATTTTTACTGACCATCAACCGCTCACGTTCGCGGTTTCTGAAGGTAACCCCAACGCAAAGATTAAGCGTTGGAAAGCGCGTATTGATGAAACGGGAGCCAACATTTTTTACAAGCCTGGCAAAGAAAACCATGTGGCAGATGCCCTATCAAAGCAAAAATTGAACGCACTCGAGAACGTTGAGCCCGAGTCAGACGCAGCGACAATCCATAGTGAGTTGTCATTGACTTACACCATAGAGACTACAGAAAAACCGGTAAACTGTTTTAGGAACCAGATCGTCTTAGAGGAGGCACGTTTTCCCTTAAACCGAAGTTTTATCTTATTTGGCGAAAAAACGCGTCACTCGATAAGCTTTACAAGCTTGTCGAGGAAGTGAGGTCTGTCATAAATTCAAACGTGGTAAATGCAATCCATTGCGACTTCCCGACGCTAGCGCGTATCCAACATGACTTGGTAAAAAGTTTCCCTACGACAAAATTCTGGCATTGAATCGTAGCCGACGTATTCGACAACGGTGAGAGAAGGGAAATCGTCACGACTGAGCACAATCGAGCGCTTAGAGCCGCGCAAGAAAATATAAAACAGGTTTTGACGGACTATTATTTCCCGAAAATGACTAAACTTGCGAACGAGGTGGTTCTTAACTGTAAAATTTGCTCTAAAGCAAAATACGACAGACACCCGAAAAAACAGGAACTCGGAACGACACCGATTCCTTCGCACACGGGAGAAATGTTGCACATTGACATTTTTTCCACCGACCGGAAACATTTCTTAACTTGCGTTGACAAACTTTCGAAATTTGCGTTTGTCCAACCTATTGCCTCACGCACCATAGAGGACGTAAGAGCACTCTTGCTAATGCTGTTGAATGTATTTCCTCAAGCTAAGCAATTATACTGCGACAACGAACCATCGTTCAAATCAGAAACCTTAAAGTCCCTGCTGCTTAATAATTTCGGGGTGATCATTGCTAACGCACCACCTCTACACAGCACATCTAATGGTCAAGTGGAGCGATTCCACAGCACCCTCATAGAAATCGCGAGGTGTCTCAAACTTCAGAGAGGAATTCTAGACACAGTGGACCTCATTCTCCTGGCCACAGTTGAGTATAACAGATCAGTGCACTCAGTGACCAACAAAAAGCCATCGGAGGTGCTGCATGCCGCTGCACCCCGACTCCAACAAGACATAAGTGGCAAAGTCGAGAGAGCGCAGGATGTTCAGAACTCTAGGATTAATCAAAACAGACAGAATAGAGTCTTCGAAGTTGGCGAGAAGGTTTTGTTTAAAACGAACAGGCGACTCGTTAACAAACTCTCGCCCCTATGTAACGAGGAAAGGGTAGAAGCGGACCTGGGGACAACGGTCCTCATTAAGGGGAGGATGGTCCACAAAGACAACCTACGTTAGGAATTAGGAGTCCTTGCAAAGCTTTACATTTTTACTTATACTCCTTTGTTATTATACTTTAGGTTTTTCGGGGCGATACTTCTATTACTGACCACGATGACAACACGAGTCACGGACTACTCACAATCGGACTACATACCAATCTCTGACGGGGACGTACTGGTGTGGGACGGACACGACTATCTGAGGCATACGACAAACCTAACGGACTACGCAAGGATGGCGGACGAGACAATGAAATTGGCGGATAGGTTTCCTCAATCCCACATGCGGAAGCTGCTGGAAATAGACACCGAACACGTACGAGACCTGTTGTCCGCTCTTAAGGTGCATCATCGCATGGCAAGGAGCTTAGACTTCTTGGGGACAGCCTTGAAGGTTGTCGCGGGCACCCCGGACGCTAACAACCTACAAAACACGAGAATAACTGAGGCCCAGTTGGTAGAGTCCAACAATAGACAAATTGCTATTAACTCTAGAACCCAGAGTCAGATCAACCAACTAACTAACACTGTAAATCAAATACTTAAAGCATCCAAGGCTGAACAGACAGATACCGCCCACTTGTATGAAATTTTGCTGACAAGAAATAGAATGCTTATAACCGAAATAGGAAATCTCATGCTCACAGTAACTCTAGCCAAGATTAATGTTATAAACCCCAGCATACTAGACCACGCTGATCCTAAGTCTATTCTCACGAATCAACTCACAGGGACCACAGTTACTAATTTTTTAGAAGTATCTACCATTAAGATTCTACAATCCTATGGTATAATTAGTTTTATCATTGAATTCCCTAAACTTAGTAAACTATGTAAGAAGGTAACCTTATTCCCGGTTGCGCACAACGGATCCACGCTGCAAATCATAGACAACACAGTAGCTGAATGTGGAACTCAGGTATTATCTGTCGCAAACTGCGCGCTAACTCCAACGGCAACGTTTTGCGAGCAGTCGTCGATCGACACCTGCGCCCAAGGTTTACATTCCGGTGGCGTGGCTCACTGCCAAACCCAGCCTAGCCATCTCGACCCCATCACAGTGGTCGACAACGGAATTATAATCATCAATGATCGACCGGCAACTATAAGCTACGATAATGGCGCTGAGTTCAAGGTGGCTGGCACCCATCTCATCACATTCGATTCTTACGCCGAGGTAAAAGGGTCTAAGTTCGTGAACCGCGACAACATCAGGAATCGGTTCCCTGGAGTAGTCTCCCCCCTGCTGTATATTAGCGGCCATAATACGGTGCTGAGCCTCCCTTACCTCCATCAACTAAGTGAGGAGAACCTAAGATTCATCAAGGAAGTTAAGGACGAGGCCGCATCTGAAGCGAACTTCGCAGCGGCGTTTGGTGTCGGACTAGGAGCCTGCGCAGTGATTTGCGGACTCGTGTTCCTTTATTACTATATTAAGAAACAACGAGACTCCCGTCAGATCAAGGAACTGGTAAAGAATCTGAACGCGACCGAGGACGGTCGGTCTTCAAGAGGGGGAGTAGTTAACCACGAACTCCCTGTTCCTACTGGGCAGGCGGTAAATTCCGCCACTGCCCGGCCCCAAATATGCTGATGCGACACTTTTGGGTCGGCCAGCGACCTCCTCTTGAAGCCAGCAACTTTGTATCAACACATCCGCTGGGTAACGCTGCATGTCTTGGACAGCGGCGGCAGCGTGTTTACGTAAGAGCGGTAGCGCAGCCGGCGATCTTAGGGTTAGCTTAAGAACTCAACTCTTTGTACTTTTAGATTTTAATTTGACTTTATTCGAGACGGTCGTCCAATAAATAATTAACTACATCTCGCTTTGTGTCCGGAACTGAATTGTGAAACGGGCAACAATTCTACATTACAATCGATTTACGGTTACTTATACAGATGAGCAATAGGTATTCTGTTTCAATACAAAGGCATGGAAAAAGGATTAAATTTCAAGTTTTCGTCTATATCGCGGTTAGGGGTTCTCCAATGAATTTCGCTTTTCGCGCTTTCGCAAAGGCAAAGGATTCGATTATTATGCTGAAATCCAACTGCCTTGCTAACTCGGACTCCAATCTTAACATCGCCAGACCAATTAGACGCTTTTGTTTAGAACAAGATCTGTGGAAGTTTTTGACTCGCGATAAAACACTGAAAGAGCGTTCTCCACTAGCGACACTCACAGGGAGAGTACAAAAAATTCTGAAAAAAAACGCAGACATTTGGAAAAAGATTCTGGTTTCAGGTTTCTTGAGTACAGTGCGTTGAGCAATCCAAATGGAGAAAGGTTCTTTTCAAAATTATCTACATATACATCTTTCAACTCTTCAAAACATCAGCTTCGTACTTCTTCGTAAATTCTCCGGCAGACGTCTGGAGAGTATCTTCATCCAACGTGGTGTATTTCCATAAAAAAGAAAACACTTGATTCAAATATTTTGAATCTTTTTGTCATTCCTGCAATTACCGAATCGATGATGCAGAGGAAAGTGCTGGTCTTAAATTTTTCTTCTTCAGAAATGATGTCGATTTCTGGACTTGCGTCTTCAACATCCAAAAATACTTTTGCACGTTTTCTGTTGCGAATGGTTGGCAAAGTTTCAGGAATGTTGCATCCTTTTGCGACAAGTTTACTTTCACTCAGAATGAGACCCCATCGATTTCGTATAAACTGAAAGAAGAGCATTCAGATTGTCAATTTCAACGTCTATTGTAGTTTCTCTTGCTTGAAGGACGACGTTTCTCTCATTGATAGCACTTAAAATTTTGCACCAAATCGACGACATCAAGATACATTCGAACGAATTCATGTATTTTTGAATACCGTTGGTGTCCCGGAGAGTCTCCGCTGTCAAATTGAGTTCCTTCAGTTCGTCAAGTGCATCTTGTATTCCAGAAAGATGTTTCGCGAATGGTTTAACGGCGTCAACTCTTGCAGACCATCGCGTACCGGACAAATTGTGAAGGGAAAAGGGAATTTTCTTTTGAAGGAGTTCCCATCGTTGAGGGCTTCCACTGAATATGTTATAACATTTTTGAATGACTCCGAAAAATGTTATAGGTTCAGGCTGTGAGCTCCGCACCGTGAATAGACAGCGTATGGATTTTCTTCAAAAATTATGCTTTGAGCCCCTTTGTACTGACCACTCATGTTTCTTGGGTTGTCATATCCTTGTCCCCGGCAGTCGGTCAATGGAATATAATATTTGCCCAACGTTTCTCGGATCAAGTTCGCGATATCTTGTCCAGTTTTTTTATTACAATCAGCAAAGGTCAGGAATCGTTTTTTGATTGTAAACGTCTTTTCTTTTTCATCAAAACGAAGAAAGCGCAGCACAAAAGTTGTTTGTTCCACATGCGAAGAATCAGGCGTTGAGTCAAGAATCAAAGCATAATATTTTGCATCTTCCCTTTCTTTCAAAATTTGTGCCTCTACATGTTGTGCACACAGTTCTATAAATTCATTTTGGATATCAGGAGACAGATAGTGGACTTGCAATCGAAGATGACTTTGTTGGGAATCTTTGACCTTCTGCAAATGATCACGTAACACGGGATCGTAATGACTAATCATCTCCAAAACTCCCAAAAAGTTCCCGTTGTTCGGATTTCCGATGAGAATACTATCTCCCCTTAAAGCCAAGCATCTTTCGGACAGAAACCAAATTGTGTCCAGAACTCTTTTCAAAACTTCTTTCCATTTCTTCGCTTCGTTTGCTATTTGCGTGAACAACAATAGATCAACTGAAGAGTCGTTATCAAGTCTTGATTCAAGAGCTCGCCACTTTAAATAGCATTGAATATGGTCTTGATTATTTTCGTGAGCTGGTTTCTTCCACGTTTGGTTTTTGGAGTACCCCTCGGCATGACAAAGATGAGAACGACTTGCTGCAGTACTCGATCCAAATAGACGACATGGCAAACAAAAAAATGCTTCAAGAGTCCGACTCCAGACTAACCAATTACGTTCAACTTTTTCTTTGTTAGGTAAATTTTTGAAAAGCAATGAAATTGGGAAGGGCTCACTCAATCGATCTCGAGGAAATATTGTTGACATTTTCTGATGGCCACGACGAATTGCATCTTCAGTCAGTTGTGGATTCCAAATCTTATCTTTCAGTGAGCCAATATCAAAATTGTTCAGTTGCTCTGCTCGATTGGATTGTACTTCAACTTCCGGAATCGATTTAAGGGCTTCCAAGTCATGTTCTTCATTGCTTTTTTCTGGAGAATTTCGGATTTGTACATGATCGTTCATTTCACATAAATCATCTTCCAGAGCTTCTGTTGCTCCAGATGATGGATTTGCTGCCATTAACTTGTCTGGTGGTTTGTCATTGTTTTCAAGCAGTAGTATACTTTGCTGTGGAGAATCATCCGCTGGTGATTGCAACTTCAGATAGAAGTCGAGGGATGTCTGTTTTTTGCTCTTCTCTATTTTTTTTCACGCGTTCTGTATGCTCTTTGCGCTTTTCAGCACCAGATTTGTGTTGGTACATTTTCGTAAAAAGAAACAATTTTCATCAAAATTGCGCATTAATCTTAATAAGAAATCAAATAATTTCAAAATTGCTTTGAGAATTTCATGTAGATCTGCTTCTCCAAGGTGTTGACTCGACCGATGTCGCGCACTAAGAGAGGTGTCAGGCCGACCAGGCGCTCTTTTTATAGCCAGCTGCCAGCAGTCGGCAGCGACTGCGCTGTCGATCGGAGCAATCGATAAGCCGCCTATCGTCAGCTGTTGGTGATCGAGCGGCCTGTGCTCAGATGGTGCATCATCGATAGGGATGGTTATGGCGGACTTCGGCTGTCGATTTCAGTGAGCGCGCGTAGTTTAAATCATTTATTATGAAGAAATGAAAAAAATAATACTAAATGCGTCACTTGCGGCTTTTGATAGTCATGATTTTTTCTCATGTTGTACAATACATAGTTTATTTAAGTTATCGCCAAAAGTCCGGGCCCCCTCAGAAGTCCGGACCCGGGGGAAACACCCTCTCTGGCCAGAAAGATGGGACAAGCGCTCTGTCGATATATGCGTCGGGCATAGTAATTTTAAATGAAGAGAATCTTCTGTTAGACTTAAAGTTAAAGGGCTTAGCCGTATAAGCATACAAAAACTGCCCCCACTCTTATCAGCACCAAATTTAAATATGTGATAGTCATCAATGAAAACATCACTCTCCTAAATTTTTAGTCTAATAGGCGCTATTGGGGTGGAGTTATGAGGGCGGAAAGTTAAATCAAAGAACTGTTTTTTCTCAAGAACGGCTTAACCGATTTGGCTGAGCTAAATATATATTGTAAGTGTTCATAAAATAATTTTTGCACATTTTTATCGCCAATTCTAAGTTCTAAAATATATTATTGAATTTTACCATTAATTTTTATACGTTGTAAATCAATTGCTGCACCTAAAGTTTTTTGCTGGTTTCTCCATTTGGACATCCCTAAAATCATATAATTTTTGCGATGGCATCAGAAGTGTTTAGCATGGTCAAAATTAATAAAAACATCTAAATAGTTTTGAAATATAAACCTGCAGTTTTTAGCCGGCTCGAGGTCATGTTAATGCTTTCGCATAACTTTAAACGGAGACACAACACCACAAAGGAGGCTGGTAGGTCGTACAGCTGTTTCAAGAGGAACCACCCTCTATCATCAGCGATCAATGCCTACCAACTGAACGTTTTCTAAAGTCTCTCCATGCCTGCGGTGGCATAACCGTTTGGGAATCCCAAAGCAGAATGCGCACGAAAACATCGAGAGGCAGCGTAGAAACAGACAGTCGCCTTTGTGTGTGTGTGTCCCCCTGGTCTTGCCTTTATTAGTGTGAGAGATACTCTCCCCGCTGTTAATAATGGTGACCAAAAAGTTTGTTGCATAATTGCATTCAAACGGGGGTTTTAGTTGTTGTAATGAAACCATTTTATGTTTAGGCTCATACAACAACAACGCCGTGCCTTGCGTTTTTAGTATATGTGACTGGTTTTTGTGACCTTTCTACTGAGTAAACCTGCAGTTTTTAGCCGGCTCGAGGTCATGCTAATGCTTTCGCATAACTTTAAACGGAGACACAACACCACAAAGGAGGCTGGTAGATCGTACAGCTGTTTAAGAGGAACCACCCTCTATCATCAGCGATCAATGCCTACCAACTGAACGTTTCTCTAAAGTCTCTCCATGCCTGCGGTGGCATAACCGTTTGGGGATCCCAAAGCAGAATGCGCGCAAAAACATCGAGAGGCAGCGTAGAAACAGACAGTCGCCTTTGTGTGTGTGTGTCCCCCTGGTCTTGCCTTTATTAGTGTGAGAGATACTCTCCCCGCTGTTAATAATGGTGACCAAAAAGTTTGTTTGCATAATTGCATTCAAACGGGAGTTTTACGTTGTTGTAATGAAACCATTTTATGTTTAGGCTCATACAACAACAACGCCGTGCCTTGCGTTTTTAGTATATGTGACTGGTTTTTGTGACCTTTCTACTGAGTAAACCTGCAGTTTTTAGCCGGCTCGAGGTCATGTTAATGCTTTCGCATAACTTTAAACGGAGACACAACACCACAAAGGAGGCTGGTAGATCGACAGCTGTTTCAAGAGGAACCACCGTTTAAAGTTATGCGAAAGCATTAACATGACCTCGAGCCGGCTAAAAACTGCAGGTTTACTCAGTAGAAAGGTCACAAAAACCAGTCACATATACTAAAAACGCAAGGCACGGCGTTGTTGTTGTATGAGCCTAAACATAAAATGGTTTCATTACAACAACTAAAACCCCCGTTTGAATGCAATTATGCAAACAAACTTTTTGGTCACCATTATTAACAGCGGGGAGAGTATCTCTCACACTAATAAAGGCAAGACCAGGGGGAGACACACACACAAAGGCGACTTGCTCTGTTTCTACGCTGCCTCTCGATGTTTTTGCGCGCATTCTGCTTTGGGATTCCCAAACGGTTATGCCACCGCAGGCATGGAGAGACTTTAGAGAAACGTTCAGTTGGTAGGCATTGATCGCTGATGATAGAGGGTGGTTCCTCTTGAAACAGCTGTACGATCTACCAGCCTCCTTTGTGGTGTTGTGTCTCCGTTTAAAGTTATGCGAAAGCATTAACATGACCTCGAGCCGGCTAAAAACTGCAGGTTTACTAGTAGAAAGGTCACAAAAACCAGTCACATATACTAAAAACGCAAGGCACGGCGTTGTTGTTGTATGAGCCTAAACATAAAATGGTTTCATTACAACAACTAAAACCCCCGTTTGAATGCAATTATGCAAACAAACTTTTTGGTCACCATTATTAACAGCGGGGAGAGTATCTCTCACACTAATAAAGGCAAGACCAGGGGGACACACACACACAAAGGCGACTGTCTGTTTCTACGCTGCCTCTCGATGTTTTTGCGCGCATTCTGCTTTGGGATTCCCAAACGGTTATGCCACCGCAGGCATGGAGAGACTTCAGAGAAACGTTCAGTTGGTAGGCATTGATCGCTGATGATAGAGGGTGGTTCCTCTTGAAACAGCTGTACAATCTACCAGCCTCCTTTGTGGTGTTGTGTCTCCGTTTAAAGTTATGCGAAAGCATTAACATGACCTCGAGCCGGCTAAAAACTGCAGGTTTACTCAGTAGAAAGGTCACAAAAACCAGTCACATATGTTTTGAAATATATTTAATACTTTTAAACACACTGTATATACTCACACAGCATTGACTAAAATTTCCCCTTTTCCCCTTTTTAGTTGATATACAGTGTGCCTAATATGTCTAATATATGTTTGAAAAATACTAATTTCATGTTTTATTGATTTTCATCATGTCATAGGCAAGCGATGTGATTGGAAAAAATACAATGTCTTAGGGACCTCTCAATGGCAAAAACACCAAAAAACTATTGGTATCGCAGTATATTAACGGACTGAATTATTTGCAAATTTCAATATTTTTTTTTTGGGGCTAAGAATTCATTTTTGAATTTTGTAAAACTATTTTTGGAATCGCGTTGTAAAAACTTACAATATATATTTTGCTCAACCAAATCGGCTAAGCCATTCTTGAGAAAAAACAGTTTTTCAATTTAAATTTCCGCCCTCATAACTCCACTCCAATAGCTCCTATCAGACTAAAAATTTAGGAGAGTGATGTTCTCATTGATAACTATCACATATTTAAATTTGGTGCTGATAAGAGAGGGGGCAGTTTTTGTATGCTTATACGGCTATGCCCTTTTCTAACCACAATCACATCACCGTTAGAAATATTAAGGCTAGCACATATGTATTGTTTGATTAGAACATCCGTTGCATTTGGCGGGATACAAATATGGATTTAAGAGGTACCACAGCTGTTAGCGGAGATCGATTTGTGATTGTAGCCGGTGTGCCACAAGAAGATGCAGCAGCAAGTGCAAGACTTAAGCAGGCAGCAAGAATCGAAGCCTGAATGGTAGCAGGAACAGCTGAAGGGTTAGCAGCATCAACAGGGTTTTCAAGTACCTGACTTAAACTGGCAGAAGGAACAGAAGCAGGAGTCGATGCCGATATCGCAGTCGGGGCAGTAAGACCAGGAACAGCTTGGGGAATTGTAGCAGGAACAGAATCAGAAACATGAACAGCAGTCGGGGCAGTAAGAGCAGGTCCAGCTTGGGGAGTTGTAGCAGGAACAAAATAAGGAGCGATAGAAGGAACAGTATTTAGATTTGCGGTAGAATTCGATGTAGTAGCAGCAGCAGGAATGGCTGCAGGAACGGTAGCCGGACTAACAGCCTTAGCAATAGCAGAAATGACAGCGGCTCCGACTCCTAGGTCCATCTCTGAGCCGTCTGTAAAGAAGTGCGTTGCTTCTTGGGCCAGTCCTGTTCCCCAGTCTTCTGGTCCCAATAGTGCTGATGTGCATATTGAGTTGATCTTTGGGATAATGTAGTCCGTGCTACTATTGATCTCTCTACCAACTATGCTGTGTCTATAGCTTTGTAGCGCCATGGTGCCTGCCGCACGTTGAGCAGTCTTTTGTGCCAGAAGGCTTGCTTGGATGTCCAAAGGGTTGACACCTAAGATGTGTTCTAATGCTTTGGTTGGAGTGGATCTCAGCGCCCCGTAATACAGACCAGTGCCTGTCGCTGGGTCTTCTCCATCAGCTTTAGGTATGTGGTTTTCTCCGTGGCCTGCCACCATACCAGTATGCCGTATAGCAGTATCGGTCGCATTACTGAAATGAAGAGCCAGTGCATCAGACTTGGTGATAGGCCCCAAGTGCTACTCAGCATCTTCTGGGATGCACATAGTGCGTTGGTCGTCTTCTTCACTCTTTCTTCCACATTCGGCTTCCATGTCAATTTACTATCGATTGCTGCTCCAAGGTATTTAACGTTATTCTTTGGCTTTAGTGATATTCAATTTATCTTTGGTGGAATCCAAGTATCTCTTAGTGAAGAGAATGAGGTCCGTCTTCTCCGCATTAATACTAAGTCCAGCTTCTGTGGCCCATTTTAGTATCTCTTTGAGTGTAGAGTCTATGATTGGGCTGAGAGTCGATGGGCATTTTCCCATGATAACTATGCTTATGTCGTCGGCATATGCGGTTATCTTGGGTGCTTTCCTGCGAAATTTTGTTAGCAGTTCGTTAACCACAAGGTTCCATAGAAGGGGTGACAGTACTCCGCCTTGAGTCGTGCCGCCGTGTGCCTCCTTCGTCATGGTTGTGGTACCCCAGTCGGCTTGTACTCTTCTGCAGCTCAGCAGGTTGTATATCCACGAGTCCAAAGCCTTATGTATTGATACAGCTCTTAGGCTGCGCATTATCGCCTCCGTGGAGACGTTGTTGAATGCACCAGATATATCAAGGAATGCTCCCAAGGCATACTCTTTATGGTACATAGCTTTCTCGATGGTGGCTACTAGGGAGTGCAGCGCTGTTTCCACCGATTTCCCTTTCTTGTATGCGTGTTGGTTGTTCTCCAAGGTCAGGTTCATGCCTTCTCTTATGTGGAGATCAAGTAATTTTTCCATTGTTTTAAGCAGGAATGAAGTGAGGCTAATATGCCTGTAGGAACACAACACGTGCTTTCCTCCAGGCCCCAGGTACATAGCCCAACCACAGGCAGGCAAAATGGACTGTAGCCATGGTACGACTAAACCTTTGGTCGTTTTTAGCATCGGATTTTATCTGGAGTGACTAAGTTGGTTGGGATGTTAGTTTGTTGAGTGTTTAAGTCCTGAAGCGTATCTGGCTCGGTGACTATAGTGCAGCCCGGGAAGTGCGCATCGAGAAGAGCGCATGTAGCTTCCTTGCTGCTTTCTGTCCAGTGACCTTCGTCCGTTTTTAGTTGACTCTGCTTAGGTGGCTGCTTTGAAAGCAGCTTCCTGAGTCTGGCTGCTTCCGATACCTTCTCTATGCTGGAGCAGAAGGTTCTCCATGAATGTTGCTTCGCCTTCATTAGTTCTTTTTTGAATAAGCGAAGTCTTATCTTATACTCCTCCCAGATGATCACTTCATCCGCTTGTTTGGCGAGTTTGAAGCATTCCTGGACGTCCTTCCTCTGCTCTTTCAGTTCTGGGGTCCACCAGGGGGGTCTGGTTCTCCTTTTTGTAACTGTGAGATTGACAGTGAGCGTCTTCACGGACTTCTCAATATATCCCACCGAGCAGATGGGCGTTGACGTGGGCAGTTTTGATTCCACTGTCTTAAGGTACTTCACCCAGTCGGTATTCCGGGGGTTCCTATAGACGTTTCTAGTTTGACAATAGTCAAATTGTATCTTGAACTGGATGTACTTGTGGTCGGAGAAGGAGGGTTTATCAAGAACTCTCCATTCTGACGCCTGAGTACTGTTCCCTAGGGTCATGGTTAAGTCTAGGACGTTGGCTGAGGTTGGTCCCACATATGTGGGTACGTCTCCAACGTCTTCTACACTTAGGCTGGTTTGTATAATAAAATGTAAGAGAGACTCACCTCTGTCGTTGATATCCGGGCTGCCCCACACATTGTGGTGTGCGTTGGCGTCCGTTCCGATGACGAGGGGTTGCTTCTTGTAGCTTGCCTTCGCCGTCAGTCTTCCGAGTTCAGCCGGTGGTGCCACTCGCTCATGCGCCATAAGAATTGGCTCGTCCCTGCCACCCTCCAAGGCCACAACAGTGAGGTCATCCGTGCTGTAATTAGGCATTAAATACACATAGATGCCTTTTCTTACCAGAATGGCAGTCCTTGCTCTACTTACTGGGGTGGGGTAAAAGATGTTGTAGTTTTGTGACTTTAGCCCGGAGACCTTGTTTCCCGCCGCTATCCAAGGGCCACATCTGCATCCCTTCCTCCAAGGTTAATGGAGCTCCGCCGACGCGATCTTGCTCTTATACAAGTTGACCTGGGACCTTCAACTGCATTACTGATTTCCGCATCCTCCGGTCCCGATGCAAGGTTGTATCGCCATCCTCGTCTTCTTCCGCAGCCATACCATACCCAAGATTCGGGGTAGAGCAAACCCTCGGCCTCCTTGTTGATCTGGAGGACCACGTGATGCCCGTTTTTGTCGGGCTTTGCAACATGCACCTTCCAGTCTCCTGTTGGCACATTAGGATTCTGCCACTGTAAGAGTTTCAGCGCCTTCTCCTTTGGCCCGTGGAAAGAGTACGACGCTTGTGACCCACTTGAGGGTGGGGTCGTCCGTGCATCTTAGGATTTTGACTCCATACAGCCAGCCTGCTCCGTCAAACGCTACAGGTTGCGCTGCTGGGTCCTCCATCCTTTTAAAAATTTGACCCGTGGAAAGAGTACGACGCTTGTGACCCACTTGAGGGTGGGGTCGTCCGTGCATCTTAGGATTTTGACTCCATACAGCCAGCCTGCTCCGTCAAACGCTACAGGTTGCGCTGCTGGGTCCTCCATCCTTTTAAAAATTTCCACGAGCAGCTTTTGCTCTACTTGCTTCCACTGTTCGGGCGTCATCTTGCCGTTAGGGTCGCTTTTGTCGACGATAGCTACGGTGAGATGCCGTTTTGCTACGTCGCTAGCTGACTCCTTGGGCTGAATGGTCTTTTTGGCGAGGGGTTGTGCCTGTTCCTGCGGTCTTTGGCGGGGCTTTTTACTGGCAGGGGCCTCCGCCTTCGCTTGCTCAGTTGAGCGCTGCCGCTTGTTGACCAAACTCTCCTTCATTTTGTTGGCGTATTTTGCGGAGGTGGCTTGCATCGCCGGTTTCTCCGCAAAGTGTTTTCGGCCGTCCTTTATCTTTTGCTCGGCCCACGCAAGCTTGTTTCTCTCCTCTAGGGTGAGCTCACCGCTTCCGTTCAGTCGCGCCTTGATTTTGAGAGCCGCTTTAGCATCAGCTTTTCTTCCGCCTCCGTATTAATTGAACCTCCATGCGATTCACAGTCCGAGTCTGTATCGACTGCAGTACCGCGCCACACTTTGGTCCTTGTCGTGTCGGCAGTAGCTGTACAACTGTCCTGGCCTGTTCCAACCACGACAGAGGTGTGACCGCTGGCGACACGAAGAGGGGATCTCTCCCCACCGTGCCCGCCGGTGGTAGCAGTCACGCCTTCCACCAACGTTTGGGCTGATATCCCAGCCAGAGTTGGGTTCTTTGTGTTTTCCATTGTTAATGTTCCCATAGTAGCTAATTTTTATACCCTGTTCCCATTGAAAATGGGAAAAGGGGGATCATGAAGTTGTGCGAATGTATGTAACAGGGAGAAGGAAAATTTTCCGACCCCATAAAGTATATATATTCTTGATCAGCATGAACAGCCGAGTCGATATAGCCATGTCCGTCTGTCCGTCTGTCCGTCTGTCCGACTGTCCGTCTGTCCGTCTGTCCGTCTGTCCGTCCGTCCGTCTGTCCGTCTGTCTGTCTGTATGAACGCGTCGATCTCAGAGACTATAAGAGATAGAGCCACAAATTTTTGCACGAAGGTAGATTTATGCTGTACGCAGATCAAGTTTGTTTCAGATTTGAATAATTCCACCCCGTCCCCCTTTTATCCCCAAAAAACCTAGACCTCCTCTATAAATCCAAGACCTAAAAAGCCGTCAGATCCACAATTTTCAAGTTAGAGCCTCGTGGTTTAGTATACATCAAGCTAGGCTCAATATCTATCTATTCTGAAAAGTACAATCAGATCGGACCAAAAACACCGGAGTTATAAGCGAAACAGTTGAGCTGATAAAAGCAGCAGTTGTTGATCAGGACTAGAAAAGTATTGCCTACATTTAGGATGACATCTTCAAAAATTCAAAAACAAATAAATGAACAGGGTATTTTGTGGTCGGGAAACTCGACTGCAGCGCCCTTACTTGTTATTCGTGGAATCCACCCCATAGCATTTTATGCCTGCTGCCAGGCAACTCTTCCCAACATTGTGCTGTTGTGGTAGTGTTGGCCATCACCTTAGCTGGACACTGCATTTCCTTGGTGTAAGACGAGCAAGAGACACTAGGTATTACCCGCTTTAAGCCGAGGTACATATAGTGTCCATTGCCCAGCCGACACCCTCGTGGAGGGTTCAGTTAGAGGGTTTTTGTCGGCCAATCAGTAACTAAGATTTGTTTATTTCAAGACAATTATCTTGGAATAACAGGTCTTGTTAATAACAGCTGCAAATTAAGTATATATAATTAGAACTACTTATGTACTACATCGACCATTGAGATTGGAAATTGATGCAATTCAGAAAACAAGGGCTGCAAACCTCCCAAAAATCTGGAAGGGTTTACTCCATGGTTCGAGCCTGCATAACTTGTTGGACTCGGGTTCACAGAGCAGTTCAGAAAGTCGCTGAACCGAGGTTCAGTCATAATTGTTGGTTACGCTTATTTGGAATATATGTATGTTAATTGAAAGTAAATGTGGCATTTTGGTCTAAGAAAGTCAAAAGTAATTTTAGTTAATCATTAATATGTCTTCCAGTAATTTTTCACCTTTACTGGCTTTTTGACTGGATGATATAAACTTGAGAGTAAGCAAGCGCGGTCGAACAGCTAAGGAACAGCTAATACAACAAACGCGTCCTTTTTCAGTTCTTTACCATGATAATTTTCCCCAAAACCTTAAATCATTTAAATTTTAACCCATCCCGTGAGTTCCGTCAAAAAAAGCAATGAAGCAGTGCTCGAGAAGTGTACCAACTTAAAAAGCATTCGGTGAAAAGGATTTGAGATACAATAACAATTTTACACTTTTAAGTATGTCGATAAATTAACCTCTTCTTGAAACAAACGTTTTTTTTTTTAGTGTGTCCACTCACACTTCGTGAAAAATCCCTTAAAGTTTGATCAAATGCAGGTGCAAGAGCAGGAATTAACAATAGTTTGAATTCTTTAACACTTTGTATATTGTGGAATATCGTCTAAAGCAAAACAAAACAAAATCATAAATGATCTTTTGTGAGTTTTTTCATTTACGGTACTGTTTGTCCTTTCCCTTAAGCTTTTAGTTGTGCTGATCGATTCCGATACTTAAATTAATTATTGCTTATATTAATAGATTAAAAGACAAACAGAACCAGCTGCCGGGTGCTGGCCAGCGTCATATTTTGATCCGGTGGTATTTGTGTTTTCTTGTTTGTGCTTTCCATGTTAAGTACTCTTTTATGTGTTTGCTAATGTTATAAGTGTACTAAATGTCAAATTGGCTTGTTTTTTTTTATTCATCAATGCTAATTTTAGTTTATTCGAATTAGCAACAGGCAATTATTTTTAATGCACCATTTCGTGCAGAATAATTTTTCAAAAGTGGTGCGCTTTAAATGGCCGAAAGAGGTCGGCATATCGTTGATTCGATACAGCTGGAAAAATCCCGCGATCCGCAACTAACACAGACCTTACAAATAGATTACTACTAAGTTCAGACCCTCACCCTCTCTGTTTTTCAATTATTTGACGATTATTTAATTATTTTGTTATATGAAGTGAATTCAAAAATTTATTTTGTTCATCGGAACTTCGAGAAATGAAATGAAATATGTATAGTAGGGTGTCCCAAAGTAGGGTGTATTTTTTTAGTTTGCACAAGCATTTTCTGCAAGCTTATAGAGTAAAGTATTTTTGAGATTTTTTGCAGAGTTTTCGGAAGACGTTTAGAGGTCGCGCAAGTCGCGTTTTCCCCAAAAATCGAGTATTCCGTAGTGTTTTTGAATTTTACCAATTACTTGGTCAATTAGCACGATTTCTGAGTTTTCAAATCAACATCTTTAAAGCAAAATGTCCAAATTTTACTTTTATGAGCATAAACCATAAGCTTTTTCTTTGCTTTTTACTCATTTAGGTACCATTTATTACATTTTTTCGTAATTTTTTCATAAATGTTGTAAAAAAGGCATTATAACTTTTAAAATTTCTATGAAAACTAAAAAAACTAGTGATGCAGTTAAAAAGATGGATAAATTTTGAAAAAATAACAAAAAACAAATTTGAGTTTGGTCTTACCGTTGCTGAGTTATGCGCTTTTAAAGCTTTTTTCATTGCATGAATCTAATAATAATTTTTACAAAAATTTAACTTAATTTTTAATGGTTCAGAGAAGAATCTGAAAAAATTGAGCAAACACGGACAGGGTCTTTGGAAAAGTAATATCAAACGAGAGCGTAAGTTAAAGTCGGCCCTGCCCGACTTCGAAATACCCGTTACTCAGCTCAGCTCGGATAAGTATGCAACATTTTTTTAACTCGGCCATTTATTATCCGATCCTTTTGAAAATTTGTGAGATTGTAGATATTGGCCACATAGACTACACTGCAAAATCTGAGCTCGATATCTTAAAAATTGTGGGAGTTATTCAATATTTTTTATTGTGGGGGCGGGAGGGGGCGTGGCCAAAATTTGAAACAAACTTGATCTGCCTACAGACAATACTAGCTTACGTATAAAATTTGGTTGCTCTAGCTCTTCTAGTCTCTGAGATCTAGGTGTTCATACAGACGGACGGACGGACGGACAGACGGACATGGCTATATCGACTCGGCTGTTGATGCTGATGAAGAATATATATACTTTATGATATCGGAGATGCTTCCTTCTGCCTGTTACATACATTTGCACGACTTTAGTATACCCTTTTTACTCTACGAGTAACGGGTATAAAAATAGCGTTAATCGTACAATTGGTTGAGGTATTTCCAGGGGGAGTCAAACCTAAGTTCTTGAATATCTTTAAAAGCGCACGGTAGAGTTTTATTAAAAACTAAATTTATGATGGTATAATGGGCTATTGCATGTCCCTAGGAGATGGTACTCCTCAGCCAAAAAACCGCGAGATGAAGTACCATTTAAAGACTTACACACGAACCACCTTATATAGGTCATAAAGTAGATCGGAAATTATAACAAATTGTGTTTTCGGTTTCACCAACGAAGCCTTGGTTCACGAATTATGGGCGTTTTTGTAAAAATTATTATTAGATTTATGCAATGAAAAAAGCTTTAAAATCGCATAACTCAGGAACGGTAAGACCAATTCAAATTTGTTTTTGTTATTTTTTCAAAATTTGTCCATCTTTTTAACTGCATCACTAGTTTTTTTAGTTTTCATAGAAATTTTAAAAGTTATAATGCCTTTTTTACAACATTTATGAAAAAATTACGAAAAAATTTAATAAATGGTACCTAAATAAGTAAAAGCAAAGAAAAAGCTTATGGTTTATGCTCATAAAAGTAAAATTTGGACATTTTGCTTTAAAGATGTTGATTTGAAAACTCAGAAATCGTGCTAATTGACCAAGTAATTGGTAAAATTCAAAAACACTACGGAATACTCGATTTTTGGGGAAAACGCGACTTGCGCGACCTCTAAACGTCTTCCGAAAAATCTTAAAAAAATCTCAAAAATACTTTACTCTATAAGCTTGCAGAAAATGCCTGTGCACCCGTGAAAATACAAAAAAAGTTTTTTTTGGGACACACTAATGTATAGATATTGATTACAGTTTAAAGTATAGACTTGGAGGACACGTAAAACTGTTATTGTCGCATACTTCCATACAAGTCCGACCGCACTGCGCACTGATTTGTTAACATTTTTCAATCGTAGTAGTTTTTAAATTGTGGGAGTGTGCATCTTTCCACACAAAGTGAGAGTCTTCAAAAAAATCATTGGCAACCAAATTTCGTTCTTTTTTTAGATTTTATTATTGCTTTGGTTCAGGTTCAGATTCTGCTGGTATTTGAATTACACTAGGCAACACGAAAAAATCTCCACAAGCGCCATCCACATTTCTATAGTATTTGAGCTGTCCTAATTTTAAATCTGTTATCCATTTTCCCACATCACCCTTAGTTTCCAAGATATAGCGATATATATATAAATTTAGTTTATCTGGCGATATTTTGAATTATGTGATCTATATTCACGCAACAATATGTCTGCTTACTATTTAAAGTGATACTCCATATACTAACGCTTAGTACAAAAAATGTCTCACTTTCGTAGCATCTCCCAGGACCGTGAAATAAGCTCTCAAAGTGAATATCTCCAGATTTTAACACAAATTTTTTAACATAAATAAATTATCAAAGTTCATTTTTCAACATGGAGGTCGAAAAAAGTTAGATTTTGTTTGCACTGTGTTATTTGCTCCGATTTAGGTTCGGTTCCGACTTCCCAAAATTCCCGGAGTCGTCAACTCCGGAGCGGTTCGACTTCGGACCGGCTTGCATCCGGAGCGGTTCGACTTCGGACCGGCTTGCAGTCCTGCAAAAACTTTAATCTGCAGCAAGTATAAGAAGTTTTTTTCCCATACACGTCAATTCCCTATCTCTAACCATATCTGATCAGATCTGTGCGTTCATACGGACAGACGGACTGGTGATATCGAAATATGGTAATATCGACTAGGCTGTTGATGCTGATCAAGAATATATAAACATTTTGGGTTCGGAGATGCTTCATTCTGGCTGTTACATACTTTTGCACGAACTTTATATACTCTGGGTACCTCTGGTACAGTGTATTGTCATGCTGGTATTCTGGATTTAGCGACATCAGACTGCAGTGCAAATACTTTTTTACTGGTACTTACCGGCAAGGTAATTGTGGTATAGCAGTAGAAAGATCCATACCTCTGATATTCCAGTTTCTTCGCTGTATTGAGATCATTTTACAAGTGCTTATGGGATGACGAAAATCACGAAATTCATGTACCTCCATGAAAAAATGAAGTTAATAAAGGCCGAAATAGCCACGTTCTTTTACATGGATATATCTTATTTTATTTTTAAGTAATCGTATCCGCATATTTGATTTATAAGGAAATTATTCTTTTACAATTTATTCTGATTAATACTATAAAAACCTATGTTTTAAAATAAAAGAAACTATGGATTTAATTGTATGAATAATTTAAGATTTAAATACTTTGTGTGTCTATTTCTAATCAAATAATTAACAAACAAATATATACTTTATAATTGTTTTCGAACCATTTCTGAAAGCAATGCAGATTCGTTATTGGACATAACAGCTCCTGTCGCTTCCTTATTTCTATAGGAAGAACTAGGTGCACGCTGAATTGTTCGATCTTCATAGCGCGTACGTCCCTGAGATGCCATTGGTCTGTTAAGGGTATTGTTTGCGTTGTTTGGAGAGCTTGGCGGGGTGCTGTGCGCACTAAAATTTTTGTTAACGAAGTCTTGCTCCTTCCAGCCGTTCTTTTTGTAGACGTCCCGGAGTTCATGATGCTGCCACATGGTGTACAAAACCTGACTAGCAAACTTGATTACACAAGACGTATACTTCTCTTTTCGTCTTGTTATATTCATAAGTCGATCCACGCCGCCTGCGTCCAAAAGTGAGCGCGAGAACTCTGGGTTTTTCTTAATGACTTCATTAATTGTGGCTAAAACAGCAGTAATGGTGTCGTCAGATGTGTTTTGGTCGTGTTGTGCGTTACCAGAGGGAAGTTTCTGTACTAAGTCGCGCATTGCATATTTTCCAATTAGCTCTTTATTCCGCTGATCGATGGCAAGATTACGCAATGCAGTGGCTACTGCACACACGACTCGATCCACTTCCATTCGTAGAAGCTCTACCAGTATGGGTAATCCCTTCTCTTTACGAACGGTTGCGCGTATGTCAATGCTGGGCTGCCAATAGCATGCAGATAAATTTTGGATGGCCCCAGCAGCGGCTTCTAGAGTTTCAGGATTCGAGCAACTTTGTAATAAGGAAAGGTAATACTGGACAACTTCAGGTTGCCATAAGTGTTCGTAGCCCTTATGCATTTGATTATTGGGTCCTGATCCTTTTGAGTACTCTGTGGAAAAGCTAGAGTCTTGTTGAGCTTCATTAAGAGCCAATTCCTTCTTCTTTTTACTAGTTCCGAAACAGCCCAAGTTTTCGCCTGGAATTTGGAAATGTTTAATTATAAATATTATTATACGAACATTGTTTAGTGGATATGATATTTAAGATACCTTTCGAGGAAGATGGAATAACTCTTTCCTGAGTTATAAAGGGATGTTTGTCATAATTTGGGTCCTCAACCTCCTGGCATCTGTATGAGAGATTTCGAAGAATACAAACGCAGTTTTCTACCGTTTTGTTTCCGATGTTGTTCTTCTCGATAGCTGTCCGCACTACGTAGAGAAGACATTCTACTAAATGCTCACAATTACGAAGACATCCTCTTGCATGCTCTCCGGCAGAGCTAACGTTCCGCAACACTCCAGATGCATTTCGGAATACTGTCGAAAAACAGGTTTCCCCGCAACATACAGGATCCCAACCGGAATGTGGCTTTATAATATTGCAGACTATGGCAGCAAGCGCTTCATCAATAATTGACCTTTTTATATCTTCGCATGAAGACATGTTCCATAAAACGCCAGTTACTAATTCTTTGACTTCCGTTTCTTGAGACCGGCAAAGAAGGTGAACCAAGGCTTCTATTCCACCAGCATTTTTTATTCCACGCTTATTTTCATCATTTTGTCTGCCATAAGATAAATTTCGTAAGGCTCCGCATGCATTTCTGTAAGAGTTTAAAAACACATAATATTATTTTCTTTTTCTACACTTTCTGTTTCCTTGTAAATGGCATCTTAAATTATAGAGACAACTGAGGATAACTTATTTTTATCACTTGAAAAATGTATTTAAATTATGCCCAGAAGTTTGAAACGCAAAGAAGAATCATCTCCGTCCACATAAAGTATTGGATTAGCATGACGAGCTGAGTCGATTGAGCTTTGTCATTGAGCGTCTGTTCTACGCAAACTAATCCCTCGGTTTTGAAGCAATCAAGCAAAAATTGGCAAACACGTATCTTTTAGGTGTAATCTGCTAATATGATAGCGGATCGGATGGTTTCTTCTTGTCGCTGCCATAGGAATAATCTGTTAGGGGGTTCAACCAACATCCTCCCCCACTGAGTTTTAAAGGGGATGAAGTCATAGAAAAACAGCAAGAGTGCAGATAACTTGATCTTCCTTTTTAAAAGAAATAATTTAATAAATGAAAACTAATTCCATATCTCTTCTCTCTCTACATATGGGCATTTCCACAGAAAGGTCCACCTGACGAAAAAAGTATAAGTTCTCAAAAACAGCATGCTTTGTAAAATTTTCAAGGGAAAACAATTTAATTGGAGTACTCTAAGCTAATCTTACAATTATTCATAGCCCATATCGAGATTTTTGAATGGAAAGTCGCACAAACTCAGTTTTTCTCATTTTTATCATTGTTTTGCACGTTTTTTTTCTTAATAGGTGCCTATAGATTTCATTGAATTTTGCTATGTAAAATCAATCTATGGGTACAAAGATCGAATGAACATTATGTGATTGCACTCGACTGCAAGATTTAACTTTGCATTATATCAGAAACCACATAAATACTGAACTGAATTTATATTGATGCCCAAAAACATCACTTCCGTTTTTGGTCACGTGAGAATCACTTTTTGAATGGCTTTATCTGGGAACCAGCACTAGGTCTGGTATCTACTTAACTACCAAATAAATAAAGTGCTTCGAAAGAGCAATAAATTAAAGTAGCAGAAGAAAAATACCATTTTATTTTTACTTTTATTCCGCTTTAAATGCGTACGACGGTCACGTGCGTCATCATGGAAATCTCTCTACATATATAAGAGTTTGTCCTCACTGACTGATTGGCAATCATCGCACAGCCTAAACGGTAAGAGATAGAAGGCTGAAATTTGGACAAGAGTTTCTAAGACGATGTTTTGGAAAATTCCACCCGGAAAAGCCGGAAAAGCGTGAAAAAAGTTTGTATGGGGAAAATTTTATTTAATTTAATTTTTTAATTTTATTACAGTATTATCCCAACGCTACAGATCCATAAGTACTATAAATTAGTGCATTGGTCACAAAAACAGAAGGGACGATATGAATCCTCACTGATATAATTTACCTCTATAATTTTTTTGATTTTTGTTTTTTAATTTTGTAAATTTTGTGATTTTTTTTTTTGATTTTATTTTTAATTCTAAAAAATAGTATGTCATATGTTTGTCTTATGAGGTGGTTAATTACTTTAGATTTAAATTGCGTTACGTTCCCAATGGTCTTAATGTTATACGGCAGGTCATTCCAATAGCCAGCAGATTGAATAAAAAAGTGTTTTTCTGAGCTGGCCAGGATTACGCGCTGGCAGACTATATTTTTTGTTCGTGCTGACATAGCAAGTTGTATGTTTTGATAGAGATAGTGCGGTTCTTTAGTTGTTAAGATTCTGTGTAGCAATAACACTGTGCGAAGTCTGATCCACGACTCTAAGTCAAGGCCTAGAATTTGCTTAGCAAAGTCCGAGATATGGTCTCTGCGACCGAGATTGTAGACGTATCTTACGATTGAGTTAAATGTCACCCTCAGCTTTTGCATACTGTTCGAGTCGCTGCTACCAAAAACTTCCACACCATAAAATAGAGCCGGGATGAGACATGTTTTAGCGACTAAAAGCCTGAGATGAAGAGGAATAAGTTTTTGAGTCAGCGATAACTGCCTAGCTAGCCCAAATGTTTTCCCGGACGCTTTGGTGATGTGGTTGCTCCTCGTTAGGGTATTATTAAATTGGATTCCCAGGTTAGTGGTATCCTCAGCATATTCCAGCGAATCATTGTTTTTAGTCAGCTTTGGCAGATCACTGACATTCAGGGCCTTCTTATAAATTAATAAACACTTAGATTTTTTAGGATTTAGCCCCAAACCATTTGCTTTAGCCCACTCGCTTATTTTCAAAAGATCCCTGTTACAGATTCTAACACACTCATTTATTTCACGTAACGGTCGACTTACATAAAGTTGAACATCATCGGCATACAAATGGACGTCATAGCCTATCAGACAATTAGGAAGGTCATTGAAATACACAGAGAAGAGTAAGGGCCCTAAGACTGAACCTTGAGGGACACCACGAGTAAGACGTACGAAACCGACATACAAGACCCCGAAACCACTGCTTGTTTTCTGCCACACAAATATGATTTAATAAGACGAGTTGCAGTTGAGGAGAAATTATACAGTTTTTTAAGCTTGGTACTTAAAATAGTGTGGTCGACTGTATCAAATGCCTTACTAAAATCTAGTAGGGCTAATAATGTGACATTGTTTTTGTCCACCTGCCTTCTGATGTCTTCTACTATCTTTAAAATGGCTGTTGTGCAGCTTCTGAACTTTTGATAACCTGATTGTAGTTGGCTTAACAACGAATTGGATGAAAGAAAAGTCTGTTTAGCCATTAGCTGTTCAAATACTTTTGCCAAAAAAGGGAGAATAGAAATAGGTCTGAATTCATTTTTGTCTTTTGGAATGGGGATTATTTTTGCATCTTTCCAACAGTCAGGAAATACAGAGGTTGTAAAAATCGTATTAAAGATATAGGTGATGTGATCAAAAAGCAGAGGCAGTAATATTTTTAAGAACTTTGGGTTTACTTTATCTAAGCCTTCCGCATTTGATTTGACTTTTAGGACACATTCAAGGACATCACATGAACTTACACACTCAAAACTAAAGCTATTATCACATAGGGGTAAAGAATTCAGGTACATATTTTGGGTTGCTGCAGGTACATTCAAATTTGCAAATTTTGTGTTTAGTTCATCCACATCCAAGTCAGATCTTAATTGCGGCCTAGCCTTTCCTACACCTAAGCTTTTTAATTCTCTCCAAGTCTGTTTTGGTGTTCTTGCATTAATGAATTTTATCTTTGTATATTCGCATTTGGCTGAGCATATCGCTTTTGTAACTTTTGTTCTTAATAATTTAAATTCCCTCAGCAGGTGGTCCGTTTTGTAGCGTTTCCATTTTTTGTATGCAATGTCTCGTAACTTAATTTGGTGTTTGATTTCAGAACTGAACCATGGGTTATGTGTTGGCTTAATAATTTTACTTTTTAGTGCGACGCATTTATCGAACAGAAGGCCAATGTTTGCATTTAACACATTCGTTTGTTCGATGGCGCTTGGGAGGTAGTACATGGTTCTCCAGTCACAATTGTTAAATTCTACCAGCAAGCTATCATAGTCAATTGATTTAAAATCCCTAAACCTAATTAAAATGTTAGAATAATCTAGAGGAAATTCGTACGTCAAATAAATTAAGTCATGTTTAGAAAAAGCAGGTACGGGGACCTGGTCATATAGCAAAATCTTAGACGGATCACTAACAAAAAATACGTCTAATAAAGTGTTACTTGTGTTTGTGAAGTGGGTTGGTTCCGATTCATTGGCAATATATAAACCTATACTGTTAAAGTCATTTAAAATGTGCTTCTCACGAAGCATATTGCTATTGAGGTCACCGGTTATAATTACACTAGGGTAATTTAGGGAAAGTTGAGATATTTCATTAATTATTCCGGCGAACTCAATATTTCGGGAGGGTCTGTATATGCAGCCAATTAGGGTGCGGTGGTCCAATTTTTTGTTCGATATTTCAATAAAGATATATTCGACTAAACTGTCCGTAGGGTTGGTTTTTAACAGGTTGCAGCTAAGTTTTTTGTTCACATAAACTGCCACCCCTCCGGCATGACCCACTCGATCAGATCTATACAAAACATATTCATCACACTCAAATAAAACATCACAGGACCCACAAACAAACAAAGTCTCGGACACACAAATAACATCCACATTAGAATTTACAAAAAGGTGTCTAAACTCATCCATCTTCATCCCTAAGCTTTGAGCATTTATATGTGCTACTTTTAAGCCTACTTCTTGCTTGCTCATAATTTTAATCAACCTGCTAGCCATGGAGTTATCCGAACCAAGTCGTATAATCATTGGACAAGTCTACTATGGGGAACGCACGTAGAACAATTATAAGACAAATATAAGACATACATACTATCGCTAGAACTAATTTTAACTTAAGATCAAAAAGAGCGCAATACCCAATTGCACTACTACTCAATAGACTGAGGGGAAAGGGGGGAGCTTCACAGTGTTGTAATTCAGAGGGGGGGCTCTGAATGTTTATTGTTGCCAGCAAGGTCCGAAAGCTCCTCCAATCTCCCAATGCAACGCACTTCTTCTCTCCCATTACGCCTAACATGAACTGTCCCATGACGATAGAAGACTGCAGACAATATCTTCTGCTTCTTCAGGTGCATTGCCTCTTTAAATATGAGAAAGCTCTTTCTCGAAAGCTGACATAAACAGCGGCCGGCGAGTCAATGCCCAGCAGCTGCAAGCTTAGTGTTTGCTTAGTGTTTCGTCGGTACGTAGCAAGGGCACGCATTAAACTTGTCTTATCCCTCGTGGTTTCCAATTTGATAATGATGGCTGGGTCTGCAATACTAGCCTGTGATTTCCGTACCCTAAAAATATCCCGTACTCTTGGGACAGGTGTAAGTTCCACGGCAAAACACAGTGTGTTGAAAATGGTTCTCAACTGCTCTCCCTCTAGAAATGGAACACCGTGCATGCGTACGTCACATGCATTTGCCTCATTTCGCTGCGTCTCGAGCCGTGATCGTATACCACCAACCTGGTCTTTCAACACGCGGAGCTCCTCTACCTCCCGTTCCAGATGAAGCACTCGATCCGCCAACAGCTTCATGTCACCTGCCATCCCTTCCAGATGAAGCACACGATCCGCCAACTCCTTCAAATCGCCAGCCAGCTTGTCCAGCGCCTCTAGCATGCGAGTCTCGGACTGACAAATGGTGTCTTTAATGAGCTCAGCTTGCTCCTCAAAACGGCTGTTAATCATCTGAAGAATCTACGGCGTCAGAGAATCACCGGGAGCGTCTGATGATCGACCACGCTTGAGGTCAGTTCCGGTGTTTTCCTTTTGGCGCTTGGCTCCGGGCAATCCAGCGTTCTTTGGGTTTACCATCTTGTGCGTGAGTGGGTTATTTGGATTGAGTGTGTGTGTTGAGTAGATTGTTTCGGTTGTAAATGTGTGTGTGTATGTGTTTTTGACAATTTATTTGTATTAGTTGAGTGCGTTTTGCTATGTGTTAAAGTGGGTGTAAATGAGTTTTTAAGTTGAGCCCGCCAACTAAAACCATAAACAAAACAGCAGGTTTTTTTATTTTTGTGATTTATGTTCACGGTTTGGGAGTAGATTCTCCAATAGGCAAACTGATAGCAAGTTTTTATTGTGTTCCGTCGAATTGTTTAGGTTAAATATTCAGTTTTGACAATTTAATATGTGGAGCTACAATTTTTGTGCGTCTGTTTATATTTATACCATTGCAAAGGGTATTATAATTTTGCCCAGAAGTTTGCAACGCATAGAAATATTCATTTCCGACCCCATAAACTATATATATTCTTGATCAGGGTGACGAGCTGAGTCGATTGAGCCTTGTCCGTCCGTCTGTCCGTCCGTCCGTCTGTCCGTCTGTCTGTCTGTTTCTACGCGAACTAGTCTCTCAGTTTTAAAGCAATCGAGCTGAAATTTTGCACAGAGTCTCTCTTTTGCTGCACACTACTAATATGTCGGAACCGACCGGATCGGATGACTATATCTCATAGCTCCCATAGGAACAATCGGTCGGTAAACTAGTTTGTGATCTGAAAAACTTTTTTCTTTTCTTAATGGAAACAGTCTGCAAACTTTTGTCATCGTAGGTTTCATATGTTTTTTTATAATCCTACCAATTTTTATTAAAATCGGAGCAACTCTATGATATAGCTGCCATACAAAAGATAGGTCTGAAAAACAGTCTTAGTTAGAAAAACTTTTACTTGCTTTTACATAATTCTACAAGTTTTTGTCCAAATCGGATGACTATATCAAATAGCTTCCATACGAACGATCGGTCGGAAAATGGGAAAAAAAAGTATTTTTTGAAAATATTTAAGCGAGCACTTGCAAGGGTATAAAAACTTCGGCACAGACGAAGTTAGCTTGGCTTTCTCGTTTATATTTGTTTTATATTTTATGTTTAACTGAACATTGTTCAACTTACCTCAAATATATGTAAGATTTATTAAGTTTATAAATCATTTAATTTGGCACCAACAGTTAAATAAGAGAATACATAATGAGTTTCACAAGATAGTTTAAATATAAATCGATAGTTCAACTTAACAACGGTTAGTTAATTTAGACGACGTTACGGAAAACAACTTTCCACTTTTACACCGACGACTTCTTTTTCTACAACTTGACAACTGCTGCTGTTCGCTGACGACACACGACCACCTCTTGTACCAGCAATCTTGTACACTCGGCCATCCTGCTCTTCATCTTTCCCAGATGATACTCCAGCTTCGTCTTCGTCCTCGCCTTCATCGTAGCCCAAAAGCCGCCACAGCTTCATATAATCAGCACTAGTTGATGTCTGATTTGGACCCTGGAACTCAGCTGCTTTTCTTACGACGTATCTACCATTTCTCTTTACTTTAGTTACTTCGTAGGGACCAATGTATTTGCTGGACAACTTCTTTCCATTGACAAATTGTGAAACTTTGATGGCTACTAGGTCTGCTATTTGGTAACCATGATGACTCTTCCGCTTTTTGTCGTAGTTACGCTTATAGGATTCTTGTGCTTTCTCGATCTGGACTCTAGCTTCTGCTCTTATTTGGTTGAGTTCGTCCTGCAAACCTGTCAACAGCTCTTCTTGAAGAATCTTCACCATTTCAACATCGGATTTGTTTCGCATTTTGACTCCGAACATTATTTCGAATGGAGTAAACTTCGTTGATGAGTGAACGTGTGCATTGATTGCCCGTTGCACCTGAGTAACATACTTGTACCATTTTGATGGTTCTGCTGCAGACATCTTTGCCAATACTGACAGAATTACTCGATTCACCCTTTCAATCTGCCCATTGCCACTCGAAATTCCCGTAGTTGTCTCGACGTATTCTATCTTATTTTCAGCGCAAAACTCTTTAAACTGCTTTGATGTGAAGGCTGCTCCTTTGTTGCTAATAATGCGTTGAGGACCTCCAAAGATTGCTACCCACGAACTGATATGTTTGATGACTTCTTGAGCGTCCGTCGACTTAGTAGGATATAGCCAGGTGTATTTGGAAAACCCGTCAATAACAGCAAAAATATACTTGTATTTTTTCGACGTTATATCCAAAGATCCTAGATGATCAACATGAAGTGTGGCCAGCGGCTTGTCTCCTTTATCGATGAGGTGTAAAAAATCCTCCTGTTTACCTAGCTTTCTGTTGTGTGTTATACACTCGATACTATTAGCGATGAATTCACTAACCTTACTCTCTACGCTCTGAATAAAGTATTCCTGCCGAATCGAATGCATGGTTTTCTGTACTCCCATGTGACCAAAATTGGGAGCACTTCTGATAATTTCCTTCTCCATACACTTGGGTACTGCTAGCAAGTCCATTCCATCAACCTGCTTATAAATCAACTGATTTTTGGCCTTATAGTCTGCATAGGGTTTCTGCTTCAAAATTTCTGCAACAGCTGCGAGATGTTCGTCTTTGCGTTGAGCCTTTACCATTTGTGTCTGCACTTCTGATGTAACCATCATAACTGGAAAGCGACTAAGGCTATCTACATGCTTCATCCTGGTGCCAGCACGATGCTCTATGGTGTACGAAAAATCTTGGAGGTACATTAGCCACTCTACTACTTCTCGAGGTACCTCTTTCTTTGTGGTTGTCATCTTAAAAGCTGAACAGTCAGTAACAAGGACAAAATCGATGCCCATAAGATAGTGCCTTAACTTTTTTGTTGCTAAGTATGCTGCCTTTACTTCCAATAAGTAACTAACCGGGATTGTTATAGTCGTTCTTCTTGAGGCGACGTTTTCTTACTCCAATACAATACAGGATGCCATTTGTTATTGTGCTGCTGAAGAAGAGTTCCACCAAATCCATCTTTTGAGGCATCTACGTGTAACTGAGTCTTTGCATTCTGCTTAAAAATCTTCAAAACTGGTTCATTCGTTAAGGAAGCTTTCAATTTTTCAACAGCCTGATTCTGCAACGTCCCTATCCTGAATTCTGCGTCTTTTTTCAGCAAATTGGTCAACGGTCTGGCTAACAGAGCATAGTCCTGGATAAATTTTCTAAAGTATCCGGTCAGTCCAAGAAATGCCTGTACTCCTCTGATATTTTTTGACAAAGGCAAATTCTGGACAGCCTTTATCTTCTCCTGGCCTGGCTTGACATGCCCATGTTCAACTTCATGTCCAAGAAAATTGATTTTCTGCTTCAAAAACTGACATTTCGACCATTTTATTTCCAACCCGAACTTTTCTGCTTGTTTCAATACCGTTTGCATATTCTCTAGGCATTGCTCAGCTGAATCTCCAAATATAACAATGTCTTCGATGTAGATCTCCATAATACCTCTGTTTATTAACGGTTGAAAGATGTGGTTTATATAGCGAACAAATACTGCTGGCGAGTTACAATATCCGAATGGAGCCCTGTTGAATTCGTATAACCCCTCTTTTGTTACAAATGCAGTAAACTTCCGGCTTTGTTCTTCTACTTCCACATGAAAAAATCAATTTTTGAGGTCCATTACCGTGAAAAATTTCGCTCCCTGCATTTTTTCAAGCACCTCTTCTACAACTGGGAGTGGAAACCTATCTTTAAGCACATAAGCATTCAGGATACGATAATCTACACACAGCCAGTAGATTCCTTCTTTCTTCTTCGCCAAAACAACTTTGCTTGCCACATTAGAACAAGACTCTCGAATTATACCCTTACTTAGCCATTCTTCTACTTGGTTTTTTACAAACTCGCGCTCTGGTACTGACAAACGGATTGGGCTTTCACGGAATGCAATGTTATCGTCTTTTGGTATAATGCGCAGCTTTATTTGACACTCCTCTTGACTATTCATCGGCTTGTATGACTTTATTAGCTCTTTAATGGTTTCTGCATATTTGGGATCCACATCTATTTCAATGTCATCATTCGAACTCACCACGTTGAATACATTCCCCTCAAAATCATTTGCATCCTCTCCCACCTGTGCGTCTTTAAAAGTATAGCCACTGCTATCGAGAGTAATAATGAACTTTTGCAAAAGATCGTAGCCAACTATTACATCCACTTTAAGCTTTTCATCAGGAACAACTAGGAATGTGTGATTAGTTACAAGTCCATCCACTTCAACTGTTTCAGAAAATTCACCCAGCACAGAGGTTGCAACATTACCTAAACCAAACAGTTTTACACAACAATTTTGAAGCTTTCGATCACCAAATGTCTTTTGGAACTTTTCCTTTCGAATTAAGGACACATCTGCTCCGGTGTCTATCAAGCACATCATTTTTTAAGTCCGATTTTCAGTTCTTTTAGACGGTTCTCCTTTACCACAACATTAACGCTTTGTTTCACACCTGGACATTGCTTTGCCAAATGGCCAACACCGTTACACTTAAAATATTTCGTTTCTTCCTTACAGTCAACTCTCTTATGCTCTGTAGAGCCACAATTGTAACAATGTTGATGATTTTTACGCTGCTGTTGTTGTTGTTGTTGTTTTTCACCTGCTTTTTACCACCGACTCTGCTAATTCGTAGCGACTTCTTAGCTCTTTAAAAGAGGAAGCACTGTACAACGGAAATTTCAGATCATCACGCACTTCTAGGCCATCCACGATGTAACTTATTACCGACTGATCTTCAATCTGACCAAGTGCTGCTATTTTACGCATCATATACATGTACATATGTACATATGTACATATTTATGAAAATTTTCCGACCCGCGCTTTTTACGACATCTGAACATTTTATGAACTTCTGCACTGCTTAGCTGTTTGTCAAATTCCTGAATTAAAATTTGACTTAAGTTCTCATAATTTGACACTGTAATCGTTTTCATTTTGTTTCTTGCGTTCACATATTTCTGTTTTTCATTTAATTCGTATGCTTCGGCATTTTCATTAAAATTATCCAACCACTGGCGAACTAGAACTGAGACACCATCGAAATCAGCGACCACTTTTGAAAAACTTTCGATTGACACACCACCTTTATTTTGGCTGCTTTCACATCTTTCTGACAAGATTCTGATCAGATCTGCCAATTCCTCATTACGCACGTATGTGTGTGTTTCTTTGTAGTCAATTCTGTTCATTTGATTTTAGCCTCCACTGTAACTTTGGATTTCATCACAATCGCTGCGATTTCTTCTTCTGCTTTTTCATGTTTTTTCTTTTCAGCTTCTTGAATTTTTTCGCGCACTTTCTTTGCTTCTGCAGCAGCCATTTTTTGTTCAAAATCACTGACTATCGCTGTCTCTTTCTCACTGCTAAAATCTCGGCTATTTGCACCGTTTCTTGTACAGGGTGCGTCATATAAAGTGTCGGTATGGCAACACTGAATAACTTTGACATTTACTAACCGATTGATTTCGTTAGACATGTTTTGGAAACATTAATCTAGTACAATTTTGACCATGGAACGCTTCACACCAAAACAATGTGCCGAAATAGTGACACTGTTCATCGAAAATAATCGTTTAATTGTGCTAACTCAGCGTGCATATCGTCGATGACCGATGAGGCCCATTTCACGCTTTCTGGTGGTGTTAATAAGCAAAATTGTCGCATATGGGGCACGGAAAATCCACACCGCATCCGTGAAATACCTTTACACGACCAAAAAGTGACTGTTTGGGCCGGCGTTTGCGCCAAAACCATCAAAACCGCAAAAAGAGCACATTTTGTTGTGGCCAATAAAGGCGGCCACTTGATTGATGTTGTGTTCAAAAAGTAGTGGAAATAAATTGTACAGGACCAAATTAAAGGAACAAGATCAACATATAGCAATCGGTTGTTTGTTTTTAGAGATCAGTTTTGTTTACTTCTTTGCTTTGCGTTTTCTTTGCCGGCGTTTGCTTTTGCGCAGCGTTCTTCTTTTTGTTGGAACGCATCATTATTTCACAATTTCACTGGAATTTTCGACTTTTCTGCTGAACAACTTAAATTGTTTTAACTTTTTGCTCACTTTTGTCCGCTTTTCTACTTATTTATGTGGCTGCTCGCAACGGTTGAGCCCCCATGTAAGATTTATTAATTTTTTAAATTATTTAATTTGGCACGAACAGTTAAATAAGAGAATACATAATGAGTTTCACAAGATAGTTTAAATATAAATCGATAGTTCAACTTAACAACGGTTAGTTAATTTAGACGACGTTACGGAAAACAACTTTCAACTTTTAGACCGACGACTTCTTTTTCTACTGACAACTTGACAACTGCTGCTGATCGTTGACGACATACTACCACCTCTTGTACCAGCAAAAACGGTATGACCCTGCGATGAGATGAGAGGGATGCCACATCGTGCAGCATGTATAAGGTTGCCACCTTACATATATGGGTAATTATTTCTCAAGTGAGCAACATTTTTTTTATAGTCTCCGAAAATGTTCATTTTTTTATTGGCCAATAAACGCAACTTTTAAAGATTCTTAATAGTTTTTTTTATAATTTTACCTTTACCAGTAACAAAGATATAGCGATTGTTTTTTATACCCTTGCAAAGGGTATTATAATTTTGCCCAGAAGTTTGCAACGCATCGAAATATTCATTTCCGACCCCATAAACTATATATATTCTTGATCAGGGTGACGAGCTGAGTCGATTGAGCTTTGTCTGTCCGTCTGTCTGTCTGTTTCTACGCGAACTAGTCTCTCAGTTTTAAAGCTATCGAGCTGAAATTTTGCACAGAGTCTTCTTTTTGCTGTACACTACTGATATGTCGGAACCGACCGGATCGGATGACTATATCTCATAGCTCCCATAGGAACAATCGGTCGGAAAACTAGTTTTAGTATGAAAAACTTTTTTCTTTTCAATGGAAACGTCTCTAAACTTTGTAATCGTAGGATTTCCTTGTTTTTTTTTTATAATCCTACCAATTTTTATTAAAATCGGACAACTATAAGGTATTGCTGCCATACAAAAGATAGGTCTGAAAAACAGTCTTAGTTAGAAAAACTTTTTTGTTTTTAATGGTAGCATCCTGCAATTTTGTATTTGTTTGTTTCTCGTGATTTTACATAATTCTACAAGTTTTTGTCCAAATCGGATGACTATATCATATAGCTCCCATACGAGCTATATCGGTCGGAAAATGGGAAAAAGAGTATTTTTTGAAAATGTTTAAGCGAGCACTTGCAAGGGTATAAAAACTTCGGCACAGACGAAGTTAGCTTGGCTTTCTCGTTTTTTATTAATTTGCATATAGCTAAGTATTTGATGGGTCAAAAAATAAATTAAAGTGTTCCAAAAATATTGTTTTCCATTTGCTTCATATAATAAATATTGACGATGATTGAACTGGATGAAGAAACCGCCAAAATTTAAAAAAAAAATTCAATTGCGATTTGTGGAAAAAAGGCCATTTTTAATTTGTTACAAAAATTGGGAGTCATTACTCATGGCATGTTTAATACGCAGTATAAGTTTCATTATGGGACGGCTATTACTTCCTGAGATATTAACTATTAAAGAATTAAATGAAAATTTTATATTAATAATGCTTTGACGCTCAGCAAATAAAACAGTGATTATAGGGAAATCGGCCGTTTTGATTTCATTGAAAAAATTCTGGAAATATCTTTTCAATAGTTCAAGTGAGCTCTAAAGATTTCAAGATGGGATGGACATGTCTTCATGGTCTTCCTATGCCAAGCGATTGAATGAAACAAAAATAATGTGAAATTAAGCTTTATTTTTTGTTGGTCATATTTGTATTTGTTGCGTTATTCCTCCTTTTAGGAAACACGTCGAAGTCATTAGCATAGGAATACGTCTTAAACATAGTTTGGTCATTTTCGATAGGAATGACGCTGTGATATTTGTGAGTACCAGTCACAGTTTTCGCCTGGTTAAATCGGACGCTCAACTCCTCTGCAACTTTTGCTATGTCAGCTTTGGAGACAAAGAATACTTTTGTTTTGTTTAAACTCTTTTTGGCCCAATTGTATAACGCTTCGGGAGACAAAATTTGGTCGGCTGTGTTTACGGCTCTAAGACTAGCCCGTGCTGCATGTCTTTTTAAAGTACCACCAATGGCCATCGCATGCGCCTTTTCCATGCGCCGTTCCGAAAAGTGCCACTCCCCGGGAATTCCAAAGTCTTCTCGATGCTTCGAAAGATTAGCTAAATTAAATCGGTTCGTAAAATGTTGGGCGGCTCCATCGCTGAAATAAACTAATTTTTTCGGTATGAACTTTTCCTTTAGGAACTGCACAATTTTCCGTTGGAACCAATAAAATGCAGTTGTACTATGATGCAATTCATCGGACAATATAACAATTGAGCCATCATTTTGGGCCACAAACGCGTAGTTTTCAGCAATGTCGCATTGAACAATAAACTCGCCTTCATTCAAATTTTTTTGCTATTTTCCATAAATTCGGCCTGATTTTTAAGTTTAAAAATCCTTTCGGTGAGTTCTTCTATAAATTCCTCGGTCGATACAACATTCATTTTAATTTTCGCTCTGTCAGTTTCCGTCCAATTATAGTATTCAATTTTATCCACTTCGTTTTCATCAAAAATTGAATGAAGGTGATCCGCTAGTGGTTGAGATCCGGGACATTTCTGGCACTCATTACGATAACATGCGGGGTGAGGACTCTTACAAATTGTCAATTTGATAAAGTCATTTGCTTCGAATAAATTACGATTACCATTAATTGTGAGATTTTTGAAGTCTACCGACTCAATCATTAGTCTCACGTTTTCGTGGTGTACGCAAACACAAACTGTGTGAGTTCCATTCGCTCCAGCAAGAACGCAATGCTTTGGGCGTAATTTTGCGAAAGATGAAAAACTGACCTTTACATCCGGATGTTTTTTTTTCAGACGATTCATAAAGTTCTTTTAGATTACAGTACACAAACCTTTTTTGAACTTGTTTTCGCGAACCATCTGGTTGCTTCACCGATACTTAATCTTTTTTCCCAGCCAATTCTCTACTATTAGCATCGTTCTCATAAAATTGCGATATTTGGTTGGCCAAATTAATGTCCAGTGGTTTGCCGTACTTAGGATTTGGCGATGAAATTATTCCTCTTTCAGTTACTAAATTCTTGGCTCGCTGTGATTTTCGACGAGATGTACCGAAAAAATTTGCTGTGGCGTTTACACTCCAACTTTTCGGAACTATTGTCAAGATGCGTATTTGCTCCGATTTTGTCACATCTGGTAAATGGAACTTCTCCCTTTCTTTCATTTCATTCATTCATTAAAATTCATTCTCCGTTTTCCGCCTCTTTGAGGAAGATGGCCAATCAGATGCTATACATTCGCTGTCCTTAATGCACGATGCAGAAGCAGCATCAATGTTATATGACCCATCAGGATTATCCAATTCATTACCAAAGAATGGCAGAAGATCAGTCAGTGGTGCTTTGGACATTCGTTTCCTACAAGAATCGCAGATTTTTCTTCCTGTTAAGACACGGACACGAGTTCTTCTATGACTATTCTCCTTCAGGGGATTGCAGCAGCGGTATTTAAAATCCATAGTTTTTCAGTAAGAACTAAACTCAAAGTGTATATACTTACACGATTAATTTAACTTAAAAATTTCAGCTCACTATTGTTTCAATCAATCGCTTGGCATAGGAAGACCATGAAGACATGTCCATCCCATCTTGAAATCTTTAGAGCTCACTTGAACTATTGAATGGATATTTCCAGAATTTTTTCAATGAAATCAAAACGGCCGATTTCCCTAAATCACTGTTTTATTTGCTGAGCGTCAAAGCATTATTAATATAAAATTTTCATTTAATTCTTTAATAGTTAATATCTCAGGAAGTAATAGCCGTCCCATAATGAAACTTATACTGCGTATTAAGCATGCCATGAGTAATGACTCCCAATTTTTGTAACAAATTAAAAATGGCCTTTTTTCCACAAATCGCAATTGAATTTTTTTTTTTAAATTTTGGCGGTTTCTTCATCCAGTTCAATCATCGTCAATATTTATTATATGAAGCAAATGAAAAACAATATTTTTGGAACATTTTTATTTATTTTTTGACCCATCAAATACTTAGCTATATGCCAATTAATAAAAAAAAAACAATCGCTATATCTTTGTTACTGGTAAAGGTAAAATTCTAAAAAAAACTATTAAAAATAGCGTTTATAGCCCAATAAAAAAATGAAAATTTTTGGAGACTATAAAAAAAATGTTGCTCACTTGGGAAATAATTACTCATATATAAAATTTAAATTCTCTACGAGGTGTATTTGATGTCACAAATTCAATTCTAAATACGGACTTCTCACCCATGGGCATTATGTCCGGACATAAGGCCCAGAAAAGTTTTGTGTTATATTTCAAAGTAGTGATCGAAATTTTTCTTATGGGCTTTATCATGTACAGGGTTGCCCATATTCGACGAACCCATGTTTTTTTTTTTAAAAATCAAAGAAAAAAATAAAAATTTGGCGGTTGGCAATCTTAATCATTTAATTTGTTCCAAGTAGATTTGTTTACATCAATTTTTGAATATAATATCTCTCAAATGGCCGCCTCTGGCGTTGATGGCGTATTGTGCCCTTTTTGCAGCATTTTCCATCGTTTTCGCCAACATTTCGGCCGGAATAGCGGCTATTTCTTCACGAATGTTGTCCTTGAGCTCTTCTACGGTCCTTGGCTTGTTAACGTAAACCTTTGACTTCAAATATCCCCACAAGAAGAAGTCAGGCGGCGTCAAATCGGGCGAACGCGGTGGCCAGTCCAAATCACCACTTTTCGACATCAAACGGCCCGGAAACAATTTCTTCAGAAAATCGATTGTTATGCGACTTGTGTGCGGTGGAGCGCCGTCTTGTTGAAACCAGAACTGCCTCATACGCTTTCGACGAATAATTGGCATCACAAAATTGGTCATCATGTCGCGATAACGCTCCTGGTTGATGGTAACAGCATGGCCATTTTCATTTTGGAAGAAAAACGGCCCAATGACCGTTTTCGCACTAACGCCGCACCAAACTGTGACTTTTTCGTCATGAAGAGGCACTTCTTGAATCTCCTGAGGGTTTTCAGTGGCGTAAATACGGCAATTTTGCTTATTTACGGTCCCATTCAATGTGAAATGGGCTTCATCGGACATGATAATGAGTTTTCACAATTGACTTGTTCTGTTGAATGTAAATTTCAACTATTTCAGAGCGCTCGCGTGGCGTGTATTGTTCCATTGTAAAAAACTGCTTGGACTGACGCTTCAAACGCGGTATGTCATTAAGCGATCTGACATCTCTGTCAAAAGTTTTGGCGTTGCCAGATGGGTCCGTCGAATATGGACAACCCTGTACCAATTCCGACATTTGCCGTCTTAAGTCTTCCGCTAATGGTTCGGGCTCCAGGCCGAACTCTCTGGTCCAGGATTCTAGTTGTGTCTTGGTAACGTTAAAGACCCACCCTCGTGGGAGTTTCCCCGGGTCAGTGGTTTCTGGTTTCATGGTTAACGGGTCAACGATCCATTAGTACCAGCTTACAAACCAAAACCAAGGTCCCTGCTCGGGACCTCTTATCGTGGCACGGAAGTACCTCGCCGATGCCAGGGTTTGTCACAGATTTTATTTGTGTCTGGGACGCATGATTCTTTGGTTCGCTGAAATCGTTTTCCCCTGATCGAGTAAATAAGCAAGAAAGTTCTGGGAAATTTTAATTTTTTTTATCCTCCGAGGTAGATAGCTCGGGTGATTCGTGTTCCTCGGGGTCGGTCCCGATCCTAATCCCTATTGTAGGGGCCCTAGTGGGTGTGCTGGGTCCGATTGGATTTGATTGGATTTTGGTCAGGGAGCCGATTCGGAAATCGCACGTCTGAAGTTGATCGAGCCGATTCATAAACCGCACAAGATCCCTTGGTCGGTGACCTGGTATTTTGGTCAGGAAGCCGATTGGTAAATCGCACTACCTCCGTACTCACCCACCGTCGATTCAGAAATCGCATCCCTTGTTCGGTGTAATCTCTAATTCACTGGTGGACGGAGTGCGTCTGACTGGAGATTTTTTTTACGGGGCCGATTCGTAAATCGGACCAGATTCCTTGACCAGTATGGTTAATACTTACTCTTTGTTCCTGAGGGCAAACTACTTACTAGTTATTGGCTGCTGTTCCAAGATGTTGACTTGGCTGATAAGTGAAGTGTCAGTTCGATCAGAATCTGCTTTTATAGGCATTTTATTGTTGATCGATACCAGTAATAGCGGCCTGTCCCAGCTGTTGTGTTATCGATAGCTCTGCTTGTGGCGCTTGCATGAGCGCGCGTATTTTAAATCATTCGCTTCGTGAGACTTATCGATGACTATGGGATGACGGGTGTCGGCTTTTGGCTTTGAAAAAGCACGCGTGTTTTGAATCTTTATTTATTCGCTGATTATAAGTGATTAACCTAAGCTGCGAGCTTCTGGGGTGTCGCGAATTCTGAGAAACTTTCAGCAAAAAACCAAGGGTCTTAGAAGAATTCTTAGTTCGCGCAAATCAACTTCAAAAATTTAAGTAAATTTTGCAAAAAAAAAATACTCTGAAAGTCCGTCAAGCTCGACAGTAACAGACTCTGTACTCCCCAAAGTTTGTATATAACTGATCATTTTAATTTAGAAGTCATACAAAGTGGCAAAAAAGCCAAAGAGTGTCTGATGTGCTGTCCATCGTTTCCAACCGGTACTGCCTAGCATATATATTTGTTCTCCTTATAACTCGACTATCGCTCATCCGATCTTTCTAATTCCTTCGACAGATCGATACATAATGCTGACTTTAAAAAATGCGAAAAGGTACGACCCATCTGTCTTAAATATTTGAAGTCAATTTGCGCGGACTAAGAATCCATTTTTGGCACATGGTTTCTTGGCGAAAGTTTCTTAGAATTGTCCATAGTTTTCGATTTTGCTATACGCTTTGTGCGAAAAAAATCGACCGCCCTAATGTAGATAGGAAAAAATTCCGATAATTAATTTAATATAATTTTGTGCACTGAATTTAAAAATCAGTTTTTTTATGGGCGAAACAAAATTTGAATAAACTTAAAAATATGTAAGAACTTAAGGGCCGATTTCTTATCTTCTAAATAGCTCCTATGTGTCAGGTATTCTTAGATCTTGCTCTGTTACTTGTAGGTTTATGTGACAGATTGCTCTATATGGAAGATAAGAAATCGGCACTAAGCTTGACAATTATTATGCAATTTCCATGTTGACGTGGCTAAAATTGTTTTTTAAGCCCTGTAATAACTCGGGTTTGTACTACGTTTGGAATACTTATTATTTATTTGGGAATAATATTATTTCTAGACTGCCTAGCTCTGGTGCTCCGACTGAACTGAACTCTCTCTCGACGTCCCGTCCGAACATCAACATTTGTCGAGTGACAGTCATTTCATGGCACTCCCACATCCCTTCCCTTTTCTCCAGTTATAAGGTTTAAGACCCTTCTGAGATCTTCTTCAGGTGGGCAATGTTCCTCGTCACCGTCTTTGTCCCATCTGACACTTGCACTATGTTTCCTGTCTTCTGCATCGGTGGCATCGAAGTTCGGAGTCAACTTGTTCGGGAAGACTGTGTTCTTCACCACGACCCTGTCACCAACTTCTAGAGTCTTCTAATTTGCCCCTCGGTTTTTATCGGACAGCGTCTTTCCTTTTTGTTTTCGAGTCAGGTCGTTGTCCTTCTCTGCCGAATCCAGATATTCCCCCAGGACGTCTTGGGTACCAGGGATCTTGTCCCTTATCACTCTGTTAAACATCAGTTCTGTTGGCGGAGTGCCAGTTGTGCTATGCGGCGTCACGATATACATCATTACGAAGTCTTGGATTGCCTCTTTATATTTGATTTTGTTTGTATGGGCGATTTTGAGCCGTTGTCCTGAACCAGTGTTTGAACCAGTGTCCTGTTCATCCGCTCCACCTCTCCGTTTGCCTGTGGCCAATATGGTGGTGTAGTTAGTTGATTGATTCCCCTTATCTTGCAAAACTGGACAAATTCACTGCTCCGGCGAGAAATATTCCGTGAGCTTTTTGACCAGGACGGCATATACATCGTTCTTTAGTTTGTTATCGTAATCGTCCAACGCCTCGGGCAGTGAAAACGCCACTGCTTGGAGTTGCATGCTGCCTAGATGTAGTAGCTTGCTCCTCTTTTCCTTTGTCTCCGTAATGTCTTCTGCATCCAAATAAATTTGGAAGGCGCGCATCCACTTCTCCCACTCGTGGCGAACCACTGCCCTATCTATGTCGTCGCATAGGAACGGTTTGATGGTGTCACCCATGATTTCTGTTCACCTGTACGGAAAAAAAAGAAACTTTAACATGTTCTTTCTTTTTTTTATATATATATGTATGTATATAGTCCAACCGCAATGTTATTGCTTTGGTCTCCGGACTAGACACTCGTGTATTTCACGGCAGGGCACAAGTCTTGTAACAGACCTCCGCAAGGCACAGATCTTGGTGCAGGTTAACTACCCTATGCAAGGCCCAGCTTTTTCATTCACAGATTACTGTTCGCCCTTCTAGCATAGGCAGCTTTCTTGAGGCCTGCACCTCACCTTCCATTGCGAGGCACAGTTTTAATTGAGACCCAAAGCAAAGCGGTGAACCGACCTCCGCAAGGCACAGTTCTTGGTGCAAGTTAACTACCCTATGCAAGGCCCAGCTTTTTCATTCACAGATTGCATGTTCGCCCTTCTAGCGTAGATAGTTTTCTTGAAACTTACACCTCTCCTTCCATTACGAGTCCCAGTTACCCTTACACTTTCCCTTTCCACTTGCCAGGTTCTTTACCCTTCTTAATACTTATCTTACGCGTGCAAGTTCTTCACAATCCTCGTCGCCAGTGTACTAACTCGGGTTTGTACTACGTTTGGAATACTTATTATTTATTTGGGAATAATATTATTTCTAGACTGCATAGCTCTGGTGCTCTGACTGAACTGAACTCTCTCTCGACGACCCGACCGAACATCAACATTTGTCGAGTGACAGTCATTTCATGGCACTCCCACAAGCCCTTTGTTCAAAAATGTAGCACTTCGTTCAGCAGAAACAATTCGATATATCATATTATTCTGATACCTGCACAGCGATCAGTCCTTCTGCTGAACGCAGCCATTGGTTACTCGAATTTAAGGAATCTGGTTATTATGTCCCAAAATTTACTCATATTTGTCTTAAAAATCTGCTAAAAATATTTTGTATTTGGACTTTATTGACGGAAAAATTTTATATATGGAAAAAACATTGGCCTTGTTCACCAGCACAAATCGATGACAGGAAATCGATGGATCTAGTTCGATTATGGTAATAAACTATTGTAACGTGCAATCTGCTTGCTTATTTTTGTGATTAAGCTTAGTATACACATCAACAAAGGAGGTGCCAAAACAAAAATACCAGATGTGACAATCGTTTTGTTTTGGCCCAGGGTGGCCAGATTTGAGATACCTGCTATAATTGTGGTCACACTGCCAAGAGTTTGTTTTGATTTTAAATTATTGAATAAAAAAATGAATTACGAAGAAAACGGGGGGACAGGGGATTCTGGTTAGTGCTATCATGGCCGGAGTACCATTGACAGCAATCATGGAGAAAACGTCGCCACAATCGCTGCCGCTCTTGTACTTGATCCTGTCCTGGGCTTGTATTCGGTGATAGCGAAAATTTTCTCGCAGCGATTTTCGCGCTTCCTTGCATTCATAAGCTTTTTATTAATATGAACAGATTAGTCTGGTGGCGACTTTTTAATAATTAACTTACCGTTCCGTCCCATCTGCGCTCCAATATCGTCCCACGCACTTTTCAGGAAGACTAAATTGCTGTGACCTTTGTCCGTAAGGTTTCACAACACTCGCTTCCTCTTCACAGATTCTATTAGCTTAGCTTTCTCATCTCGAGGAAATATTTCGGCTCGTTCTTTTTTTTTGCGCTCATTTAATTTTTTTTGTTTGTTTGTTTTGTTTTGGCCATTCTATTAGTGACGGCAAAAAATACTGCCAGCAAAGGGAACGCCAAAGGGCTTTGGTGCAAAACGTTTTGCAAGTTTTTATACTCTGTACCGTAGGTACACAGAGTATTATAAGTTTGTGCAAAAGTATGTAACAGGCAGAAGGAAGCATCTCCGACCCCATAAAGTATATATATTCTTGATCAGCATCAACAGCCGAGTCGATATAGCCATGTCCGTCTGTCCGTCCGTACGTCCGTCCGTCCGTCCGTCCGTCCGTCCGTCCGTCCGTCTGTCCGTCTGTCTGTCCGTACTAACGCACAGATCTCAGAGATGGTAAGAGATAGAGGTTTGACATGTATGGGACATATGCTTCTTATGTCTGCAGGCAGATCAACTTTATTTTCAATTTTGGCCACGCCCCTTCCCGCCTCCGCAATTTAGAAAAAACGTCATATCTCCCACAGTTTTAAAGATAGATGGTTCGTTCCTTCTGGATATATTTAGTTATTAGGATACCTTATCGATCCGCCAAAGAAATGAAGAAGATCGGATGAACGGTTTTCGAGTTATGATCAAAAGACAAATTTTCTTGGTACAGAGTATGTTATAGTCGGGCTTGACCGACTTTCTTTCTTGTTTCATATGAATTTTTTTGTTTTGGTCGCTCCTTTGTTGATGCGTGTACTAATCTTCAGGGTTGTGCCGCGTGCATTATTTTCTTCAATTAGCATTATTTATTGGTAATGCTAATTGATAATGCATAATTTTTATTGGCATTAAATTTGTCAATGCCAATTCAACTTTTTTTAATTGGCATTATAAATTCAATTCCAATTAAAATATTTCGAATTGGCATTGAAATGAAACAATTACAATTGATAATTTTGAATTAGCATTGAAATGAAATAATTTCAATTCATTATTCTGAACTAGCATTGAAATTAAATAATGTCAATTGATAATTTTGAATTGGCATTAAAATGAAATAATTTCAATTGATAATTTTCAATTGGCATTGAAATGAAATAATTTCAATTGAAAGTTTTGATTTGGCATTGAAATGAAATAGTTTCAATTGGAAATTTTGAATTGGCATTGAAATGAAATAATTTCAATTGAAAATTTTGAATTGGCATGGAAATGAAATAATTTACGACTTTCACCGCATACTATTTTTCACAAATACTTCTTTGTGGAAGATTTTTGATGTTTGATGGATGCTGGTGAACACGTCCATTGTTAAAACACTCATATAAAAAATTCGATGCCTCTACGACCTAAACGTCGGAGGTCCTGAGTTCAAGTCCCAGTTGAGGTAAGTAAAAAATAAAATTGTTAAATGGTATTTCAAAATCCAATCACTCACGAAAAAACGTAGTGGGGCTGGCTGGTGTCTCGTGCAACCGCGCGCCTGCCACTATAAGTTTGTATTTCTTTTTATGTAAGTTAGGTTAGGTTGCAATGGCTGAGATCGACAAGTCGCTCTCCCACCTGGGTCTCGTGGTCCAGTTGCGATGCCATAAAGTCCCAGTTAAACTCTTTTCAACTTCAGGGTGGTCTTCAGTACTAAACCATTGTGTGGACAGAATAGAGTTAAATAGAGCTGGGATCTCTATGCCGGATGTCTAGGATAGGTTGAGCGGGATGAGCCAGTGTGTCCGCAGACTCGTTTCCATATATATTACGGTGTCCGGGCACCCTTATTCGGTGAATACTAAAGTATCGGCCAATCTCATTCAGGGGTAGGCGGCATTTAGTGAGCGTTTTAGCATTATTTGTGTAGGAGTCAAGTACCTTAAGGGCTGCTTGACTGTCAGAGTATTCATATACTCATAAACGTTTACTTCCTTTATCGAGTGTACTAAGATGGTGGCAGCCTCCTGGATGGCTACCACCTCCGCTTGGTACGCACTACAGAGATTAGGGAGTTGGGGGAGAAAACACCCCATCCAACTTTTTTATCGCGCTTAGAATCATCCGTGTAGATATTGAAAACGTTGGCACTGAAGTATTGAAGGTAGGGATCCAAAGAGTAGTACAGGGTTGTCCATATTCGACGGACCCATCTGGCAACGCCATAACTTTTGACAGAGATGTCAGATCGCTTAATGACATACCGCGTTTGAAGCGTCAGTCCAAGCAGATTTTTACCATGGAACAATACACGCCACGCGAGAGCTCTGAAATAGTTGAAATTTACATTCAACAGAACAAGTCAATTGTAAAAACTCAACGTGCTTTTAAAAAATTTAAATTTCACATTGAATGGGACCGTAAATAAGCAAAATTGCCGTATTTACGCCACTGAAAATCCTCAGGAGATTCAAGAAGTGCCTCTTCATGACGAAAAAGTCACAGTTTGGTGCGGCGTTAGTGCGAAAACGGTCATTGGGCCGTTTTTCTTCCAAAATGAAAATGGCCATGCTATTACCATCAACCAGGAGCGTTATCGCGACATGATGACCAATTTTGTGATGCCAATTATTCGTCGAAAGCGTATGAGGCAGTTCTGGTTTCAACAAGACGGCGCTCCACCGCACACAAGTCGCATAACAATCGATTTTCTGAAGAAATTGTTTCCGGGCCGTTTGATGTCGAAAAGTGGTGATTTGGACTGGCCACCGCGTTCGCCCGATTTGACGCCGCCTGACTTCTTCTTGTGGGGATATTTGAAGTCAAAGGTTTACGTTAACAAGCCAAGGACCGTAGAAGAGCTCAAGGACAACATTCGTGAAGAAATAGCCGCTATTCCGGCCGAAATGTTGGCGAAAACGATGGAAAATGCTGCAAAAAGGGCTCAATACGCCATCAACGCCAGAGGCGGCCATTTGAGAGATATCATATTCAAAAATTGATGTAAGCAAATCTACTTGGAACAAATTAAATGATTAAGATTACCAACCGCCAAATTTTTATTTTTTTCTTTGATTTTTTTAAAAAAAACATGGGTCCGTCGAATATGGGCAACCCTGTATATGGCGTACCACAGATGTGTAAAGCTTGTGTTCAGAGAAAGCACATTTTCGGCCTTTAGCCTTTTTGTATGATAAAAGAGCAATGGATGCTTTTTTTTGCGATCGTTAATGGTGTCATTCCTTAGTAGTTTCCTATTCAGAATGACTCCCAAGTATTTGGCGTTCTCACTAAACGGAAGGCTTACCCCATTGATTTTAAGGGGGACAAGGTTTGGGATTTTGTACTTCCTGGTAAAGAGTACAAGTTCTGTTTTTGCTCGGTGTATTCGAGTCAGCAAGGTCGTCTACTTAGCAAGTGTTGCCAGTGCTATCTGCATCTGGTCACAAAGAGTTTGTGGGAATAGTCCGCCTCCATTAGACGTAGCAGTTGATTAACTGTCACGATCCATAGAAGCGGAGAGAGAACACCTCTTTGCGGAGCTTACAAATCTGTGAGCCGTAAGGCTGCCTTTACACAGCCTGACACATGACGACATGATAATCTAGTAGGGTTCATGTTGTCCAGTTTTCTGTGTAAATAACTTATCAATCGTCATGTTTGAATATTGTGAAAATGTCGAATGATACTTTTAGTGTAAATACTAGAGCCCTGTATGAGATGAATCAAAGTTCCCCTTGACTTACTTACTGATTTGATCTATCTATGAATTTCTAGTCATAGTTCACATAATTATTGACTCATTGAATTATAGCTCATGACATGAGGCATGAGCTATATGATCTGTTTGAAATAGTTCAGCTCAGCTCAGCTCATGCTCAACTCAAATAGCTCATAGGGTTCAATGTCAATATGAACAGCTCAGAGCCTTAATGTCATAAGTTTCTGGACTTGTTTTTATTAAAAATTTTAATTTTATTGCAAAATCAAGAACTATTAATTAGAAAGAAAGTCGGTCAAGCCTGACTATAAGATACTCTGTACCAACGAAATTATACGCTCAGCATAAACTTTGATGCTGCAGTAGCAGCTGAAAGCAGCGGTGCTACAGCGCTGCAGCAGCGAAAAGTCTTTTGATCATAACTCGAAAACCGTTTATTAGATCTTCACCATTCCTTTGGCGGATCGATAAGTTACCTGATTACCAAATACGTCCAGAAGGAACAAACCGTCTATCTTTAAAACTGTGGGAGATATGACGTTTTTTCCAAATGGCGGGGGAGTGAGAAGCATATGTCCCATACATGTCAAACCTCTATCTCTTACCATCTCTGAGATCTGTGCGTTCATACGGACAGACAGACATGACAGACATGACTCGGCTGTTGATGCTGATCAAGAATACATATACTTTATGGGGTCGCAGATGCTTCCTTCTGGCTGTTACATACTTTTGCAAAAACTTAATATACTCTATGTACCCAAGGTACAGAGTATAAAATGCATAAATAAGAAATGGAGCAATATTTTGAATAATGAGACTGCACTGGACTTAAACCAATCTATAACTTACTACATTAAATGGTGGTTTAATTTATAGCACGTTTAAACGATTAGTCGATTGCCGAAAAAATGGTTGGACCCCACAGATAACTCTACTAATTCAATGTTTTCCTTAATTCAAAAATAGTCCTCATCGAATTCCACCGAGTCTTCAGAGACAATCTCAGAAAGCATCAAAAGGTAGTTTATTTCAGGAGAACTCAAGATTTGCCAAAAGCGCGGAAGAAGTAAGGGAAGGTCGCAAACTTTTTTGGCTGCAGAAAGTGCTGCAGTGTTCTTTATATCTGCTGTCAAGGTTTTTATACATGGGGGAGTTAGGTATGGGGTAGTTACGCATCGACTGGAAGCCAAGAAGGCTGTATCAGGAGCATAAGTGGAGGTGTTTTAGGGGTCTGAAACCAGCAAGTCGGCGGTGTGCAGTTTCTACATAACTTGGCCAATTAAACTTCCTTCGAAGCATATATATTTAACTCGTATCTAAGCTCGACCATGAAGCAGCGTTCTTCGAGGATGTAGCGAAGTATAGCGACAACATTTTTTTGTGTTGACTTAATTTTTGACTCGATATGATCTAATGAACCACTGGAGCACAGATTGGAGCTTGATCTTTTTGGAGCTTGATCTATTTGGAGCTTGATCTGTTTGGAGCTTGATCTGTTTGGAGTCATTATAAATTTGAGCTGACTAACTCGAATCAAAATATTTTCAGACTTGATTTACTTGAACCTTTTTTTTTAAACATGAATCAAAGGGCACTTTGATTCCACTCATGCAGGGCTCTATTAAATACACATGATGACATGATGTATCAATGAGTTAGTTCAGTTCACGTTGCTTAAATTATTTTTTGAGAAACAACGAGCCGTTTGCGTTACCGCAAGTCTTTCACTCGGTGATATTGGGTCTCGCCAATTTGTTTTATTTTTTTAAATTAGGGGCCCAACCTTTGCCACCAGCTCGTCAAATGTTTTGGCGCTTATTCTCAAAAAGTTTTTAAATTTTCCTGGGATGCTTCTCAGCTCACCATTTAATTTGGCGAACATTCCCTCTTGGGGGCGAGTTAAGTTTAGCTCGTCCACCCAGCAAGAGCGCTTGGCTTTCGGCTCGTCCTCTGCGTCGTCAACAGCAATAAAACCCATACCAACGCTGACAATTGCCGCTACCAGCTGGCCCTGAACTTCAGACTCCATTTTTATATCTTGACGAATCAATTAGAACTAAAAACACAATTTTTTCACAGGTTCACAGATTGATCTAGTGCCTCAACTTGAACACATTTTATAACACATGATGACATGACATTCAGTGTAAATGGAATCTCATTTCTCAATTCTCATTTTTGTCTCATGTGTCAGGCTGTGTAAAGGCAGCATAACGATTCCAAGTTGAGAGTACACCGACCTGCGAGTTAGCAATTGGTCAATGAATCAAATTAAAGATTGCATGGTTTCTCTCCATCTAGAGGGAATGTAATTTAATTTAAGACAGCTTACAAAGATTATGTGAAGCCAGTTCATTGTATGTCCTATAGTGTGTTGCAATTCGATATTAGGACCTGGCGACTTAAATGGTTCGAGCGAGTCGATTGTTCATTTAATTCTGGTCGCTGTAACGATGTTAATATTTCATTGTAAAGGCAGGTCGGTTGACCTAGCATTTGATGCTTCCTTTAGGGAGCAATCAGGAAAGTGATTGCTCAAAAAAATAACTAGAGGCTCCTCGCTGGAATTGAGGTTGATTCTACATATATTACTACAGATATAGGTCCAAATTTAGCACTTCTAATAGTTATGTTTGGCTACGTTGCAAGTACACAGAGATAAAAAAACGGGGACTTTGCACCCACAACGTTTATGTAGCTTTTCTACATGCCACGCTTAGCTTTCTCATTTCTACATGCCGCATATAGCTTTTCTTCATGCCTCGATGTGAGCTGTTATCACCAAAATATAGTGTGGTGAGAAGGAGGAGTGGAAGAATGGGCCCGGGTAAAGTCTTTTTTCTGAAAAGCCTAAGAAAGACATTTTTTTTCTCACCTTCTCTGGGGGTTCGTCCTCATATAACTCACGAACTCATTGTCTCTGCGACTTAAACATAAATGCCGGCATCTCAGCCCTTACGACTCCCAAGAACACACGAGGCATTGCCGCAAATCATATTTAGTAATAAAGGAAAGAACAAGCGACGATGAGCTAATGGATAAACAACTCATTTCGTGTAGATTTTCTTTACGTGGCATTCAGCATTAAAATTCCTAAACTTTTATTTAGAAAACTTACATGTAGCATGTGAATAACACTTTCTAGATGAAACACATAGCTATTCTGTACCGATTTTAAGCTACAATTTTCGTTTAGCATTTCCACACGCTTGTGAGGGTTCTCAATATCTGAACGTTAATGTAGAAAAATTAATGTATGGAAAATTTAGAAGCTATTTGGAAATATGCAAATTTTCTCATGTTGTGTATTTCTCCACGCAGCATTTAACATTTCAACATGCCTAGTCTTTTTTTATTTCTACACGTAGCATGTAGCTTTTTTACATGCTACGTTTATCTTTCAGCTTTCTACATTTTTCGTGTTAAATTGTACAGGGATAACTACGTTTCTTTTAGGATAACCGCTTCTACACGTGGCGTGTAGCTAATTTTGTTTTCTCTGTGTCTGCCTTCTTTCTTTCCAGAGCTTATCCAGTTTCGCAGACCACCAAGGTTGTTTGAAATTGGATTTTATTTTTCTAGGTGGACAAAGGTCACGGAAAATGTTTTTACAAACTCGTCGATCTGTTTCCCCATACTTGGTGTGAACAACAAGGTCTCGGAATAAATTTGGAGGGTGGAGGCCTGTCACTGCCATGAGCCACGGCGCTTGGACAAGTACAATATTAACTTCGCCTGAGGAAAGGAGAAGTAGAAGTTCAGAGGTTGCAGCCTTACAATGGTGCAGGTTGATTCTGCACTATTTTTTGGTACTATTTGTTGTTATTTTGTTATGCCCTCCCCTATCAGAGTGGCGTCAGGATTCTCCGGTTGGAGAAGTTCCTCCTCTGAGTATAAGCGCCCGAAAGAAGGTCCGTAATTGGAGCTCATTTGGAAGGGCACAAGGTGCAGATTGTCAATCGGGCTTTCAACCATGACTTGCTCAGCTACTCTCCGCCTTCTCTCTTTTGTGGCACTATCCCAGAGGGATCAGCATAGCAGAGCAGGTCGAAAACACCTTTTGCTGCAGTTTGCCTGACATCTAAATTGTCAGAGCCAATCTCCTCATTGGCCTCATCCTCATGATTGAGTGGAACGTTGACTTCGCCCTGCGCTCAAACTACCTGTCTATCACCCTCACGGAGAGTCATTTTCAGTGGACTGAAGGACCCCTCAGGTGTCATCTCTGAAGCAGAAGCTGCGGAAAAAGACCGCTTACGTGACGCCAGCAGAACCCCGCAAGAGCATGCGAATCAGTTCATTGCAAAGATGGTGAACCAGCATAAAAGATAAAAATGGATATCTCACCGGGAAGAATACGAGATGATTAAAGGCAAATTGTGGAAGACTATCTGGAGCCTGACATCAGCACCCAAACGGATGGATCTAGCAGATCAGATAGAGCGGTCCTCTAACGGAACCGCAAACTGACTAGACATCCCGATGCACCCGATGCTTGTTGCGAAAGTTATGGGATACCTCTCACATCTTTTCAACCTTGGCATGTCCAGACTCATCATTCCCGATATCTAGAAAGCAGGCAAAATACTGACATTTCCCAAGACAGAGAAGCCTTCGGAACTGGGTACCTTTTACAGGCCCATTATACTGCTCACGCCTCAAGTTAATATGACGGAAGCCTTGATCCTTCCCATCTTACAAGACCATCTCCCACTAGCTGAAAATTAACATGACCTTAGGAAGGGCCGAAGCACCAGCACAGCCCTATGCAAGGTCACCACCACCATCGCAAACGGGATAATCCCTCCCAGACCCCACAAGCGCACTGTTCAAGTTGTCCCCCAACTTTCAAACGCTTTCGACACGTATAACCATGCCTGCTTACTCAAGGACATCGATACACAATTAATCGCCGGACAGCCACCTACCGGACAGGTCGACAGGCCTATGTCGAGTTCCGTGAAGCCAAATCCAAATATAGATAACTGAAGCAAGTAGTTCCCCAAGGCGGAATCTCTCCCCACTACTCTTCAGCTTTTATATCGCAGAATTTGCACTACCACCTCTGGAACTCAGCTTGTCAGTTATGCAGACGACTGCACCATCCTCGGATCCGACAGGGATTACAATAAGGTATTTAAAAGCTTAAACTCCTACCTCCCGACAGTCTCGGCATACCTGTCATGCAGAAAACTGACCCTCTCCCCAGGAAAATCCAGCGCCACGCTTTTCACTACTTGGATCCCACCGTGGATTCCACGGTTAAATTCCCAAAGGTCTTGAGAGTAAAGTATGACAACATTTTCTTCTTTGCGCGGCACTCGGAGAACACAGCCGGACAAGTTCGAGAAAGGAACAGGGCACTGACTGACTAACTGACTCAAGGCCATCGCCATCACTGGAAGCTCTTGGAACGAAACACTCCTAGTCGCAACAAGGCCATTGCGCTGGTGCAGTTTGATTACGAGGCACCAGCATAAACCGCGGCAATAAGTTACACACAACGGGGAAATCTCCAGAGTGCCCAAAATGATGCTCTACGCACCATCACTTTATGTCACACCATGACTCATGTCGACCACCTGCATGAGGAAACCCACATGCTTGGTCTTCGCTAACACTGCCATTTGTAGTCCAAGCATTTCGTAGCAAATGGCCTGGCCGCTGAGCACCCTATCCATGTGGCTGTAGTATACTTACAGTCTACTTTTAGGCATTCCACTATTGTTAAGTTCAGCTCTAAACTTTATGTACCGTTAGATTTATATAAGCTTAAGTTCCAATTAAAACCCAATTAGATCCATAAGAATACATTATAACGATCTGCTATAAATACAGGCCTGTCGCCTAATAAATGTATCACTTGCTTCACATCTGTGCAACAGCAAGGATACCTAAACCTACATCCACTTTCTCGTCATTACATGGCGATCCTGACAACTTAAAAACGGCAACAATTAAAGTGACAAAAAACAACACCCAGACAAAGAAGCAATAAGACGAGAGATGACCAAGGAGGATAAAGCCAATCCTGAAAACATCCTGCGGACCAAACTATCCGCAACACCCACAGCAAGATCATCGCTGCAGCCATAACAGCCAATCCACAGGCAGGCCCAAAACCGCTCATAATCGAGCAATACTGCGCTCGCCAACCGACAAGGCGAGCGGCGGAAGAACAGATGCGACAAGAAGAGAGCCGCGTAACCACCATCCCAGCGGTAACGAGAGCGTAAGTTAAAGTCGGCCCTGCCCGACTTCGAAATACCCTTTACTCAGTTCAATTAGTGTTTAATAACCTCATGCGGCTCGGATAAGTATGCAACATTTTTTTAACTCGGCCATTTATTATCCGATCCTTTTGAAAATTTGTGAGATTGTAGATATTGGCCACATAGACTACACTGCAAAATCTGAGCTGGATATCTTGTGGGATAAATTGTGGGAGTTATTCAACATTTTTTATTGCGGTGGCGGGAGGGGGCGTGGCCAAAATTTGAAACAAACTTGATCTGCCTACAGACAATACTAGCTTACGTATAAAATTTGGTTGCTCTAGCTCTTCTAGTCTCTGAGATCTAGGTGTTCATACAGACGGACGGACGGACGGACGGACGGACGGACGGACAGACGGACATGGCTATATCGACTCGGCTGTTGATGCTGATGAAGAATATATATACTTTATGATATCGGAGATGCTTCCTTCTGCCTGTTACATACATTTGCACGACTTTAGTATACCCTTTTTACTCTACGAGTAACGGGTATAAAAATCCCAAGGCTTCGATGTGGACAATTGGTGAGAGACAGGCGTCTACGCGCAGCTCTGCTGGACAGGGTGAAAGCAGACCCACCACCACCTTGGCAGGAGGCAAATGAAATCTGGCTGAAGATAATAAAGCTGTCAAGCTTAAGCGAGCGAAGACAAATATACAAAACTAAAACTTGAGTGCCTCCTAAGCGCACCGGTGCGGCAACGGCGATTACGCCCCGCAATAAACTCCACATAACAAAAATAAAACAAAAGCTTATAAATTAATTAGAGGTTTTTATTATTTACATACTAATTTCGGAATCAAAGGGGGAAAATTAAGAATAGTTGAAGAATAAAAATATATTATAAATAACTTTTACATAAACACAAATATAACTTTTTTATATAAAAACCAATATTACAATAAAAAGGAAAAATTAAAGATCAGGCGTTTGCTTTGATGTGTGTACAAGACTACTAAGACTAAAACCAATAGCACAGCCAGGAAAGCTTTGAGCACTCTCGTTTGAAAAGAGCGATTATAACGGAGACGGCCAGTCAATGCACTGCCAAGCAAAAGCAAATGCATAGAAGAAACCAAAACAATTTTTTTTAGTGAGCACCAAGCTCACATATACAAACGTATGCTAGATGCACTCTCGTAATGAAACATAAAAACTCTCTTCAGTAAGAGAGAAGGGCTTAAGAGAAGAGCAGACATACATGTGTTTACGCAATTATAGGTCTGAGATAGTTGAAAAGCAGCATATGGACTGAAAAAGTATAAATAAGGACATTCAATCTTATAAAGATACATTTTAAAAGTCTTTCAAATGTTTAAATAAAACTACAGTTATATTAGGTCCCACCATTAATAAACATGCAGAAATTTTGGTTAGAAATTACAATTTCATAAATAAAAAACTAAGCGAAAATTCATCCAAGTTTGATTCACTACAATCACTTCAGGCAAATACAATATTTAATCAGTTAAGAGATCAGCTTGTGAAAATATCTCAACTGCACAATACTGAAATTCTTATACCAAATACCTACAATAAGGAAGCAATATATAAAGAAAAGCAAGATCGAGTATCTCTGTCCAACAACAAACTTGTACAGACTGACGAAATAGGCGAGGTCATAACAACTACCGGTTCTGTAGCCATTCGAGATATCGAAATGGCACAAACACGCATAGAATTTCTTAATACAGCCTCGCGACTCATACCAGAGTTCGATGGGAATGCAGATAACCTTCAAAGTTTTATAGATGCCCAAGAATTGGTAGACTCCATAAGGGATTCACATGGCGCTACAGCTGTAGCTTAGTAAATTAAAAGAAACTGCAAGTAATTTAGTCACAAATGAGGAGAGTATAGCAGATATAATAACAAAACTGAGAGAAAAGTAAAGGGAGAATCTGTGGAGGTTCTGGCAGCTAAGATTTCAAACGTAAAACAAAATAGCAAGTCAGCAAATATATACACTAATGAAATAGTCGAGCTAACGAAGGCACTTGAGAATGCATACATTTCAGTCGGACTTCCAGTAGCAGTTGTCAATAAATATTCTACACAGGTGGCAGTGAAGGCAATGATAAAAAATTGCACACTGGAAAAAGTAAAGATTATCTTCGAATCGGGGCAGTTTACTAACATGAACGAGGCCGTATCTAAGTTTGTTAATAGTTGCACATAGGCTACTGGACAACAAAATGCAATACTATTTTCCAAGCAGATTTACCCTAACTCACGTCGCAGCAACTGCAATACCCACTTTGGCAATAACTTTGAGAACCGAAGACGACACTACAACGGTCCCAATTACCAACAAGATCGTAGCCCCAACTATAATAATAATAATCGCACAAATCGTTATAACTACAATCAGCACAGAAACAATAACTCCAACTCCTATACTGCAAATCAGAACAGAAGAATCAGCAATAATGTACGTATAGCCACTGGAGAAGAACCCTGAGAGTGCCCAAATGACCCATTCTACGGCAACGGGAAATCCCAGTCAAAAAACTCCAATGCCCCCCTGAATACAGATTAAATACATATAAAATATACACGCTAAGTCCAAATCTTAATAGCTACATCTGCATCAACTCTAATCAAACAAATAAACTAACACTTTTAATAGGCACGGGGTCAGATATATCATTAATTAAAGAAAATCAATTAACAAATAGCAGCCAGACAAATCGGTCGAAGAATACTTACTTAAATGGCATTGGTCAAGGAGTTATTCCGTTAATAGGCGAAATAAAATTAGAATTACGGGTAGAAAACGTGCAACTTATACACCATTTTCAGGTGCGACATGCGACAGTATAATAGGATTAGACTTCGTTAGAAAATTTAAATGCAGACTCGACTACCAGCAACAACGAGATATGTTCATACTGAGACCGAAAGACCTAGAAGAACAAGTTGCGATACCCATGGAAATATAAATTTATTCGAATGTTTTCACAATACCGGCCCGCACAGAAGTAATAAGACCAATTAAAATTAATAACTCTGAAGAGAAACTATTAATACCAAATCAGGAAATACAAGCAGGCGATTTCAATTTCAACACAATATTAAACAGAAACAGTCCGTATGTCAGAATTATAAATACTATGCTGTGATCGGGAAAACACATATCAAGAGCGAAAAGCTATCTGACTATGAGGTAGTTAGTATTAAAAACACAAGGGAAAATTATAAAAATTATTTAAAAAAATTAGTTTAGCAATTCCCAACGTTTGTAAAAAGGCAGTTAACTGACCTCTGTTCGGAACTCAGTGATGTTTTTGCACTCGAAGAAGAAATTATTTCGTGTAATAATTTTAATAAGCGAAAACTAACGCTAAAAGATACTACGCTCGTATACACAAAAAACGAGAGCGTAAGTTAAAGTCGGCCCTGCCCGACTTTGAAATACCCGTTACTCAAGGAAATTAGTGTTTATTAACCTCATGTGGCTCAGATAAGTAGCCAACGTTTTTGAACTCTGCTATTTATTATCCGATCCTTATCTTTATATTAAAATTTGTGAGATTGTACATATTGGCCACATGCACTATACTGCAAAATCTCAGCTCGATAGCTTACAAATTGTAGGAGATATTCAACTTTTTTTTTTGCGGGGGCGGGAGGGGTAGTGGCCAAAATTTGAAACAAACTTGATCTGCCTGCAGACAATACTAACTTACATCTAAAATTTGGTTGCTCTGGCTCCTCTAGTCTCTGAGATCTAGGTGTTCATACAGACGGACAGACGGACATGGCTATATCGACTCGGCTGTTGATGCTGATGATGAATATATATACTTTATGGTCTTGGAGATGCTTCCTTCTGCCTGTTACAAACATTTGCACGACTTTAGTATACCCTTTTTACTCTACGAGTAACGGGTATAATTATAGAATACCACATTCACAAAAAGCTGAAATCAATAAACAGGTTGATAAGCTGATTAGAGATGAACTTGTTGAACCATCCATGTCGGAATTTAACAGTCCCGTTTTATTGGTTCCCAATAAATCCTTGCCAGGTCATACAGAAAAAAGATGGAGGTTAGTGGTAGATTACCGAATAATTAACAAGAAATTGGTAGCGGATAAATTTCCATTACCTAGGACTGACGACATTCTTGACCAGCTAGGAAGAGCAAAATACTTTTCGTGCCTAGACCTGATATCAGGGTTCCATCAGGTAGAATTAGAAGAAAATTCTAGAGATGTAACCTCATTTTCCAAGGATAAGGGATCATTTAGATTTAAACGACTTCCGTATGGCCTTAAAGTGGCGCCCAGCTCATATCAGCGTGTGATGTCACTAGCGTTCGCAGGATTGACGTCTTCACAAGCGTTCCTTAACATGGACGATCTGATAGTAGTTGGATGCTCTGAGAATCATATGCTACGAAACCTTCGAGACGTATTCAACACGTGTCGAAAATTCAACCTCAAACTGCATTCCGATAAGTGCTCATTTTTTCGACATGAGGTAACTTTCCTGGGGCACAATTGCACGAATAAGGGAATTTTGCCTGACAACAGCAAGTTTGATATTACTAAAAATTATCCAACGCCTAAAATCGGAGATGAAGCCAAGCGCTTCATCGCGTTTTGCAATTACTACAGAAGGTTCATTCCAAATTTTGCTGAATTTTCCCAACAAGACTCTCTGAAAATGATGTTACATTTATTTGGACCAAGGAACGCGAAAACGCTTTCTACAATACCCCGATTTTGATAAGCAATTTTGCATCACGACGGATACAAGCAAAAAGGCAGTTTTAAGCCAACTCTATGTGGACAAACAGTTGACAATAGCGTATGCATCAATGGCATTCGCCAGAGGAGAAAGCAATAAAGCAACTATTGAGCAAGAGCTAATTGCAATCCACTGGACTATACAACATTTTAAGCCATACATTTATGGTAGCAAATTTTTAGGAAAAACCGACCACAAGCCTCTAACCTATTTGTTCTCACTGAACAACCCATCGTCCAAATTGATTAGAATGCGATTAGACCTAGAAGAATTCGACTTTGTAATAGAGTATATCAGGGGGAGTGAAAATTGCGCACCAGATGTACTATCTAGACTAGACTTCGTAGAAATTAAGGAAGTAGCAAATAATAACGTTTTCAGGGTAACAACTAGGTCCCAAACATATGAACATAAGGAAAAAGAATTTAATATATTTAAGCAACCTACTTTAAATGAAATCCCTAAGGTATATGAAACATTAAATTATTATGATGTTATCTTTATCTTTACCAATGTTAAAGATAACACCCGGAAATTGCCAAGTACATCGAAAAAAATCAACTTTTGAAAAACTGTCTGCAAATTACTAATTGCACTGAAATGCATGCCTTTCCCTATGCTGTGCTTTGTCGAGATCTTAGTTCACATAGATTGGAATAGTACAATAATCAGAAAGAAAAGTAAAGTAGTCCGACTTTATCGTGAACAGTGGTTCTCAACATTTTACCCAACGGCTTGGGCATGCTTAAGAAAATTTTGTGCTGACTAAATAAAATAAAAATCTTTACGTTCCTCGCCTGGGAGTTGAACTCGGGACCTCGTGCTTAAAACGACAGTCGACACTTCAACCCCCTCAACCGCCAGCCTCATGTGAGAGATAAACCACAATAAAAAATGCAGCCATAAGGCTCAGCACTCAGCGAGTAACAAAACACGGCGGTGTTTTCCCTAAACGTCGGACTTGTTTTGTCAACGAAAATTTACGAGCGAAATGGTTCAAAAAGGAGTCCGTGGTGCATAGGTTTTGAACATAACTTTAGGATCATGGAATATTTATTATTATTATTTTGGTCAGCTTGGTTTTACCGTAAATTTGCCATTTGAAACCAAAAATAAATTAAGTATTCTCCGCAGGAACTTGAACCGCCAAATCAAAAATGTGAGGTGGAAAGCCTAACCACTAGCCAAAAAAAATTAATTTGTAATATTTCAACTAAAAATAAATAAAAATACGGTAATTGACTTTACAGCCCAAAATGGCTAAGGCGAGTTTCTGTCAATTGTGAGGACTTTAGTTGAAGTCTCACAGCGGGGTCAAGGGTTACCAATAAACTTATTTATACCTATTATAATTGTTAAATGTAAGATATGGCTAATACTAATGTTAAAATTATACTAATTACCGAATGTATCTTTAGACGTAGGGGAATGAATGCCGGCCACATAAGGACTAAGAGGTGCGTTGGGTTGGGCTGCTTGGGCTGAAGGGCGAAGTGGAGTGGAGCATGGCGTACCGTTGCTGAGCGCACCAGAGCGGAGAGAGTTCCCGTTAGAACTCTCGCTGGAGCGCTAGAAAGAGACAGCAGGAGTGCGAATATGTGTGGTCCACTTGGCAACAACGGGACGCAAGAAGCTGATGTAAAAAAAAGGCGCATGGAAACCACGGAACTTGTAAGTCCAAGGCAACACCGATGCGAGGCCGAGCCGGGGCTGGGAGGCCATATAAAAGGGACTCGCGGCTGGGGACAAGATAGTCCGTGAGAGTTCGAATCAGAGTGCGACTCATTTTAACCCGAGTGTGAGTCCCCAGTGCGCGGTTCTAAGCGAGTGCGAATCACCAACGCGAGTGAAAGCCAGCAGAATATAATCGAGGGAATAACACCAGGAGCCAAGAAGCAGAGTGAGTGCTTGAACCAAGCGTAACAAATTGAGCTGTGCGAAGATTCACGAAGGGTCGGCAAATCTGTGTGATTTGACCAGTGGGCCAAACGGATCGTGCTGCCGGCGGAAAACAGTGAAAACTCCACCCAGGCCAAGAAAGACCTAGCAAGCTACCGGAAAGAAGCTGTGCGGTCCTAATCGAGAGCCGACGTGTTGTGCGAGTTTGCCAACGTGTCAGGGAGAATCGGGGTGCCAGCGGTGTCCGTAGCCATACTAGGCAAGCCGTCAAAGTATATTGAAGGCTCAGACGAAGCCACGTAGCGTATAAGCCAGTAAGCTAAGCCCTAGTTCTTAAACCTCGAGATTGTCAAATAGGATTTTAGTCGAGCTTTAACGGCATTTACAGGGTTATTTTAGTGGCGAGTAATGCCATTTGGTCTTACGTCAGCCCCAGCAACGTTTCAAAGGGCACTAGACAAGTTCATTGGGCCCGAAATGATGCCGAAAGCATTTGCGTATTTATGTGACATTATCGTTATAGGCAGAACACTAGAGGATAGGGATAATCTGAAGGAGGTGTTCCGACGCCTACAGGCCGCAAATCTAAAAATAAATCCAGAAAAATAAAATAAAATATTTGGGCCACTTAGTGACGGATCAGGGTATTCGCACCGATCCCGACAAGGTAGCTGCAATAGCGGAGCTAAAACCTCCCTCAAACGTGAAAGAACTTTGGCAATATATGGGAGTAGTCTCTTGGTATAGGCGATTTGTACCAGGATTTGCGACTTTGGTCCATCCGCTGAGTGCTTTGTTAAAAAAAGGCACATAATGGGATTGGACCCGAAAGACAACAGGCGTTCGAAAAGGTCAAGGAAAAACTCACGTCTGATCCAGTACTATGGTAAAATGGACGGAATTGGTGGCTCTGCGGAAAGCAACGGCTGCATCATTGCAAAGGGCGTTCCGAGAACGAATTTTAGCTCGTTTTGGGGTACCCAAAGTACTGATTACAGACAATGGGGCCCAATTTACGAGTAAAATATTTACAAAATTTGTCGAGGAATGCGACACCAGTATACCGCTCCATATACGCCGCAAGAAAATCCCACTGAGCGGGTCAACCGAACGGTAAAGACAATGGTAGCCCAATTTACGGGACAGGATCAGAGGGTTTACTTTTGTCAATTATTAAGTTTTCTGTAGTGACTAGTGCATTAATATATATAAGGTTACCCTTGTCGCACTAGGAAATAAGGATAATAATAATAATAATGATCAGAGGGTTTGGGATGAAGCTTTGCCTGAGATAATGCTAGCGGTTAACACCCCTGTGTTCCAGTCCACTGGTTACAGCTGCTGGTCGAGTCCACTGGTTACAGCCCAGCATTCATTACTCAGGGTCGGGTGCCTAGACTACCACAAGCTTTTTTTTGGTAAAACAGCTTTGGGTACGGGGCAAGCAGCTCAATATCCCACAAATAACGCAGACAAATTGAAAGAAATCTTTGAGCTTGTACGGAGGAATTTAAAACGCGCGGCACAAGATCAGGGTAGACATTATAACTTACGCCGACGGGCGTGAAAACCATCCATAGGGAATCTTGTCTGAGTAAAGGAGCATCGCCTATCTAACGCGGCAGAAGGTTGCGCAGCAAAATTGGCACCGAGGTTCGCAGGACCATTTAGAGTGGTGGGGTTCACCTCTCCGGTGATTTGCAAGCTTCGGGAGCCTGGTAGCCGTCGCAAACGCACAGCCCACGTCAGCGGACTTAAGCCACACTACGGTTCAGAAGAGGAAGCAGCAGACCCCGTCAGCCAGGATTAGGCAGGGAGCACCGAGGAAGGGTAAGCAAACAAAGAAAAAACGTTAACAAAGGAAAACCCCAATATAAAATGAATAAAAGAAAGAATTGAAATTGAAACAAAGGAAATGTAAAGAGAAGCATGGAAACAAAACGAATTTGGTCCGATCGTGAGTAGATAAATTGAAAAAAAAGCAATGAAAAGCTAGTAAAAAGCAAAAGAAACAAAAAAAATTTAAAGTACTAAGTGAGAAAAATGGAAAAAATAATTTGTGGCAAATGTAAAGGAAACACAAAAAAAAAAAAATCAAGGAAAGCCAGCAAAAACAAACAAAATTGTTTATATAGAAGAAAAAAGGGGTAAATAAAAATAAAAAATAAAAAAAAATTAATATATGATGAGACTCAGCAATGATAAACAATTTGGGAAAAATAATAAATTAATTGAGTATATGCGGCACTTTTGTACTCCTTGGCCAGCATAGGGTTAAGCACGGCGAAAAAAAACAACCCGAAAACAGCAAGTGAGACAGAGCATAAGCGGCTATAGGGGTGAGCGAGACAGCAGGCCGCGATAGAGCCGTTATGTCCTGAGCTCCGCTTGGCTAATATGCAAATGAATTGCTGACAAAGCCGCGGTCGCGGCTGCGCAGCAGCAGAGGTTAGGTTCAAGGGCAAGATGGGCAGCCAATATCGGTCATTCGAGAAAATGTCAGGAGCACGTGCAGAACAGTGGAAAGAAAGTGATGCGTAGCCAGCCGCCGTGCCAGAGATACAACTGGCGAGGAGTACGAGGTGGGAGAAGGGCGGCGTAAGCTCACAAGAGCTAAGGGCTAAAATCCTAGCCGGTGGCCAGAGCCGACTCCCATTTAGTGGGCGGAGGAACACGGGCAAGGTGACTCAGAAGGGGCAGAGGGAGATGAGACGCCTGCTCCAGAGGAAGCGCGACGACGTGCTGGCCTTAGGGTCATCGCCTATAAGATCGAGGACGTCGACGGTGTCCACGCCGACATGGTCCTTGGGGGATACATCCTGGTCCAAGTCGGAATGCTCCTCACCCAGATCAGTGGGTGTTCGCACGGTAGACCCGGATCTTAGCCGACCGGCGGATACGGCGATGAGTGAGGCAGGAAGTGAGTCGGAGAGTGGAGACAGCAACACGTCGATGGAATCCGTGTGGTTGAGGCCGGAGGAAAAGATGGCGGCCGATGCGTGGGGCAAGGCGAAGCCACCTCCACGTGTCGATCCGAGGGTCATCGTCATCTCGGATGACGAGGAGGAGGAACTACCTTTCCAAGAGGAAGAGCCCGTGGTGTCGCGACACAAGCGTTCCACCTTCAAGGGGAACCATTGGGAGCATCAGACAGTGCACAGTGCATCGAGGAGATCCCCGCCCGTCCGCCTCGGGCAGCACACCCTCCGCCGGACCTGGTGGACATGCGCACAGCAGCAGGCGCAACAACAACAGCAGCAACGGTCGCAGCCACCACACGGGCCGCAGCACGCGCCAGCTGAGGGCGAGCAGCTGCAGCGATCGGCAGATCCGGCATGGAAGCCCATATTCTTGGAGCCGCAGTCCTGTCCGAGCAAGGCGACAGGGCGCGGGCGACCACCACCCTTACAGCGATCGCATTCCACCCGGGAGGGTGGGAACAAGTACGCGACCCCACTCCCAGTGCAGCCGCAGCCTTGGCAACAGACGGGGACTTGGCGGCCGGCCCGGTGGCGGCTTTTGCACGCATCGGAGTGGTCAGCTGAGCTGAAGAGTGCGTTTCCAGGCCGGAGGTGCGCGACGCTCGCACGTGTTGTTGTTGGCCACCGGACGGTTCCGGATTAAACTGGGACGAATAGGTGTCCGGGTGTTCCAGGAGGAACCACAATAATCCAGAAGGTGCCGCCAAAACAAATTATGGGATGGGGGAACTGTCCATTTGGGGAAATTGGGGGAATTTTGTGGCTTAGGGATGGGGGAACTGTCCGCTTGAAAAAAATTAAGGGGAATGTCTTGAAAAGAACGTTAAGAAGACGGTCGAGGGAGATATAAGCGGTAAACGGAAATTTGAATGTTAGAAACTGGGGAAGCGAAGGAGGACGATGGGTTAAGAGTTTATTTTCATTACCAAATTAAGGGAGGAGTGTAAGGACTTTAGTTGAAGTCTCACAGCGGGGGTCAAGGGTTACCAATAAACTTATTTATACCTATTATAATTGTTAAATGTAAGATATGGCTAATACTAATGATAAAATTATACTAATTACCGAATGTATCTTTAGACGTAGGGGAATGAATGCCGGCCACATAAGGACTAAGAGGTGCGTTGGGTTGGGCTGCTTGGGCTGAAGGGCGAAGTGGAGTGGAGCATGGCGTACCGTTGCTGAGCGCACCAGAGCGGAGAGAGTTCCCGTTAGAACTCTCGCTGGAGCGCTAGAAAGAGACAGCAGGAGTGCGAATATGTGTGGTCCACTTGGCAACAACGGGACGCAAGAAGCTGATGTAAAAAAAAGGCGCATGGAAACAACGGAACTTGTAAGTCCAAGGCAAAACCGATGCGCAGCCGAGCCGGGGCTGGGAGGCCATATAAAAGGGACTCGCGGCTGGGGACAAGATAGTCCGTGAGAGTTCGAATCAGAGTGCGACTCATTTTAACCCGAGTGTGAGTCCCCAGTGCGCGGTTCTAAGCGAGTGCGAATCACCAACGCGAGTGAAAGCCAGCAGAGTATAATCGAGGGAATAACACCAGGAGCCAAGAAGCAGAGTGAGTGCTTGAACCAAGCGTAACAAATTGAGCTGTGCGAAGATTCACGAAGGGTCGGCAAATCTGTGTGATTTGACCAGTGGGCCAAACGGATCGTGCTGCCGGCGGAAAACAGTGAAAACTCCACCCAGGCCAAGAAAGACCTAGCAAGCTACCGGAAAGAAGCTGTGCGGTCCTAATCGAGAGCCGACGTGTTGTGCGAGTTTGCCAACGTGTCAGGGAGAATCGGGGTGCCAGCGGTGTCCGTAGCCATACTAGGCAAGCCGTCAAAGTATATTGAAGGCTCAGACGAAGCCACGTAGCGTATAAGCCAGTAAGCTAAGCCCTAGTTCTTAAACCTCGAGATTGTCAAATAGGATTTTAGTCGAGCTTTAACGGCATTTACAGGGTTATTTTAGTGGCGAGTAATGCCATTTGGTCTTACGTCAGCCCCAGCAACGTTTCAAAGGGCACTAGACAAGTTCATTGGGCCCGAAATGATGCCGAAAGCATTTGCGTATTTATGTGACATTATCGTTATAGGCAGAACACTAGAGGATAGGGATAATCTGAAGGAGGTGTTCCGACGCCTACAGGCCGCAAATCTAAAAATAAATCCAGAAAAATAAAATAAAATATTTGGGCCACTTAGTGACGGATCAGGGTATTCGCACCGATCCCGACAAGGTAGCTGCAATAGCGGAGCTAAAACCTCCCTCAAACGTGAAAGAACTTTGGCAATATATGGGAGTAGTCTCTTGGTATAGGCGATTTGTACCAGGATTTGCGACTTTGGTCCATCCGCTGAGTGCTTTGTTAAAAAAAGGCACATAATGGGATTGGACCCGAAAGACAACAGGCGTTCGAAAAGGTCAAGGAAAAACTCACGTCTGATCCAGTACTATGGTAAAATGGACGGAATTGGTGGCTCTGCGGAAAGCAACGGCTGCATCATTGCAAAGGGCGTTCCGAGAACGAATTTTAGCTCGTTTTGGGGTACCCAAAGTACTGATTACAGACAATGGGGCCCAATTTACGAGTAAAATATTTACAAAATTTGTCGAGGAATGCGACACCAGTATACCGCTCCATATACGCCGCAAGAAAATCCCACTGAGCGGGTCAACCGAACGGTAAAGACAATGGTAGCCCAATTTACGGGACAGGATCAGAGGGTTTGGGATGAAGCTTTGCCTGAGATAATGCTAGCGGTTAACACCCCTGTGTTCCAGTCCACTGGTTACAGCTGCTGGTCGAGTCCACTGGTTACAGCCCAGCATTCATTACTCAGGGTCGGGTGCCTAGACTACCACAAGCTTTTTTTGGTAAAACAGCTTTGGGTACGGGGCAAGCAGCTCAATATCCCACAAATAACGCAGACAAATTGAAAGAAATCTTTGAGCTTGTACGGAGGAATTTAAAACGCGCGGCACAAGATCAGGCTAGACATTATAACTTACGCCGACGGGCGTGAAAACCATCCATAGGGAATCTTGTCTGAGTAAAGGAGCATCGCCTATCTAACGCGGCAGAAGGTTGCGCAGCAAAATTGGCACCGAGGTTCGCAGGACCATTTAGAGTGGTGGGGTTCACCTCTCCGGTGATTTGCAAGCTTCGGGAGCCTGGTAGCCGTCGCAAACGCACAGCCCACGTCAGCGGACTTAAGCCACACTACGGTTCAGAAGAGGAAGCAGCAGACCCCGTCAGCCAGGATTAGGCAGGGAGCACCGAGGAAGGGTAAGCAAACAAAGAAAAAACGTTAACAAAGGTAAACCCCAATATAAAATGAATAAAAGAAAGAATTGAAATTGAAACAAAGGAAATGTAAATAGAAGCATGGAAACAAAACGAATTTGGTCCGATCGTGAGTAGATAAATTGAAAAAAAAAGCAATGAAAAGCAGTAAAAAGCAAAAGAAACAAAAAAAATTTAAAGTACTAAGTGAGAAAAATGGAAAAAATAATTTGTGGCAAATGTAAAGGTAGGTAGGTAGTTCCGGCTGACCCCAGATGGGGTCACACATAGACCTTAGGGTCCTTAATGAGGCCGGGTGATTATTTGGGTACGTTTGTCTTAGAAGTCCAGGAGGATTTTTGTCGTTTTGGCAAATGCCAATAACTGTTTTGGGGGTCTCTTGGCCGCTTCCTCCAAAGAAGAGAACCGTGGGGTGTGCAGAATTTGTAATCTTGTCGTGGCAATTGCTGGGCAGCTGCAAATTAGGTGTTCTAGAGTTTCTGCGACTCCAGGTTCCATACATTTCCTGCAGGTGTCATCTGTTGTTATGCCTAGCTTTATCGCATGAGCGGCTGCTAGGCAGTGTCCCGTTAGTATGCCAATGAGCAGTCTACAGTCTCTTCTCTGGAGCTGCAAATGTAAAGGAAACACAAAAAAAAAAAAAAATCAAGGAAAGCCAGCAAAAACAAACAAAATTGTTTATATAGAAGAAAAAAGGGGTAAATAAAAATAAAAAAAAATATAAAATTAATATAATATATAAGAAGAGACTCAGCAATGATAAACAATTTGGGAAAAATAATAAATTAATTGAGTATATGCGGCACTTTTGTACATCTTGGCCAGCATAGGGTTAAGCACGGCGAAAAAAACAACCCGAAAACAGCAAGTGAGACAGAGCATAAGCGGCTATTGGGGTGAGCGAGACAGCAGGCCGCGATAGAGCCGTTATGTCCTGAGCTCCGCTTGGCTAATATGCAAATGAATTGCTGACAAAGCCGCGGTCGCGGCTGCGCAGCAGCAGAGGTTAGGTTCAAGGGCAAGATGGGCAGCCAATATCGGTCATTCGAGAAAATGTCAGGAGCACGTGCAGAACAGTGGAAAGAAAGTGATGCGTAGCCAGCCGCCGTGCCAGAGATACAACTGGCGAGGAGTACGAGGTGGGAGAAGGGCGGCGTAAGCTCACAAGGGCTAAGGGCTAAAATCCTAGCCGGGGGCCAGAGCCGACTCCCATTTAGTGGGCGGAGGAACACGGGCAAGGTGACTCAGAAGGGGCAGAGGGAGATGAGACGCCTGCTCCAGAGGAAGCGCGACGACGTGCTGGCCTTAGGGTCATCGCCTATAAGATCGAGGACGTCGACGGTGTCCACGCCGACATGGTCCTTGGGGGATACATCCTGGTCCAAGTCGGAATGCTCCTCACCCAGATCAGTGGGTGTTCGCACGGTAGACCCGGATCCTAGCCGACCGGCGGATACGGCGATGAGTGAGGCAGGAAGTGAGTCGGAGAGTGGAGACAGCAACACGTCGATGGAATCCGTGTGGTTGAGGCCGGAGGAAAAGATGGCGGCCGATGCGTGGGGCAAGGCGAAGCCACCTCCACGTGTCGATCCGAGGGTCATCGTCATCTCGGATGACGAGCAGGAGGAACTACCTTTCCAAGAGGAAGAGCCCGTGGTGTCGCGACACAAGCGTTCCACCTTCAAGGGGAACCATTGGGAGCATCAGACAGTGCTGCTGGTCACCTGGCGTGAGGCCATCGAGGAGATCCCCGCCCGTCCGCCTCGGGCAGCACACCCTCCGCCGGACCTGGTGGACATGCGCACAGCAGCAGGCGCAACAACAACAGCAGCAACGGTCGCAGCCACCACACGGGCCGCAGCACGCGCCAGCTGAGGGCGAGCAGCAGCAGCGATCGGCAGATCCGGCATGGAAGCCCATATTCTTGGAGCCGCAATCCTGTCCGAGCAAGGCGACAGAGCGCGGGTGACCACCACCCTTACAGCGATCGCATTCCACCCGGGAGGGTGGGAGCAAGTACGCGACCCCACTCCCAGTGCAGCCGCAGCCTTGGCAGCAGACGGGGACTTGGCGGCCGGCCCGGTGGCGGCTTTTGCACGCACCGGAGTGGTCAGCTGAGCTGAAGAGTGCGTTTCCAGGCCGGAGGTGCGCGACGCTCGCACGTGTTGTTGTTGGCCACCGGACGGTTCCGGAATAAACTGGGACGAATAGGTGTCCGGGTGTTCCAGGAGGAACCACAATAATCCAGAAGGTGCCGCCAAAACAAATTATGGGATGGGGGAACTGTCCATTTGGGGAAATTGGGGGAATTTTGTGGCTTAGGGATGGGGGAACTGTCCGCTTGAAAAAAATTAAGGGGAATGTCTTGAAAAGAACGTTAAGAAGACGGTCGAGGGAGATATAAGCGGTAAACGGAAATTTGAATGTTAGAAACTGGGGAAGCGAAGGAGGACGATGGGTTAAGAGTTTATTTTCATTACAAAATTAAGGGAGGAGTGTAAGGACTTTAGTTGAAGTCTCACAGCGGGGGTCAAGGGTTACCAATAAACTTATTTATACCTATTATAATTGTTAAATGTAAGATATGGCTAATACTAATGATAAAATTATACTAATTACCGAATGTATCTTTAGACGTAGGGGAATGAATGCCGGCCACATAAGGGTTAAGAGGTGCGTTGGGTTGGGCTGCTTGGGCTGAAGGGCGAAGTGGAGTGGAGTATGGTGTACCGTTGCTGAGCGCACCAGAGCGGAGAGAGTTCCTGTTAGAACTCTCGCTGGAGCGCTAGAAAGAGACAGCAGGAGTGCGAATATGTGTGGTCCACTTGGCAACAACGGGACGCAAGAAGCTGATGTAAAAAAAAGGCGCATGGAAACAACGGAACTTGTAAGTCCAAGGCAAAACCGATGCGCAGCCGAGCCGGGGCTGGGAGGCCATATAAAAGGGACTCGCGGCTGGGGACAAGATAGTCCGTGAGAGTTCGAATCAGAGTGCGACTCATTTTAACCCGAGTGTGAGTCCCCAGTGCGCGGTTCTAAGCGAGTGCGAATCACCAACGCGAGTGAAAGCCAGCAGAGTATAATCGAGGGAATAACACCAGGAGCCAAGAAGCAGAGTGAGTGCTTGAACCAAGCGTAACAAATTGAGCTGAGCGAAAATTCACGAAGGGTCGGCAAATCTGTGTGATTTGACCAGTGAGCCTGACGGATCGTGCTGCCAACGGAGAACAGTGAAAACTCCACCCAGGCCAAGAGATACCTAGGAAGCTACCGGAAAGAAGCTGTGCGGTCCTAAACGAGAGCCGATGTGTTGTGCGACTTTGCCAACGTGTCAGGGAGAATCGGGGTGCCAGCGGTGTCCGTAGCCATACTATGCAAGCCGTCAAAGTATATTGAAGGCTCAGACGAAGCCACGTAGCGTATAAGCCAGTAAGCTAAGCCCTAGTTCTTAAACCTCGAGATTGTCAAATAGGATTTTAGTCGAGCTTTAACGGCATTTACAGGGTTATTTCAGTGGCGAGTAATGCCATTTGGTCTTACGTCAGCCCCAGCAACGTTCCAAAGGGCACTAGACAAGGTCATTGGGCCAGAAATGATGCCGAAAGTATTTGCGTATTTATGTGACATTATCGTTATAGGCAGAACACTAGAGGATAGGGATAATCTGAAGGAGGTGTTCCGACGCCTACAGGCCGCAAATCTAAAAATAAATCCAGAAAAATAAAATAAAATATTTGGGCCACTTAGTGACGGATCAGGGTATTCGCACCGATCCTGACAAGGTAGCTGCAATAGCGGAGCTAAAACCTCCCTCAAACGTGAAAGAACTTCGGCAATATATGGGAGTAGTCTATTGGTATAGGCGATTTGTACCAGGATTTGCGACTTTGGTCCATCCCCTGAGTGCTTTGTTAAAAAAAGGCACATAATGGGATTGGACCCGAGTGATTCCAGTGCGAGTCACCAACGCGAGTGAAAGCCAGCAGAGTATCATCGATGGAATAACACCAGGAGCCAAGGAGCAGAGTGAGTGCTTGAACCAAGCGTAACAAATCGAGCTGTGCGAAGATTCACGAAGGGTCGGCAAATCTGTGTGATTTGACCAGTGAGCCTGACGGATCGTGCTGCCAACGGAGAACAGTGAAAACTCCACCCAGGCCAAGAGATACCTAGGAAGCTACCGGAAAGAAGCTGTGCGGTCCTAAACGAGAGCCGATGTGTTGTGCGACTTTGCCCCCGTGTCAGGGCGAATCGTGGTGCCAGCGGTGTCCGTAGCCATACTAGGCAAGCGGTCGGAGTATATTGAAGGCTCAGACGAAGCCACGTAGCGTATAAGCCAGTAAGCTAAGCCCTAGTTTTTGAGACATCGAGATTGTCAAATAGGATTTTAAGACCAATAAACCGGCACAAAACGAAAACACAAACGGACTTATTATTCCAATTACCAACTCCATACTTAAAAAATTTTTTGAAGCGATCCACGACTGCCCTGAGCGGAAGCCGGCAGATTATAAGGTTCGTTACACAATCTTGGCTTGTTTTTGTCGCAGTTTTCATTGGTCGAGTATTTTTTAAGGTGGTGGGTACCAAACCCTACGCACCAACCTTATTAGCCCTAAGGAGGGATCGTCGAGAGTTCCTGCCTTCCGAGGAAGCTCATTTTGGCTTCTGCGCTTCTGATTTTCGAACAAAAGAGATGGACCAACTGTTTAACGCAGAATCCAAACGGTAAATTTTGAGAAGCTTTTTCATGGCTACTTACTTCAAAGCTGAAGCCAAAAGCTAAGGAAAGGTGATCGGGTCTTCATATAAAACAGTTTTTCATTAGATGTCACGAGGCGGAATCAAACCGACGACCTATTGCACATAAATATTTATTTATAATATTTATAATTTGTGTATACCATTGATATGAAATTAGTTTTGAAAATCGCCTTTGTTTTTTATTTCGCATCAGACGAATCTACTCCTAATCAGCCAAGTATGTATAGACATGTCCGTGCCCGTCTGACTGTCCATTTCATGAACAGATCTTTGAAGTCGTAAGAGCTGCAGGCATCATATTTTGAACACAGGCTTGTTCTAAATCTATTAATATCTGCTTATTTTTTTATCTCTTTTTAATTGCTGCGCCATCAATTTTTAATTTCAATTCAATATGAATTCAAAAAGGATTACTACAAATATTTTTCTGGAATATGCTGTGCTATCGCTATGCTATGCTATGCTTTCCCGGCAAATAGTTAGCTTAGTGTGCCATGCATTTGTTATGTTCAATACCACAGCACAACAACGCATTTCTAATGTGCTATTGCTATACTATTGAAATTGTGACAGCATAGCAATAGCACAGCTCTTCTTTCTGATTATTGTACTATTCCTATCTATTTGAACTACGATCTCGACAAAGCACAGCACAGACGATAGCAAATGAAATTAAAAACTGACAGTAATTTTAAACAATGAAAAAAATACCCTATCATCACATAAATATCAATCAATTGTGCACTAATGGAAATTCGACCTAGGTCAATTCTTTCTTTGGCTTGAAAAAAGAGAAAAAGAGGCCAGTGTTCAACGTATTGAAAAACTACAACTAGCTCCCACAGAGCTCATACTCAAACATGTAACAATACAAGCATTTAAGAACATGGGTAACAAACTATTAAAGAAATTGCAAATAGCAATATTACCACAACTAATTAAACTAAAAGATTCGGCAGAAATCTCGGGTGCTTATGTATGCTGATGATGTGAAAATATGTTTAACATATAATGATCTGGTTTCCCGCTATAATTTGCAAGCAGACTTAGATGCATTTCAATCATGGTGTCAAGATAATCTTCTAAACCTTAACAGCTTAAAGTGTAAGGTTATGACATTTTACAGAAGCTTACCACAATTGGTCACTTATATGCTTGATAATGTGGCATTGCATCGACTAAATGAAGTAAATGCTCTTGGGGAATTTATTTACCATCAACTCAATTTTAACTCTCATGTAACCGCTACCGTTAATAAGGCCAGAAGTGTTCTAGGGTTTATAAAGCGGTGGTCAAAAGAATTTGACGATCCCAACACTACCAAAATTCTTTACTCTTCTCTTGTCCGTCGTACTCTTGAGTATGGATCATGTGTGTGGTCTCCGCAATATTCGACCCATCAAGATAGAATTAAATCTGTGCAAAAGCAATTCTTATTGTTTGCTCTTCGTGGTTTGAACTGGAATCCTAAGGTCCGATTCCCATCTTATTCTAGTAGACTACTTTTAATTAATCTTCTTTCCTTATTTAACCGTAGAGTTATGCTTGGTGTAATGTTCATACATAGACTAATTAATGGAGAAATCGACTCATCGGAATTGCTTAACCAAATTAGTCTCAATGTTCCTTGTAGATTGTCACGTAACTTTGTCCCCTTATCTCTGAAACGTTGTACTACAAAATATGCATTGCATGATCCGTTTCGTGTCCTCTGTGCTGATTACAATAAGCTCTACCGCATAATCAATTCGGAATATTCTCTTCCCGTGTTCAATAACTCTATTTTAACTTATTTAGCCCGTAGCTAAAAATTTTTCTTTCGGTTTTCGTGTCGCTCGTTGACGGCTGCTCTCCTCGGTCGGCCGGGCGAAGGGTGGGCTGCTATTTCGCCTGGGGTTCGCGCGTAACAAGCTTCGGCTTGGTGTCGCATGGGCCACTTGAACGTACTGCGCATTGTACGTCAACGTCCATATATACATATATTATACAACTAGCACATGATAATCCCACCATAGGAGGGCATTGCGGTGTTTCGAGAACATTAAGCAAAACTATACGACAGTAATATTGGTAAAAAAAAACATGAGCAAGGACGTGTCTAGATATGTCAAGTCTTGTACGAAATGTCATGCAGCAAAAATTGCTAAGCATTGTAAAGCCCCCCTTACTATAACGCCCACACCGGCGACTGCTTTCGACATAATTCTAATAGATACCATTGGACCTCTCCCCAAATCAGAAAATGGAAACAAGCATGCGGTAACTCTTATTAGCGTCTTAACTAAGTACCTTATCACGATACTAGTTTCAAATAAAAACGCTAATACAATTGCAAAAGCCATTTTCGACAAATGCATTTTGGTATTTGGTCCAATGAAGACACTAATTTCAGATATGGAACAGAAAATATGAATTCAGTTTTGAGAGAGCTATGCAGGAGCTTCAAAATTGAACAAGAAAAAAAGTCGCTCAAGCCCGACTATAACATACTCTGTACCAAGAAAATTTGTCTTTTGATCATAACTCGAAAACCGTTCATTCGATCTTCTTCATTTCTTTGGCAGATCGATAAGTTATCCTAATAACTAAATATGTCCAGAAGGAACGAACCATCTATCTTTAAAACTGTGGGAGATATGACGTTTTTTCTAAATTGCGGGGGCGGGAAGGGGCGTGGCCAAAATTGAAAATAAACTTGATCTGCCTGCAGACATAAGAAGTATATGTCCCATACACGTCAAACCTCTATATCTTACCATCTCTGAGATATGTGCGTTCATACGGACAGACAGACTGACAGACGGACGGACAGACGGACATGGCTATATCGACTCGGCTGTTGATGCTGATCAAGAATATATATACTTTATGGGGTCGGAGATGCTTCCTTCGGCCTGTTACATACTTTTGCACAAACTTATAATACTCTGTGTACCTACGGTACAGAGTATAAAAATCAACTCAACAGCATACCACCACCAAACGTCGGGGACAATTGAGAGAAGCCATCGGACGTTTAACGAATACGTAAGGTCATATTTGTCAGTAAATAAGGACGATCTGGATTCAGTATTTCACTTATTGTTTTAATGTAACGCTGTCATCGGCACATGGATATTGTCCATTTGAATTGGTATTTGGTGAAAGACCTCAAAAATTTTCAATTTTCTGGTAGTAAAATTGATTCACTATACAATTTGGAAGATTATGAAAAAGAAGTGAAGTTTAAGTTAAGCTATGTTCACACGGGCAAATTAGTTTGTCGAAAATGACGAAAATTTGTCAAAATTGGTTTGACTTGTGTCTGAACGCCAAATTAGGTTGCAGCCTAACTCTTATGTCAAACGGTTTGCCGAGTTTGCACAGTCAAGTTTTTGACAATGTGAACACTCTCTTGCAAACTGTTATCGCATTTGCCGAGTTTGTTCTTATAAGGCAAATGTAAGAACAAACTATTTCAAATTTGTGATGCTTGTTTGAGTCATTTTTTTCGTAACAGTTTTGCCCATGTCAATTTTTGCAAAAATTTTAAGCAGCTATAGATTTCGATTAGCCCGATATTTTATATCGCACTAAATCGATTAGTTGTCAACTGCTAGACAAACCAATTGGTTTGTGGGAAACACAAAACTTGTGCAAACCAAGTTTGCGAGTGTAAACACTAAGCCAAATTCAGTGCAAACTTTCGAAGTTCCGACAAACCTATTTGCAAACTAATTTGGCGTGTGTGTGAACACCTTGACAAATTCGGGCACAAATCAGACAATCTCAGCCATGACAGTTTGTGTAAACTAATTTGCCCGTGTGAACATAGCTTTACAATTAGCTCAACATAGAGCTAGTGTTATATTGATAAATACAATACACAATTTCAGGTCGGACAATCAATCTTACTAAGAAATGAAACAGGGCATAAACTCGATAACAGATATTTAGGAAACTATAAAATCGTTGAAATAGGTACAAATAACAATATTACGATTACTGATAAGAAAAATTAGAAACCAATCGTGCACACTGATAGAATTAAACTATTAAATAACGATAATGAAATAAAATAAAAAAATAAAAGTTCAATTGAAATATGAAAAAATTATAGTTATAATTATACTCTGTACCGTAGGTACATAGAGTATTATAAGTTTGTGCAAAAGTATGTAACATCCAGAAGGAAGCATCTCCGACCCCAAGTATATATATTCTTGATCAGCATCAACAGCCGAATCGATATAGCCATGTCCGACTGTCCGTCCGTCCGTCTGTCCGTCTGTCCGTCCGTCTGTCTGTCCGTATGAACGCACAGATCTCAGAGATGGTAACAGATAGAGGTTTGACATGTATGGGACTTATGCTTCTTATGTCTGCAGGCAGATCAAGTTTATTTTCAATTTTGGCCACGCCCCCTCCCGCCCCCGCAATATGGAAAAAACGTCATATCTCCCACAGTTTTGAAGATAGATGGCTTGTTCCCTCTGGACATATTTAGTTATTAGGATAACTTATCGATCCGCCAAAGGAATGAAGAAGATCGGATGAACGGTTTTCGAGTTATGATCAAAAGACAAATTTTCTTGGTACAGAGTATGTTATAGTTGGGCTTGACCGACTTTCTTTCTTGTTTTTACAATAAAAGTGGTAGGTGTAGTATACTTACAGCCTACTTTTAGACATTTTACTATTGTCAAGTTCAGCTCCAAACTTTATGTACCGTTAGATTTAAATAAGCTTAAAGTCCAATGTAAAACTAATTAGATCCATAAGAATACAATCAATCAATCAATTTGTTGCTTTATTTGCCTTAACATTAGACAATAGATTTTGGCTTAAAGCTAGCGCATTTGAGTATAATACAGAGATTAGACACTATTATCTTTACAGCTGAGATATGGACGTGATTTTGTTATATTATATTTACATTTTAACTTATGATATTTAATAGTTAAGGAAAAGTGGCATGGCAAACCTTAAAAGGGGGTATATATGAACTTAAGACTATGAGTGAGAGAGAGATTGGTACTTATGGAGACTAACTTGGGAATTAGTATTGCAAGTACCATCAGCAAGTAAGTTGCGCAATATACGATTTCTTATTAGTAAAGTTGGTTTTAGCACGAAAGATTTGATCCTCAATCGATTTGACATTAGCTGTTTCATGAAGACTTGTAGTGGAATAATAAAAGGGTAAATCTAAAATCATTTTAAGGATTTTGTTTTGTGCTCTTTGAAGTTTATTTTGATGGATGCGTGCACAAGATCCCCAGACTTCTGAGCCGTACAACATAATGGGTACAAAAATTGTTTTAAATATGGTTAATTTGTTATGTAGTGATAGTTTTGATTTTCGATTTATGAATGGATGGGATGAATGGAAACTTATTAACTTATGTGCTCTTTAAAAAGAAGTTTATTATCAAGGTGTAGACCAAGGTATCGGACAGAGTTTATTTTGACTAGATACGGTGATAAGTTCGTACGCACTAGTTTGTGCATCAGACCATCGTGCCAGACAGTGTCGAAAGCAGCTTCGACATCTAAGGTTATCATGCAAACTGATTTTTTCAGGTGCAAATTTTCTTTCACGAAATCTGTTAGCTTGTCCAAATAATGAATGCTGTTTAGAAAAGCTCTAAATCCGTACTGAACTTTGGGTACGACATTTTTGTCCTCGACATGAATATTTAGCCTGCATTTAATTATGCGCTGTAAGATTTTTGAAAAGCCACAAGTCAGGCTGATCGGTCGGTAGCTATCAGGGGAGTCGGGTGGCTTACCAGGTTTGAGAATGACTTTGGCGACCTTGCACGCAGTAGGAAAATAACCTAACTTGATACACGCATCTATAATTTGCGTTAAGTAAGCAAGTGCCCTTTTTTGGAGGTTTTTGAGACAAACATTAGGAATCTAATCTATGCCTGGGTCTTTATTATTGTTTCGAGATTTTATTACGCAGCGAATTTCACTTAATATTACAGAAGGTTCAGCTGTATCAATTTTCTGCGCTATTATTTCATCCATAGATCGTTGCACAAGTGATGAGGTGTTGACATCAGAGAAGGTTTCTGTAAGTTTATGTCTGGATTCAAGAACTTCAGCTAGAATTTTGACCTTTTGACTTTTCCCTGTTGAGGAAATTGATCCTAGCTTTAAAAATTGGTTGCCTAGTTCTGATCCAGCGTCTATATGCTGTTTCTTTCTGATATTAAGTTGGTCACGCAAGCTGGAACTTTTCGGGTAAATTGTTTGTTTTGCTTGCTGGGAACAGACTGATTTATGGTTTCTTCTAAGTCGGATCTGAGGTGTTCAACCATACTGTCGACTGTATCAGTAGTTAGGATAGGATCTAGAGGAACTTCTAGTCTGTCCTGTGCTGTTTGGTCTAGAATACGTTTGAACTTTTTCCAGTCTGCTTTGTAAGCATGTATCAGATTTCACTAACATGTTCGCAGTTAGATTGCATGTAACTGGGAAGTGATCAGATGAAAGGGCTGAATGGACAATTGGCTCTGAAATATAATTGGGTGAGATAAACAGATCTAGTGTGGATGGGTTTCCTTTATAACATGCAGGTATATATGTTGGGTCTTTGGGGTAGAGAATTGAAAATTTCCCATAGGACGAAAGTTCATATATAGTGTTACCCCAGCAATTGGCCCTTGAACAGTTCCACAACCTATTTCTGCAGTTTAGATCACCTCCTGCTATGTATTTGCCATTAATGCGAGACAGCTTGAGCAGGTCGGCTTTAAATATGTCTTTTATGTGCTTAGTCGAATTTATTATGGCACATTGACAGTTCAGACACTTTGCCGATGGACCAGGAAAATAAAGCGAAAAGATTTTAAATGAGTTTTTAGCGTCTATAATTATCTCTATGCCAATATTTTCAACTAAATGGGTGTTAACGTTTCTAATTTGCTTGTGTTGAATTGATTTGCTTACTATTATGGCCTCCTCTGCTTGTGGTGCGATCATTTCCATATACTATATAGTTGGGAATATAAAATCTATATTTTTGTGTTAGCCATGTTTCGCAAACAAGACAAACGTGAACTTGGTTTTGGTTTAGAAAATCAATTAACGGACGGCACGGGCGTTCCATGCCATAATATTAAGTTTATCTATCCTATTTGCTGTTATAGACATATTTAATTGCCAATTGAGTGATAACATTAAACTGCTCACTCTTACTTGAGCATCTTCGTAGCTTCTCCATAAGCTCTGTTGTAAGGGAGCTAATTTCCTCGAAAGTAAAGAGATCAGCGGACGAGGGCTCCGATCGCGTTGATGGTGTTTTTAAGGTCGGCGTTTTTTCTTTGTTGCTGATAAGAGCGTCTCTGTAGCTAAGACCAGGCCTGGAGGAATTTTCCCTTCGGCTAAAGCTAGCCTCACATGTTAATAACCTTGCGTGGTGATATTTGGAAGTTGGTGCAGCAATTGGGCTTCTGCTGTTGTTAAGAGCTTGCAGAGTTCTCTCATTTACAACAGCAGTGTTGTTTCGAGTTTGTTTTTGCTTATATTTCGATGATCGCTTTTGGATTAACGCTACGTACGACCTTTACAGTTTGCACAGAGAAATTGGCCGGTGTTTGTGCATGATGACGTCACATGATGACCAGCGCAGTGAGCGCATGAAGTTGAGACATTACAGCTGTTTGATCCGTGGCCAAAGAGTTAACAGTTATAACATTGAGTGAGCTTACTTGGAGATTTGGTTCTGTACTCCCAACGCACTTTGGTATGGTTGATGTAGGCGTGGTCCTTTCGTAGCTTCTGTAGAGTAGTCGATTTGTTAGCAAAATACACTACATAGAGATGAATTTTGTAACCGGCTTTTGTTGTTTTTTCAACTGTTTTGACATCAATGCATTGTAGACCAATTTGTATCAGAACAGACTTAACGTAGTCATTTGGTAATTTGTCCAGACCCGAGAGAACGGCTTTGTATGGCTTGGTTTCCTTATTTTCATAGGAGAAAAATTCACATTGGGCGTCTTTAAGTTTTTCACAAATTGTGTTGAAGCAGTCAATTGAATCGAAAAAGATTGTTATTCCAATTGATATTGATTTTATGTAATAGGAAATTATGCCAGCAGCTTGGAGCATATCATGAATGTATTTCGAGGACTTTTTTAACACAGTAACTGGTGGAATATTTGCATTTACAGGCGATTTTGGCACCAATTGTTCAGATGGTTCGTTCATGGGATCGCTTTCATCACATTCACTGTCCATTATGGTTTGGAGCGGACGAAAATAATTATTGAATTGGCTGCTAACGGCAGCATTGTTGGCGGTAGTCTGTTTATCTAAACGCGGCATCTTAGCTGATGCGTAATCATCACTTTGTTTTTGAGATCTGCGCTTAATTGTGCAGATTTTGAGTTGCAATTGGTTTGGTTTGCTTGGTGGCGATACTGTTCACAAAAGAGAATAGCCAATTAAACTGTCCGCGCATGGGTCTGCATTCACTGAGAGTTGAATCGCGACTGACTTTAGCACCTTATCGTCCGTCACCTTCTTGGTCAGACCCTGAGCGACCATTTTGGCCAAAGTCTTCTCCTTGGACTGCGCCTGTCTGGCCAATTTGGCGGAACCGTGACCGAATCGTGCTATATACTATAGTTCTTCATGTGCGATATCTGATCCTGCTCCCAGTTGTACTGCTCCATTTGATTCTCCAACAGTTCCATGCGTGTGCGCACAAAAGCCTCATAGTTGCCCGTATAATACTTGAGACGTTTGTTGGTTAAATGGATGATATTGGTGCAAAAACCATTGAGGAAATCTTGCGAATGGGAGATAAGCACCAGGATGCGATTGTAGGTTTTCAGCTCCTCCTCCAGCCACACACAGGCATCCAAATCCTAATGATTGGTAGGCTCGTCGAGTAGTAGAAGATGAGGATTCACGAATAGGGCACGGGCTAGCGCAATTCTCATGCGCCAACCACCTGAGAAATCCTTGGCCTGTTTCTGTTGCATCGCCTTCTCGAAGCCCAGACTCTGAAGAATACGTGTCGCCTTGACCTCAGCCAAATCCGCTGACATCCAAACGCTCATAGATATCAATCAACTGCTCCTGTGCATCATCCTCCTCACTCATGGCCAACTCCTCGGCCAGTTTCTCAAGCTTGATGCGCTCCTCGTCCACCTCCATGACGCACTGCAGCGCACTCTTTTACTGGCGGGTATCTCGCGCGTCAAATGAAAGATATCAATGTGCGGCGGTATGGGAACCTCACGGCCACCAAGTACCGCCAGCAGCGAAGACTTGCCACAGCCATTCAAACCGATAAGACCAGGCCTGTCGCCTAATAAATGGATCACTTGCTTCACATCTGTGCAACAGCAAGGATACCTTAACCTACATACACTGTCTCGTCATTACATGGCCTTCCAAGTTCCACTTCTCCTACGAACCTTTGTTCTTGCCCACTCGGTCAAATCTACTACGATATCAGCTGCATACATAGCGAGACACGCAATCCACAGCAACGCTGTCCAGGAGGCAATCAGCCGTATTGCTCCAAAAGACCTATTAACGAAACGGACCATGTTGACAAAACTTTGCTCGGGGTGATCGGTGTCGCTTAATACTTACCCAGCAAGGATAAACCAGGCTGTTATATATGTGTGTCCCAAATGCGAGCAAGCCCCGCATGACACTGAGCATCTTCTTCAACTCCCCAGTTGAGCCCACACATCTCACAACACAACACTTCTGAACGCAACCGATACAAGCAACATTCTTCCTAGAACTGGACCATGGGGATCCTTAACTCGAGCACACCTTAACAATCTTATCTGTCTCCCCCAATTTCCTTCAAACACTTCTCTCTAAACTTTCTCTCTATCTGTCCTCAACAAATGCGTACCTTACTAATATCCACAGAACCCGCTACAATAACAATCCATATGGCTTACTTCGTATGACTCAATACATTAAAAAAATACGATTGAAATAAGACACTGTATAACGTTTATTTAAAGTAGTTTGAATGTGTATTTACGTTTTGATAGTATTTCCAAAAAATGGAACTACATCCTCGAGCCACTCGACCCTGATTTCAGTGACTAGTCGAAGAAAGTTGAAATCAGTTTGAACCATTTCATTAAATATAATATAGTTCGGTTTGTACTTTCCATGAAGAACACTAGACGGATGAATTCTGGCTTTGTGATGTCCAGAACAGGTTTGGTAGAGTCCATCGCGTTGAAGAACAGCAACATTATCAAATAAACCACATAAAAGGCATTTTTTCAGCGAGTCGGTATTTGCGCCACTGTTAAAACTTAAACCTAGTCGTTCACTGATATCTGCAAGTTGACGCCTAACATTCCGGGCGTATGTTAGATTTCGTAGATTTAAAAAATTATCATGACACCAAATCTGCAAAAGAAAACATACATTTTTTAATTAAATAATTCAAGAAAGTAAGAAAGGCTCGAATAGGGATCATCCGATTTTTACCATCACATAACACATCTTCCACCTATATAAAAGAGATTTTCCATACTAACTGACTGACTGATTCACCGGTTGGCAATCATAGCACAGCCTTAGAGATAGCGGTAAGAGATAGATTGCTGAAATTTTGACAGGAGTTTCCTCATGTGGTGAAAGTGCGAACTTAAACGGGGCTTTGGAAAATATACCGCCCACACGGTTCGGAAAAGCATCGGAAAAGTTTGATTGGGGACATTTTTTGTATACCCTGTTCCCATTAAAAATCGGAACAAGGGGATCATGATGTTCTGCGAAAGTTTATAACAGGTAGAAGGAAACATTATATATTCTTGATCACCATCAATAGCCGAGTCTATAAAGCCATGTACGTCTGCCTGTATAAACGCGTAGATCTCAGAGACTATAAGAGAAAAAGACACAAATGCATGAATGAAGATTGGTGTACTATATACCATATGTAAATTAAGTTTGATTCAGATTTGGAAAATTTATCACACAAAGTGTAAAGGTGTAAGAAGTGCTGCCCAGCCAGTTCTGCCCAGCATACATATTTTTTCCTATAGCTCGACTATCGTTCATCCGATCTTCACCATTGTTTCGGCGGATCGATAAAGAGTACTGATTACTAAAAATGTGCTTTCTATGAAACTATGGGAGACATGACGATTTTCCACACTGCGGGTGCTGGAGGGGGCGTTAGTTTAGGCCGATTTATATTAAATTGGATTTGTGAGATCTAATTTTCTAAAGTTGACCACCAAAATCGCAAATGTTAGGTGAGAGTTACAAAACTAGGTCAAATATTTTCCAAATCAACCCCAGGTCGGAATAGAAAAACTGATGGTGATAGTGGTTTTAATAGCTTAACTGATCAATCACCGCCATAGCGAAGCGCGACGGTTATATGCTAGCTATTCTTATATAGTAGTTACATCTATTTGTACAGTTGAAACTTACCTTTGGTTTTTCTGATTTTTGAAACTCATTGAAAACATTTAAAATAGTTAAATGATCTCCATGCTTAGATTGAAACTTTGCGTGCGCCAGGGCAGCCAACTCCACTTTTTCAGAATTTACAACAAATATATTGTCGGTTGAAAGAACAGCAACCAAACTCAGCATATCCTCCATACATCCAAATGTTGGAGCTGATAAAATTAGTTTCGAATACCTTGGATCTAATGGAAATTGTACCATCAATCGACCTAAAGGTGTAATGCTTGCGACAGATCCACATTGAATCGCACCAAGAGCATCCAAAATTCGATGTGCACTATTGAGACTTTCTTCTAATGGAACATCCAAAAACTCAAAGTTTTTGCAATCAATGTCCAACGCTAAAAGTTGCAAAACAGTTGAGGTAGTGTTTGTTCTCAAAATTTCGGGCTCAGCAGATTTCTTAAATGCATCCATGTCATTTTTTGTGTATGTCCGGTAACAAACGCCTGGTGCATCACGACCGGCACGTCCAGTTCTTTGCCATGCCTGTGCCCGCGATATTCGCACTGTTTTTAAAATATCAAAACAGGAGCTAGGATTAAAAAATTTCTCCTTTACGAAACCACAATCAATAACACATCGTATTCCAGGAATTGTTATTGATGTTTCTGCAATATTGGTTGCTAACACTATTTTTCTAGTGTTTGATGGTACTGGTAAAAAACATTCCAATTGTTTACTTTGTGATAACTGGGAATACAGTGTAAATACACGAACATCTGTTGGTCCCGTACTGTTTATCTGAAAATTAAAGAGATAAACATATATTTTATTGATTTGTCAAGACAACAAATATAACCTGGTACAGGAATTATGTCTATTCTGTAAACTGATTGGCTTTAATTACACTAGTTTACAAAAAACAGGGAGACTTTTGCACCAGAGAAGTTATCAAGACGTTTCTAGTGTATTTTCGGGTGCTAATTTCAAATAAATTTTCCGTTGGGTGTGGGGCTGTCAGGTTTATAATAAATTTAAAAAAACGTGTGTTAACCGAAGTTTGTTTACATTTTTAGATCCTGTAGCCACATTACAGCATTATTTTAATTAAATTTTCCGTTGGGTGTGGGGCTGTCAGGTTTATAATAAATTTAAATTTAACGTGTGTTAACCAATACAGGAGTCAATCAGGGCTGCATCCTCAGCCCGCTTCTGTTCTCTCTCTTTTTCGATGATATATCGGAAATTCTACCTGGCGGTGTCATTATGCATCAAAGCTATGATGTATGCTGTCGATACGTGCATTCTCTCCAATTCACTTCATGTCCTACAGGAAATAATTGATGTATTAAACAACTATTGTCAGATGTGGAATCTGCAAATAAATACAGCAAAGTCTTAAGTGATGGTTGTACGTAGATCCAGAGGCAGATAAATGAACGCAGAAAAGTGGACTTTAAATGGATCCGAATTGGAAAGGGTAACGTCCCATAAATACTTGGGCGTCATGTTGACCCAGAATATGATGTTTAGCACATATGTAAATAGGAAACTAAAGGATGCTAAAATGGCGATAAACTCGACCTGGAAAAGCTTGCTAAGCAGAACAGATGTAAAACCTGCAGTAAAAAGTTTTTTCAAGCAACGGTATCAGCAATCATGTGTTATGCGGCGGAAATATGGGGATACGTACTAGAGCGCTGCATGAAATGAATCAAAGTTACCCTCGACTTTCTTACTGATTTGATCTATCAATGAATTTCAAGTCATAGTTCACAAAATTATTGACTCATTGAATTATAGCTAATGGCATGAGGCATGAGCTATAGCTCATGACATGAGGCATGAGCTATATGATCTGTTTGAAATAGTTCAGCTCAGCTCAGCTCATGTTTAACTCCAATAGCTCATGGGGTTCAATGTCAATATGAATTGATCAAACAGCTCAGAGCCTTAATGTCATAAGTTGTTTTCCTTATTTCAAAAATAGTCCTCATCGAATTCCACCGAGTCTTCAGAGCCAATCTCAAAAAGCATTAAAAGAAAGCTCATTTCAGGAGAACTCGAGCGATGATCTTGTAGTTGAAGTAGACACGGAGAGCAAAAGACAAGTAGTGAAAATCGCGAAGGATTGGGCAGTCGAAAATTCTACATAATTGGGCCAATTAAACTTCCTTGGAAGCATATATATTTAACTCGTGCCTAAGCTCGACCATGAAGCAGCGTACTTCGAGGAAGGAGCGAAGTATAGCGAATTGCGCAGATGTGAAATATGGCAAACAATTTTTTTTGTGTTGACTTAATTTGTGACTTGGCCGACAAAAACCCTCTAACTGAACCCTCCACGAGGGTGTCGGCTGGGCAATGGACACTGTATGCACCTCGGCTTAAAGCGGGTAATACATAGTGTCTCTTGCTCGTCTTACACCTAGGAAATGCAGTGTCCAGCTAAGGTGATGGCCAACAGTACCACAACAGGACAATGTTGGGTGGAGCTGAGCCAAAGCCATGGTTAGAGGTGCCTGGCAGCAGGCATAAAATGCTATGGGGTGGTTCCCACGAACAAAAATTAACCACTATGGGTACATTAATAATGGAACACACAAAGAACCCAACTCGGGCTGGGATATCAGCCCAAACGTCGGTGGAAGGCGTGACTGCTACCACCGGCGGGCACGGTAGGGAGAGATCCCCACTTCGTGTCGCCAGCGGTCACACCTCTGTCGTGGTTGGAGCAGGCCAGGACAGTTGTACAGCTACTGCCGATACGACAAGGACCAAAATGTGGCGCGGTACTGCAGTCGATACAGACTCGGACTGTGAATCGCATGGAGGTTCAACTAATACAGAGGCGGAAGAAAAGCTGCTGCTATCTCCAGTTCGGGCGGGGTCTAGTACCAAAAGTAAGGAAAAACCCACACGAACAAAGGAGGGCATGCGAGCGAAAGCCCAGTATAAAGCGGCTCTCAAAATCAAGGCGAGACTGAACGGAAGCGGTGAGCTCACCCTAGAGGAGAGAAACAAGCTTGCGTGGGACGAGCAAAAGATTAAGGAGGGTCGAAAACACTTCGCGGAGAAACCGGCGATGCAAGCCACCTCCACCAAATACGCCAATAAAATGGAGGAGTGCTTGGCCAACAAGCGGCAGCGCTCAACTGAGCAAGCGAAGGCGGAGGCCCCTGCCAGTAAAAAGCCCCGCCAAAGACCGCAGAACCAGGCACAACCCCTCCCCAAAAAGACAAGTCAGCCCAAGGAATCAGCTAGCGACGTAGCAAAACGGCATCTCACCGTAGCTATCGTCGACAAAAGCGACCCTAACGGCAAGATGACGCCCGAACAGTGGAATCAAGTAGAGGAGAAGCTGTTCGAGGAAATTTTTAAAAGGATGGAAGACCCAGCAGCGCAACCTGTAGCGTTTTACGGAGCAGGCTGGCTGTATGGTGTCAAAATCGTAAGATGCAAGGACGACCACACCCTTAAGTGGGTCTCAAGCGTTGTTGCAGACATGGGAAGCCTGTGGGAGAGTGCCCAGCTGGAGGTTGTGGACAGAACCTGCATTCCGTCCGTTCCGAAGGCGAAAGTACTCTTTCCACGGGTCACACCAAAGGAGCAGGCGCTGAAACTTCTACAGTGGCAGAATCCTGATGTGCCAACTGGAAACTGGAAGGTACTACATGTTGCAAAGCCCGACAAAAACGGGCAGCACATGGTCCTCCAGATCAACAAGGAAGCCGAGGATCTGCTCTACCCAAGATTCGGGGTGATGGCATGGGGAGTAGGTAGCGTGCACCTACGTCTCAAGAAACGCCACACCGAGGACACTAATGAGCACACACTGGAGGCTGGAGAGGTGGAGAACGACCTCGGCATCGACATAATGGTCGAAAAAGCCAGCAGCCTCGATATTACGGGGGCAGTACAGTCTGCTGAAGAAGACGAGGATGGGGACACAACCTTGCAGGCTGACACATCGGGACCGGAGGATGCGGACACCAGTCATGCAGTTGAAGGTCCTCCAGGTCAACTTGCATAAGAGCAAGATCGCCTCGGCGGAGCTCCTTCTAACCTTGGAGGAAGGGCCCGCAGATGTGGCTTTAGTTCAGGAACCTTGGATAGCTGCGGGAAACAAGGTCTCCGGACTAAAGTCACAAAACAACATCTTTTACCCCACCCCAGTAAGTAGAGCAAGGACTGCTATTCTGGTAAGAAAAGGCATCTATGCGTATTTAATGACTAATTACAGCACGGACGATCTCACTGTTGTGGCCTTGGAGGGTGGCAGGGACGAGCCAATTCTTATGGCGTCCTGCTACATGGCGCATGAGCGAGAGGCACCACCAGCTGAACTTGGAAGACTGACGGCGGAGGCAAGCTACAAGAAGCAACCCCTCGTCATCGGAACGGACGCCAACGCACACCACACTGTGTGGGGCAGCCCGGACATCAACGACAGAGGTGAGTCTCTCTTACATTTTATTATACAAACCAGTCTAAGTGTAGAAAACGTTGGAGACGTACCCACAAATGTGGGACCAACCTCAGCCAACGTCCCAGACTTAACCATGACCCTAGGGAACAGTACTCAGGCGTCAGAATGGAGAGTTCTTGATAAACCCTCCTTCTCCGACCACAAGTACATCCAGTTCAAGATACAATTTTACTATTGTCAAACTAGAAACGTCTATAGGAACCCCCGGAATACCGACTGGGTGAAGTACCTTAAGACAGTGGAATCAAAACTGCCGACGTCAACGCCCATCTGCTCGGTGGAAGATATTGAGAAGTCCGTGAAGACGCTCACTGTCAATCTCATCGAAGCATACAAAACCTCGTGTAGGCTCACAGTTACAAAAAGGAGAACCAGACCCCCCTGGTGGACCCCAGAACTGAAAGAGCAGAGGAAGGACGTCCAGGAATGCTTCAAACTCGCCAAACAAGCGGATGAAGTGATCATCTGGGAGGAGTACAAGATAAGACTTCGCTTATTCAAAAAAGAAGTAAGGAAGGCAAAGCAATACTCATGGAGAACCTTCTGCTCCAGCATAGAGAAGGTCTCGGAAGCAGCCAGACTCAGGAAGCTGCTTTCAAAGCAGCCACCTATGCAGAGTCAACTAAAAACAGACGAAGGTCACTGGACAGAAAGCAGCAAGGAAGCTACATGCGCTCTTCTCGATGCGCACTTCCCGGGCTGCACTATAGTCACCGAGCCAGATACGCTTCAGGACTTAAACACCCAACAAACTAACATCCCAACCAACTTAGTCACTCCAGAAAAAATCCGATGGGCGATCGACTCGTTCGCGAGCTACAAGTCCCCCGGTCTGGATGGCATAATTCCCGCCATGCTAAAAACGACTAAAGGTTTAGTCGTACCATGGCTACAGTCCATTTTTGAAGCCTGCCTGGGGTGGGGCTATGTACCTGTGGCCTGGAGGACAGCACGTGTTGTGTTCCTACCCAAAGCGGGGAAATGCAGTCACGTGCAGCCAAAAGACTACAGGCCCATTAGCCTCACTTCATTCCTGCTTAAAACAATTGAAAAATTACTTGATCTCCACATAAGAGAAGGCATGAACCTGACCTTGGAGAACAACCAACACGCATACACGAAAGGGAAATCGGTGGAAACAGCGCTACACTCCCTAGTAGCCACCATCGAGAAAGCAATGTACCATAAAGAGTATGCCTTGGGAGCATTCCTTGACATATCTGGTGCATTCAACAACGTCTCCACGGAGGCGATAATGCGCAGCCTAAGAGCTGTATCAATACATAAGGCTTTGAACTCGTGGATATACAACCTGCTGATCTGCAGAAGAGTACAAGCCGAGTGGGGTACCACAACCATGACGAAGGAGGCACACGGCGGCACGCCTCAAGGCGGAGTACTGTCACCCCTTCAATGGAACCTTTTTGTTAACAAACTGTTAACAAAATTTCGCAGGAAAGCACCCAAGATAACTGCATATGCCGACGACATTTGCATAATTATCATCGGAAAATGTCCATCGACACTCAGCTCAATCATGGACTCTACACTCAAAGAGTTACTAAAATGGGCCACAGAAGCCGGACTTAGTATTAATGCGGAGAAGACGGACCTCATTCTCTTTACCAAGAGATACAAGGTACCGCCATGGATTCCACCAAAGATAAATGGAATAACACTAACACCAAAGAATAACGTTAAATACCTTGGAGCAGTAATCGATAGTAAACTGTCATGGAAGGCGAATGTGGAAGAAAGAGTGAAGAAGGCGATCAACGCACTATATGCATCCCAGAAGATGCTGAGTAGCACTTGGGGCCTATCACCAAGTCTGATGCACTGGCTTTTCATTTCAGTAATACGACCGATACTGCTACACGGCATACTGGTATGGTGGCAGGCCACGGAGAAAACCACATACCTAAAGCTGATGGAAAAGACCCAGCGACAGGCACTGGTCTGTATTACGGGGGCGCTGAGGTCCACTCCAACCAAAGCATTAGAACACATCTTAGGTGTCAACCCTCTGGACATCCAAGCACGCCTTCTGGCACAAAAGACCGCCCAACGTCTATGTGCGACAGGCACCATGGCACTACAAAGCTATGGACACAGCATAGTTGGTAGAGAGATCAATAGTAGCACGGACTACATTATCCCAAAGATCAACCCAATATGCACATCTGCACTATTAGGACCAGAAGACTGGCGTACAGGACTGGCCCAAGAAGCAACGCACCTCTTTACAGACGGCTCAAAGATGGACCTAGGAGTCGGAGCCGCCGTATACTGTGCAGAGCCAGAAATAAAGCTCTCATACAAACTGCCAAACCACTGCACCATATTCCAGGCGGAAGTCTTCGCAATAAGGAAAGCAGCGGAGTTGGCGGAAATTCACGCTCCATACAACCAAATAAATATCTACGTGGACAGCCAAGCGGCAATCAAGGCAATGCAAGGACACTCCATCAACTCCAGAAATGTCCTGGCGAGCAGGGAAGCGCTAGATTCCCTCAGCATCTCCAGAAAGGTGCAAATCTAGTGGATTCCCAGCCACCGGGGCATCGACGGAAACGAGATGGCAGACAGTCTTGCAAAAGCCGGAGTCGTACTCGGCCAAGAAGAAACACTAAACATACCTATCTCCATACAGACGCTTCATAGCAAGATGAAAGAGATAGCAGAGAAAGAAGCGGAGGTAAGGTGGGAAAACACCAGCGGATGCAGAATATCTAAAATTATGTGCAAGACAAGAGACAAAAAACTTACGCACTATCTGCTACAGCTCCAGAGAAGAGACTGTAGACTGCTCATTGGCATACTAACGGGACACTGCCTAGCAGCCGCTCATGCGATAAAGCTAGGCATAACAACAGAGGACACCTGCAGGAAATGTATGGAACCTGGAGTCGCAGAAACTCTAGAATACCTAATTTGCAGCTGCCCAGCAATTGCCACGACAAGATTACAAATTCTGCACACCCCACGGTTCTCTTCTTTGGTGGAAGCGGCCAAGAGACCCACAAAAAAGTTATTGGTATTTGCCAAAACGACAAGAATCCTCCTGGACTTCTAAGACAAACGTACCCAAATAATCACCCGGCCTCATTAAGGACCCTAAGGTCTATGTGTGACCCCATCTGGGGTCAGCCGGAACTACCTACCTACCTAATTTGTGACTTGATATGATCTAATGAACCACTGGAGCACAGATTGGAGCTTGATCTATTTGGAGCTTGATCTGTTTGGAGCCATTATAAACTTGAGCTGACTAACTCGAATCAAAATATTTTTAGACTTGATTTACTTGAACCTTTTTTTTAAACATGAACTAAAAGGCACTTTGATTCCACTCACTTTGATTCCCTGCAGGGCTCTAATACGTACAATTTGAAGATGTTGAACGCCTGTTAACCTTTTTTGTAAAAGAGCTGTTTAGACTACCGCAAAACACACCGAACTATGCCATATACATAGAAACTGGGCTTCCAACACTATACACATAAACTCTGAGGCGTCACTTCACATATATTAAAAATTATGCAAGTGCCCGAATTTTGTGGACACTCTTGGCGTCTACGACATAGGAAACATATTTAAGGCCAGGACGGAAACATTAAACCTGAATTACAAACCCTACAGAACAGGACTCGGAGAAATATGCGGCATATGTAACATGCGCGAAAAAGAAGACATAAGGCATTTTCTAGGAAGTTGCCCTATTTAAATAGAGATACGATTCCTGCAATTCCACCGTACATCAATCGCAGAGGAAGACATTGTCCGTATTCTTAACGGGGAAAATTGGATGACATTAGCGTCTTACATACGTGAACCACAACGGTATCAGAAAAGGTGCCTAGATGGCGATTTCTAATCACAAACGAAGGTCTGGAGTGTCGGCTTCTTGATGAAAGATCCACTATCTCGCGACGAGTGGGGAAGGTGGGTGGTGTAGTCAAGATGTTCGAGTCTCTTAGTCCTTTGTTCATAAGCAGTATTAGATTTTTTCTTTTTAAATGGATTAAACAACAGACGGTACATAAACCATTGTTGAGATATATTTGTGTTATTGATAGATTAATTTTTTGTAAAGCCAGTTATATTTATTTATTTATATATGTAAACTTATCAATAAATAAAACCAAACTACTACTACTACTGCATTACAGCAAGCTGAGTTGAATAAATATAACGAAAAACCAATATCAAAGTAATATACTGGTATTTAAGATACCATTATTTTGACTTAAATATGAAACGTACGCATTTTTCTGAGTAAATCCATTTTTTCCGCAAGCTTCAAATATTTTAAAATGTGGCAGCCGAGCTAAACAAATCATTAAATTGACTATCTAATAGAATAGAAAAGTCATTACTTTCAAAAGTTACAATACAATAGTAACTTTTAAAAGTAATGACTTTTTATGCTCCGTTCTAAAGGTACACAGAGTATATTAACCCTTTATATAGCCGTAACGCATATCTGCAACATACCGTTTTCATTTAACTATTTCGTAAAGTATATGAAGAAAGTGACAAGTGTTAATTTTATATGAAGTTTAAATATAAATTTTTTCATTTTTGTGCTTTGGACAACATATTTTCACTTTTCCCGCCAATTTTGTGAAGTGAGGAAGTGGTCTCCGATCCTAATTTTGTTTTGCCAAAATTTTTATCATAAAGAAATTTTTTTTTTATGACAAAGCTCTTAATACATCTGGTAATTATACCTACAATGCATGTGCAGTCAATGATTTATGTCGTGTACTACGTGGAAATTGTGAGAATCGCTATATTGCAGATATACATAAATTTGTTCGATGTCATCAAACAGCTTTTGAGAGTTAAGTTGTGCAGTCGATATTTTTATGTAAATCTGCAACATGCATGTGTTTTTTGCTTAGTTTTTATGTGTAAGTTTCGGTATTTTTTGGGTATGTCATTTGTGCTTTATGTTCTTCTTTGGGCACAACAAGTATACAAGCAACGACACTTTTTACTCAGGGAAAATGTCAGCAAAAAGGGACCAACTACTTCGCAAATCGCTAGAATTTTTGACAATGTGGATAACTAGGATAAACTCGACTTTTTTGCTGATGACGATAGCGATTTTTATCCAGATGAAGAACATCTTGATACTACAGATGACAAATATATCGAAGATCGAGCTGAATAACCCAGTGATTTAAGAAAAAACGACCCAAAAAGATGATTAAATATGAATGAGAAGCATCTGCAGTTGATCGCAAGTACTGCCTTGCTTCCTGAACTTATGGAGCTTTCGGAGCCCATACAATTTTATCAATCTTTTTCCAAATGCGTGAATTTGATCTGATCTACAGCATAACCGTCAGATTTAAAATTTCACTAAGAAGCAGACGCTGGCAAGTTAAATTGTGTTATGACCCAAATTTCTTTGGGCCCTGCGGTGCGCCTGAGTGGACAGCGCCGGCTAACTCAGCACTCAGAGACTGCTACTCCAACCCAATCCACACGCACACACACGCAACAACAAACAAACATACGATCCACATCTCATATACAACGATCACACGATTGACAAAACTCACGCTGCCCCGTAATCGGATTCAAATTTGAACATGAAAACCCCAAAACAAACGAAAGATTAAAAAAAACGAGAAAGCCAAGCTAACTTCGTCTGTGCCGAAGTTTTTATACCCTTGCAAGTGCTCGCTTAAATATTTTCAAAAAATACTCTTTTTCCCATTTTCCGACCGATCGTTCGTATGGGAGCTATATGATATGTTCATCCGATTTGGACTGTTTTTCAGACCTATCTTTTGTATGGCAGCTATTCCATATAGTTGTCCGATTTTAATAAAAACTAGTAGGATGATAAAAAAACATATAAAACCTACGATTACAAAGTTTGGAGACGATTCCATTGAAAAGAAAAAAGTTTTTAATACTAAAACTAGTTTTCCGACCGATTGTTCCTATGGAAGCTATGAGATATAGTCATCCGATCCATTCGGTTCCGACATATAAGTAGTGTGCAGCAAAAAGAAGACTCTGTGCAAAATTTCAGCTCGATAGCTTTAAAACTGAGAGACTAGTTCTCGTAGAAACAGACAGACAGACGGACAGACGGACGGACGGACAGACGGACGGACAAGGCTCAATCGACTCAGCTCGTCACCCTGATCAAGAATATATATGGTTTATGGGGTCGGAAATGAATATTTCTATGCGTTGCAAACTTCTGGGCAAAATTATAATACCCTTTGCAAGGGTATAAAAAAAAGACGGAAACTAAACTTTACCCTACCTTTATGCACAACTACCTTCTGGCATGAGGTTTCGGTGTTTCACCTCAGACACCCCCACCCTTCCTTGCAGCCATTTAGTCAACATCTGTTGGCTGCCCCTATAACAGATGACCATATCACTACTACATCCCAGTTGGCTCATCCCCCCTCTCCCCCTTGTAATAAGCTTACAACCACTTCATTTCGACATTTCCGTGAGGTACATTTATTTCTTATACTGGACAAAATTTATAACCAATACTCGCTTACGAGTGGTACACCCCGAGGCGAACAAATATAAACATTCGATGGGATATGACAAGAAACATGTGTGCCAAATAAAACAACACCCAAATCGGTTCCTACCTATGAGCTCATAAAGAAAGAGCACATCGACAAACACATTTTAAAAATTTTTCTCTAATTTCAGCCTATCGGTGAAAGACTCGCAGGCGAGTGGACAAACTCCAGTTTATTGTCTCGACACACAAAAAAAATAAATAAATTAGAATTTAAAAACAGATAATTTAAGTGAAATTCATATTATGATTTTTAAGAAAAAATAATAAATAAAATAAAATAAATAAATTAGAATTTAAAAACAGATAATTTAAGTGAAATTCATATTATGATTTTTAAAAAATTTTGCGAATAAAATGATTAAATAAAAAGCATGAATTGATCGAATACATAAATTCGAGAATTAATAGATAAATGAATATGAAATTAAATAAATAAATATGAGAATAAATAAATAAATAAAAATTGAATAAATAAAGCTTACAACTAAAGACGAACTAACAGAATAAAATTAATATTAAACAAAAACGGTTAAACGGTCCCTCTAGCCCCTCAAATCGGCGATCGAGTGCGCCAACTCAAAAGAATGTGGGCATAAAAGCCGAGCGAAAATTGGCCAGCCGCTGGTTGGTAAACGGGGGCGAGAATCGGCTCTTGTCGCTCAGGGTCGCACTCTCAGGATTTGGAGCTTTGGACGGTGAGTCTTTTTCTCTCATTCGGACGTCCGGCCAGAGGAGCCGGTGCCCAGCCTCAAGACTGGATAGGCCACTTTCGCCTTTGCTGGTATGGTCGTGCCTAAGGAGACACGGGTTACTCGTCTGACCAGGCCCGATTAACCGAAAACTCACCCCGCTTGTATGGCCAATCGCACTTCCAGCTCACAAAAGGGTTTTGACGTTTCGCGCACAAAACTCAACTTTGAAGTTAGAAGCACAAAATTATTTTTAATTATGGTTCCCTTTTTTGTTGTTTTATTTAAGTGCTTCTCCACATAAAAAAGACAAATATCAAACCAGCGCTTGGCGACTGCGCGCTACCATCGGCCAACTCTGTTTGATGAATTCAAAGTTAAACGGCCTCTTCTCCTTCGTTGGTTCACCTTCGTTTTCGCGGGCATGCCCTTCATTTGACCGTTGAGTTCCCCTCCCCCCTGATCATACTCCTTACTTTCTACCCTTCCCAACACTAAAAAGTTCCCCTTAAGCAGCGCTGCCAACTCCTCGATACAAATATTAGTGTGATAACAATATCGATAGGCCGGGCCATAACAATTGATTTATCGTTTACTGAACTTGACAGTGTACAACTGTGTACAGTGTACACAAGTTAAATGGATCATCTAGTAAGGTTTTCGCATCATCTGACTTTCTTCATATTCCAGATGTGTTAACAAAAGTTGACACTAAATCGATGCAGGGAAACCGAAGCTCTGTTCTTGAAAATGAACTGAAGCAAAAGAAGCAGAGAGGTCCAACACAGCATGTGCCAAATCAAATTCTACTCCAGGATGAGGTTGGACAGCCAGAAGGCCGACCCTATAAATGTTTATTTTCTTGATCAGCATCAACAGCTTCTTACACGGGTCCAGTTATCGTTCGCCGGCTAACTTACGGTTGACTCAGGGATGAGTACGACCTGTATAGCTCCCAGCGGCGCACAGCTAAATGTGTTCTGTCGAAAGTATGCATTACGATTGACGGAAAAGTAATGAGCTACAGCTGCTGCTTTTCTGTGAAGAGATAGCAAACAGACTGCGAACAATCCGCATTACAATTTCAAAGAAGTTATACGCATTTATAATGGAACCCCGATGGCAGTTCGGCACTAGCATACATCTTTTATTACTAGTAATGCAGGATGTGCACACCCCGTCTACAAAGCGGCCAGGCAAAGTAAACCAGACTGTATTTCCCTCATACTGAAGGCAAAGTAATGAAGTAATCCATTATGTAATGTCGATTTGCGCCGCTGGGCTGGTTTGGTCGGCTAGCAACAAAAAATGTATATTTTTCCAGTAGCCTATCACCACACACACAAACAACACAGGTAAATAATAGGCAAAAAATATTAAAAATTTTGCCGGAAATTTAAACTTTGAAATCGGACAAACCCCAAATCTCCTCAGACACTGATCTTAATGATCATGACCACCTCACTCCTAGAACAAACTCACACAATCATCTTCGTTTCCTCATTCATACCCATACTCATTCAGGGTACCTCTGGGACGAATACACGAAAACAAACATTTAAATAAATAAATGTTAGTTGTCGTACATTTATAAATATATATAAGCAGATTAATATGCCTTCCTAACTAAAGCACATTTTCAAAAATGTTATCTTCATCACTGAAAATGCAGTTTGCTGCCCTCATTGTGCTGCTTCTGCATTTGCATTTTCAGAACATCTCTTTTTATACCCGTTACTCGTAGAGTAAAAAGGGTATACTAAAGTCGTGCAAATGTATGTAACAGGCAGAAGGAAGCATCTCCGATATCATAAAGTATATATATTCTTCATCAACATCAACAGCCGAGTCGATATAGCCATGTCCGTCTGTCCATCCGTCCGTCCGTCCGTCTGTATGAACACCTAGATCTCAGAGACTAGAAGAGCTAGAGCAACCAAATTTTATACGTAAGCTAGTATTGTCTGTAGGCAGATCAAGTTTGTTCCAAATTTTGGCCACGCCCCTCCCGCCCCCGCAATAAAAAATGTTCAATAGCTCCCACAATTTTCTTTGTGTCCAATATCTACAATCTCACAAATTTTCAAAAAGATCGGATAATAAATAGCCGAGTTAAAAAAATGTTGCATACTTATGCGAGCTGAGCTGAGTAACGGGTATTTCGAAGTCGGGCAGGGCCGACTTTAACTTACGCTCTCGTTTTTTACAGTTAACAAACTGACTGGCTGTGAAAAATATAAATGAAAATGGATAATCAATTGGATATTATTTCGATGATTGACACAGAATATTTCATGTTGGCGAGAGTCTGAAGTGCTTCCATATCCATATATTCCAGCGCTCATTCCGGTGCTCATGAAAAACAGGCGCCGGAATTCATCCCGCAGTGGCTGGACATATGTACGTAGGCTTTGTGAAACGGTATGGAACCTTTTAGGAAAAGGATGTACCCCAAAACTAAAGCGAGCTCTACAAGGAGAGCTTTCGGTGAGAGAAGCACATTTAACATTTTGGTGGCTTGGTTGCCTAGGCCTACACACCATTTCGACTGGCTATACCGCTGAATTGCCAATGCGTTCTATACGTTGGGTTCATCCGCAGAATACCGAACAGTTGAATGACTATTTAAAAAAAAATGGTTGGATTATTTTCAACGACTTCTGCCGAGAAGTCATCTTCCAGTTGGCAGATGAGTTTTGGCCACCAAACAACATGTCACATGTCCAAAAGTTAGGAATCCCTCAGTGCTTTGGTGTCTTATGACATCTTGTCCGCATAAAGTTCAGTGGTTTTTGTTATTTTATTAATAGTGATGGGCACCATGTTTATTGACTAAAAATAGTCGACTATCAAATAAAAACTATCTTAAAATCGAATAGATAACTAAAGGGTGATTTTTTAAGAGCTATAGGAAAGTTTAAAAAAAACGAGAGCGTAAGTTGAAGTCGGCCCTGCCCGACTTCGAAATACCCGTTACTCAGCTCAGCTCGGAGTATGCAACATTTTTTTAACTTGGCTATTTATTATCCGATCCTTTTGAATTTGTGAGATTGTAGATATTGGCCACATAGACTACACTGCAAAATCTGAGCTCGATATCTTAAAAATTGTGGGAGTTATTCAATATTTTTTATTGCGGGGGCGGGAGGGGGCGTGGCCAAAATTTGAAACAAACTTGATCTGCCTACAGACAATACTAGCTTACGTATAAAATTTGGTTGCTCTAGTTCTTCTAGTCTCTGAGATCTAGGTGTTCATACAGACGGACGGACGGACGGACGGACAGACGGACATGGCTATATCGACTCGGCTGTTGATGCTGATGAAGAATATATATACTTTATGATATCGGAGATGCTTCCTTCTGCCTGTTACATACATTTGCACGACTTTAGTATACCCTTTTTACTCTACGAGTAACGGGTATAAAAACACATAAAATTCAGAAAAATGCATGAAATCTTTATTTGAATTGATAGTACGGTCCATATAATGTAATGTTAAAATCAAAATAAAAGTACTTTTAGAACCAGAACTAAACTTTGGATTTAGATTTTTGTGATCGTTATTAAACTCAGTTAACGTAGAATCCAATTTAGTTTGAATGGGATAATTAATGTGGCTACATAATCTACAAATGTAAACAATATTTGTTCCAGCATATGCTTATTTATGCAAATTGGACACATTTTCTATCTTCCCTGGTGCAAAAGTTGGCATACATTTGAAAGAATTGAAAATCAAACCTAAAGCATGGTAATTACTGCAACAGATGATTTGGCTAAGTGCGGCCAGATTTGAAAAACCTGATTTTTTTAAGTGTGTGAAATAACTAGCCTTGAGAAAGCTTCTCAAACTCTGCCGTTCGGACTCGGCGTTAAACTGCAGGCCCCTTTGATGCTGTGTACTTAGAGACCTTTTGTTACGAGTGCGTTTTGCCAGAGGGCGATTTGGTGCCTTGGTGAGTTTTTATACCCTTGCAAAGGGTATTATAACTTTGCCCAGAAGTTTGCAACGCAAATAAATATTCATTTTCGACCCAATAAACTACATATTTTCTCGATCAGGGTGACGAGCTGAGTTGATTGAGATTTGTCCGTTCGTCTGTCCATCTGTGTGACTCTCAGTTTTTAAGCTATCGAGCTGAAATTTTGCCCAGATTCTTCTTTTTGCTTCTCGCTACTAATATGTCGGAACCGACCGGATTGGATAGTCATCCATAGCTTATAGCTGCCATAGGAACAATTGTTCGGAAAACTAGTTTTAGTAAGAAAAACTTTCTCATAGCCGACTTTTTCTTTTCCATAGAAACGTCTCCAAAACTTTGTATTCGTAAGTTTTCTATGCTTTTTATAATTCTGCAAAGTTGGATGAAAATTGGACAACTATATGGTATAGCTGCCATACAAAAGATGGGTCTAAAAAACAGTCTTCGTTAGAAAAACTTTTTGTTTTTAATGGTAGCATCGTGCAATTTTCTAATTGTTTGTTTCACATGCTTTCACATAATTTTACAAAATTTTTGTCCAAATCGGATAAATATATCATATAGCTCCCATACGAACGATCAAGCTCGATAGACAGACAGACGGACGGACAAATCTCAATCGACTCAGCTCGTCACCCTGATCAAGAATATATATAGCTTATGGGGTCGGAAATGAATATTTCTATGCGTTGCAAATTTCTGGGCAAAATCGTAATACCCTTTGCGAGGGTATAAAAACAAGAATGTAAGTCGATCAAGACCGGCTATAACATACTCTGTACCAACGAAATTATACGCTCAGCATATATTTTGATGCTGCAGTAGCAGCTGAAAGCAGCGCAGTAGCAGCGAACTGTCTTTTGATCATAACTTGACAACCGTTCATCCGATCTTTGTCTTTGCCATTCCTTTGGCGATAAGTTATACTGATTACTAAATATGTCTCTAAATATGGCTGTTAATGCTTAAATTGTATGAAATTGTAGATATTGGGCACATACACTACACTGCCAAATATGAGCTCGATATCTCAAAATATGTAGGAGATATTCAACTTTTTTTTTATTGCGGGGGCGAGGCCAAAATTTTAAATAAACTTGATCTGCGTGCAGACAATACGAGTCTACATATAAAATTTGGTGGCTCTAGCTCTTCTAGGCTATATCGACTCGACTATTGAATATATGAGACAAGAATATGTGTAGTTTATGGGGTTAGTATACACTTTTTTACTCTACGAGTAACGGTTATAAAAAAATTTTCTCACTAAATCAAGTTTTCCGATCGATCGTTCCTATGGCGCATTAGCGTATCCGACGATTACTCCATGATCCAGACTGTAGTTCGTGCCTATTCCCTATAAAAAATGAGGTTAATTTTCTTTTCATTGCGATACGAAATGTATGTGATCACCAAATTGCTGTCGACAGTGAAATACCCTTCTCGAAAGCAGGCTTGGTTTTCGCCGAGTACCTTGTTTATTAACACAAACTCTGCGAATTCTCTTTGCTCTATTGTATGAACGTCCTTGGGCAAATACTAAAAACTAAAAGCACATGAAAGCAAAAAATGCTATCCCTTAAAATTGACGGCCTTGGTTTAAATACTTTTATTATACTCTATAACGTAGGTACATAGAGTATATTTGTGCAAAAGTATGTAACAGCCAGAAGGAAGCATCTCCGACCCTATAAAGTATATATATTCTTGATCAGCATCAACAGCCGAGTCATGTCCGTCTGTCCCTATGAACGCACAGATCTAAGAGATGGTAAGAGATAGAGGTTTGACATGTATGGGAAATATGCGTCTTATGTCTGCAGGCAGATCAAGTTTATTTTCAATTTTGCCCACGCCCCCTCCTCACCCGCAATTAAGAAATATCTCCCTTAGTTTTAAAGATAGATCGTTCTTTCCTTCTAGAAATATTAAGTAATCGGGATGAATAATCGATCCGCCAAAGGAATGGTGAAGATCGAAAAACGGTTTTCGAGTTATGATCAAAAGACTTTCAGCTGCTACTGCAGCATCCAAATATAAGCTGAGCGTATAATTTCGTTGGTACAGACTATGTTATAGTCCGACTTGACGGACTTTCTATCTTGCTTTTTTCTGAAATGATTTATGTTTTTTAATTCACGAGTCCATATTAAGTACATTTTCAAGGGTAAAATCTATTTGAAAACCCTAGCTTTGGAGAAATTTATAGATTTTCACAATGTCGAAAATTTGAAGAATGCAGTAAAAATATATGCCGGCGGCTAGGGTTGTCGATATTTTATCGATATATCAATATTTTTGTTTGAGGATAAGGGTTATTCCGATATGATATTTATTGTGCCGATATATCGATATATCGATGTTTTTGGTCTCGATATATCAAATATCGATATTGAAAATTTAGATTTTTGATATTATCGATATTGATATTTTGAGCAGGGCTGCAAACCCAAAAAATTTCGTGGATCTCCGGCTCCCTGGTTCGAACCAAAATTTACCAATGGTTCAGGTTCAGAATTTTGAGGTTCAAGGTTTTTGGGCCAAGGTTTTTGGTTCGAACCTTGGTACAGCCAATATATATATAGTATATAGCATAGCATGTTTATAAAGTAATCGACCTAAAACCGACATAAACTGTTAGGGAATTGTCTCGATTTTGGGTTGGGATGGGATTTCACAATACTTTATATAAATAGAAACACTTTCATACAGCTCATGACCATCAAAGCAATGACAATGTGTTTTTACTTGTATAAAGTATTGTGACGAAATAAAAACTTCGAAATTCCGCATACAGCCCTTAAAGTAAAATGCAATTTCGTAGTCCAAATACGAAAAGTGTTTCCACAGTAATGTGGATAATTCTATCAGGATAACAGAAGAAGTTACTGGGAAATAGTTCAAATTTATAATTGTTGTTGAACCGAACCGAAACTTTGGGTTCGGAACGGGTTCAGGTTCAGCTTTAAAAGAGGTTCGGTTCAAGGTTCGGTTCACAGTAATCTGAAAGTCGGAATTCCGGGATCGAACCGGTTCGGTTCAAAACCGGTTTGCAGCTCTGATTTTGAGATATATCGACAACCCTACCGGCAGCTTTGTTTAAGCCAGAAATGATACAATTTGGTAATAACCTAGCTTTGGCTAATAAGGAGCTTTTTATGAAGAGAAAGATAAATAAAATTGTATCGGATTTAAAGCTGGCTAAAAAAGTTGATTCTGGTCATTTTTGCTCCACTTGGACGAGAAACTTAAACGAGAAAGCTAAGCTAACTTCGTCTGTGCCGAAGTTTTGATACCCTTGCAAGTGCTCGCTTAAATATTATATTTTCAAAAATAATTTCTCACAAAAACCCATTTTCCGACCGATCGCCCGTATGGGAGCTATATGATATAGTCATCCGATTTGGACAAAAATTTGTAGAGTTATGAGAAAGCATGTGAAACAAACAAATAAAAAATTGCAGCACCCATAGGAACAATTGGTCGGAAAACTAGTTTTAGTAAGAAAAACTTTTTCTTTTCCATGGAAACGTCTCCAAAACTTTGTATTCGTAAATTTTCTATGCTTTTTTATAATTCTGAAAAGTTTGATGAAAACCGGACAACTATTTATATGGTATAGCTGCCATACAATAGATAGGTCTGAAAAACAGTCTTCGTTAGAAAAACTTTTTAGTTTTTAATAGTAGCACCCTGCAATTTTCTGGTTGTTTGTTTGACATGCTTTCACATAATTTTACAAATTTTTGTCCAAATCGGATAAATATATCATATAACACCCATACGAACGATCACGCTCGATAGCTAGCTCGATAGACAGACAGACGGACGGACAAATCTCAATCGACTCAGCTCGTCACCCTGATCAAGAATATATATAGCTTATGGGGTCGGAAATGAATATTTCTATGCGTTGCAAACTTCTGGGCAAAATCATAATACCCTTTGCAAGGGTATAAAAACAAGAAAGTAAGTCGGTCAAGACCGGCTATAACTAATATAATAAAACAGAGCAGTAGCATCGAACAGTCTTTTAATCATAACTTGACAGCCGTTCATCCGATCTTTGCCATTCCTTTGGCGATAAGTTATACTGATAACTAAATATGTCTCTAAATATGGCTGTTGGTGCTGAAATTGTATGAAATTGTAAATATTGGGCACATACACTACACTGCAAAATATGAGTTCGATATCTTAAAATTTGTAGGAGGTATTCAACTTTTTATACCCGTTACTCGTAGAGTAAAAAGGGTATACTAAAGTCGTGCAAATGTATGTAACAGGGAGAAGGAAGCATCTCCGATATCATAAAGTATATATATTCTTCATCAGCATCAACAGCCAGTCGATATAGCCATGTCCGTCTGTCCGTCCGTCCGTCTGTCCGTCCGTCTGTATGAACACCTAGATCTCAGAGACTAGAAGAGCTAGAGCAACCAAATTTTAGACGTAAGCTAGTATTGTCTGTAGGCAGATCAAGTTTGTTTCAAATTTTGGCCACGCCCCCTCCCGCCCCCGCAATAAAAAATGTTCAATAGCTCCCACAATTTTCTTTGTGTCCAATATCTACAATCTCACAAATTTTCAAAAGGATCGGATAATAAATAGCCGAGTTAAAAAAATGTTGCATACTTATGCGAGCTGAGCTGAGTAACGGGTATTTCGAAGTCGGGCAGGGCCGACTTTAACTTACGCTCTCGTTTTTTATTGCGGGGGCGAGCGAGGCCAAAATTTTAAATAAACTTGATCTGCGTGCAGACAATACTAGTCTACATATAAAATATGGTGGCTCTAGCTCTTCTAGGCTATATCGACTCGACTATTGAATATAAGAGACAAGAATATATATAGTATATTTTCAAAAGGATCGGATAACAAACGGCCGAGTTAAAAAAATGTTGCATACTTATCCGAGCCGCATGAGGTTATTAAACACTAATTGAACTGAGTAACGGGTATTTCGAAGTCGGGCAGGGCCGACTTTAACTTACGCTCTCGTTATTAATAGTGATGGGCATCATCGTTATTGACTATCGAATAAAAACTATCGAACAATCGAATAGATAGCGAGAAATGCGACTAAATTTTTGCAAAATGTACTTTTCTGCCATCCCAAGTGGCCTACTATATTTGTATGGGAAAAAATTTACATTTTGCCCAAAATGCGAAAATGCTAAATGCAGTTGTAGTGAGGACAGCACATTAATAGCAGTTTTAAATATGCAGCATCACTAATACTATAACCTTGTTACGTAAACAATACCATCCCTATTTATCGTTCTGAAATCTGGCTCAGTTATTATCACTAACTGTGTGTATTACAAATTATTGAAAGTTTTGAAAGTAATATCAGCAGTCGCAAAAAATGACTAAAGTATATAAACAAAAGAGGGAAATCTTTCTACACCTAGCGTCCTTAAGTGAGTCCATACTCATCTACAAACAACTGAACCACAACCTTGGAACTCTGCACTATTTTCAAGATCGTTTAGGAATTCAAACTATCTCCATGATATGCCGCGCTCGATGTGAAATGCTCAATCTGAACTATAGGCCGCATGTAAACTCCATCAGCACTGACTGCACTCTCTGCAACCTACGTGTAACGGAGAATGTGGCACATCTGATCGGGGTCTGCCCAATCTTGGGCGAACTGCGCAGCTTGTACTTCAGCAAACCTTCCCTATCGGAAATCGAGGTTATAAGCTGGCTGAACGGAGAACACTGGGAGATGCTGTCTTTATTCTTACAACATGCGCTGAAATACCGCCTTGCGATCTTAAATGAATATCTTTAAGCCAAAAACCAAAATGTTTCTTTTTTCTTTCTGTTACTGATTGTTCCTTTTATATACAAATTCTAATGTTTCTGTTTAAAATTTAAGAAATTATAAAATGTGTTCAATATTTTAAGTTATGGCTGATTGTTATAAACCAAGCCAAGCTATAAACAAAAAATTCGTGAAGTCTGGATGGAAATTCCGGAGTTTGAGGACTGCATTAGAAATGATTTCAACGATCCAACGAAAGCATTTTGTACCTATTGCAAAGCTACACTGTATCCAAACTTATATGACTTAATCGCATGTTGTTACTAAGAAATATAAGTCGAGTGTTGACTCCAATTAAAGCCGATATTCTCGAAATATAGTTGTATTTTAGTATACCTGCTCAAAGGATCGAGCTTATAATAAAGCAATATATCACCATACACCAAATAAAGTGGTCAAACTTGGACGATACTGTTAAGTTCTGGGCAGAGGTATGCCTGTTTAAAGACTGTGTGGGGAACACTACCGTGGTCAAATGCTGAGGGAGAACGGGTATTTAGCCAAGTTAACCTGATAAAGTCCCAGTTAAGAAACAGAATGCAAATTGAAACATTAGTTTCTGCATTTTTATACTCTGTACCGTAGGTACACAGAGTATTATAAGTTTGTGCAAAAGTATGTAACATCGAGAAGGAATCATCTCCGACCCTATAAAGTATATATATTCTTGATCAGCATCAACAGCCGAGTCATGTCCGTCATGTCCGTCTGTCCATCTGTCTGTACGTATGAACGTACAGATCTCAGAGATGGTAAGAGATAGAGGTTTGACATGTATGGGACATATGCTTCTTATGTCTGCAGGCAGATCAAGTTTATTTTCAATTTTGGCCACGCCTCCTGCCGTCTCCGCAATTTAGAAAAAAAGTTATATCTCCCACAGTTTTGAAGATAGAAGAAGAAGGCTTGAAAAAAAAATGAACCAAGCGGATGTCGAAATCGTAATCTACGATGAATTTTAAGAATGTTTGCCCAAGAAACCATGGTTCTAAAATCAAAATCGAGCTTCCCGTTTTTAAGAAGAAATTTTTCGTATCGTAATGGGCTAAAATTAAGATAAACAAGTGTAAGGAATAAGGAGTGTAAGGTGCCGCCCATCGCCACAGCGGTCGGTGCCACCAAGCATAACTTTTTTTCCTTTCATAACTCTACTACCGTTTATCCGATCTTTTCCAATCTTTTGGCGATAAATAGTTCTGATCACTAAATATGTCCAAAAGGTACGAACCATCTATCTTAAAAACTGTGGGAGATATGACGCTTTTTCTAAATTGCCGGCGCTGGAAGGTGCCTAGCAAAAATTTAAAATAATCTTGATCTGCCTGCAAGTATAAGAAGTTTATGTCCCATACATGCCAAACCTCTATCTCTTTCCATCTCTGATATCTGTGCGTTGATACGAAAAGAACGTTGTGATCTATAAAACAAGAAAGAAAGTCGGTCAAGCCCGACTATAACATACTCTGTACCAAGAAAATTTGTCTTTTGATCATAACTCGAAAACCGTTCATCCGATCTTCTTCATTTCTTTGGCGGATCGATAAGTTATCCTAATAACTAAATATGTCCAGAAGGAACAAGCCATCTATCTTCAAAACTGTGGGAGATATGACGTTTTTTCTAAATTGCGGGGGCGGGAGGGGGCGTGGCCAAAATTGAAAATAAACTTGATCTGCCTGCAGACATAAGAAGCATATGTCCCATACATGTCAAACCTCTATCTCTTACCATCTCTGAGATCTGTGCGTTCATACGGACAGACAGACGGACAGACGGACGGACGGACAGACGGACATGGCTATATCGACTCGGCTGTTGATGCTGATCAAGAATATATATACTTTATAGGGTCGGAGATGCTTCCTTCTGGATGTTACATACTTTTGCACAAACTTATAATACTCTGTGTACCTTCGGTACAGAGTATAATTAATGTAGATGTTTGTTTCCCACTGTAGCACTGTGTAATTTAGATGTTTGTAAAATTTAAGTCGGTCAAGCCCGACTATAACATACTCTGTACCAAGAAAATTTGTCTTTTGATCATAACTCGAAAACCGTTCATCCGATCTTCTTTATTTCTTTGGCGGATCGATAAGTTATCCTAATAACTAAATATGTCCAGAAGGAACAAGCCATCTTACTTCAAAACTGTGGGAGATATGACGTTTTTTCGTTAAATTGCCGGGGGCGGGAAGGGGCTTGGCCAAAATTGAAAATAAACTTGATCTGCCTGCAGACATAAGAAGCATATGTCCCATATATGTCAAACCTCTATCTCTTACCATCTCTGAGATCTATGCGTTCATACGGACAAACAGACGGACAGACTGACAGACGGACATGGCTATATCGACTCGGCTGTTGATGCTGATCAAGAATATATATACTTTATGGGGTCGGGATGTTACATACTTTTGCACAAACTTATAATACTCTATGTACCTACGGTACAGGGTATAAAAACCTGGGAAATGACCTACCGTACGCTGTAGAGCAGGTCGCGTATAGCATTTCCTCATACTTGGTTTTGCTCGGGGACCCCCAAAATCTGAAGATATGGCCCAAAAACCGTTTAGTGCTCATTTTGCTCACTTAACTGGAAAAAACTCGCGAATGGACCATCTGATTTTATATAATCTTGTTAATTCCGATAGCGACGAGAAGATTCTAGTGTATATTACTCAATGCTTTCAGATATGTAACGCGATGGCTCATAAATGCGAGATACAGATCAGGTATTTCAAACCATTTTTTGGAAATTTCTACTTTAACCACCACTGGTTTAACAATATTCCTCCAAGCTATTTTTTCTTAGAATTTATTATAGTAGTCCATTTAATTCTTCGTTAGTCAAGTGTTGTTTAAACAAGTTTGGTTACCGTTTTACGAAGTTATACTTTGCTAATGTTTGGTGGGAAATTTAAATTTGTCACAGAAATTTTTACATATTATATGTTTTACCATGATGGACTGTTCGAGTGCTGTTACCTTTTAGTGCCACGATATTCTCTAGTCAAATTAACAATTAATATTTACATCCTCACTACATGCATATGATTTGAAAATAAGGTTATCTATGTCGAATCGATTGTCGGCTCATGTCCACTTTATTGCAGGCGCTTTTTAATTGAAGTTCGATTGTATACCTTAAACCAGGGTTCGTAAATTAACACACATTATTTTTAACACGAGAAAAATTAACACAATGAAAAAATACAGTGTGTAAAAAATTTTTTATTTTCACACGTGTAAATAACATTTTTTTTCAGAAGAAAAAAATTATTTTTTTCATGAAACTAACACGAACATTTTTCACACGCATGATTCTATCACGCGTGTGACAAATTTTTGCAGTCTTCTGTAAAAAAAAAATGCGAGCAAATTTTTTTCACAAAATTTCTCACACGCGTGTAAAAAATTTTCAGAATATTTTTTACACTGCATTGGTGTTGGTGTGTATATGAGAGTCGGCTGTGTGTCGTACTCTAGTGCGCGGCTGCGGCTGCGGCACGGCCAGGCACACTGAGCTGACAAACGGGGGTGGAAAATTTTAACACGCGAGTGCCTGTGCCTAAGGGCGGTCTGCGGTCTCCGCTAATATCCATTTTTAGGGGTCATAAAAATTCGAGATCCGCTTTTTTGCAATGACCAGCCAACCATCAATGGGCTGCGAATCAAAATAGGTACGAGCTTACCCTTTTAAAAAAGGGATAAATGCAAAATGGATATTAGCAGAGACATCTCCAAAATACAGCTCATTGATTGGTCAGAACGCAGCCGATCGCAATTTTTATGGCCCTCAGGCACAGGCACTCGCGTCTTAAAATTTTCCACACCCGTTTGTCAGCTCAGTGTGCCTGGCCGTGCCGCAGCCGCAGCCGCGCACGAGAATACGACACACAGCCGACTCTCATATACACACCGACACCAATGCAGTGTAAAAAATATTCTGAAAATTTTTTACACGCGTGTGAGAAATTTTGTGAAAAAAATTTGCTCGCATTTTTTTTTTACAGATGGCTGCAAAAATTTCTCACACGCGTGATAGAATCATGCGTGTGAAAAATGTTCGTGTTAGTTTCATGAAAAAAAAACAATTTTTTTCTTCTGAAAAAAAATGTTATTTACACGTGTGAAAATAAAAATTATTTTCATTGATGTTAATTATCATGACTGAAAAATATCATTTGTGCATTTTACGAACCCTGCCTTAAACCAAAGGACGTAAAACGCCGGAACTCAAATGTGATAAGAACCAGTTCAACTAAAACTGAATGGAGAATATACTTTAACAACAAGTTTCGTTTTAATTTTAGCCACTCTTGACATCTAAGACATTCAATGATATACATTGGCAGTATGTAGGAAAGTGCAATACCTATTGATGTTCACCAATCTTAATGGGCAAATTATGATTCGAGTCCGCACCATCCCATTCTTAAGCATCAGAGCCCTGAACTAACAAAGCCGATGAGAAAGTAAGGAACAAAGTCACAAATAGAAGCACCACACACAGTATGTTAAATTCTTGTAATATCAAGGTTCTCCTACACTAAAACCAAATCGCATTACCGTAATAAATTGAAGTTCCAAATAATCCATAAAGCAACACCGCAAGTCTACAAATATCCCTTCTCGTAATAGACAATACATTAATAAATAAATACGCATAAGAAAATTTGAAATTCAAGGTTTTTTATAATGTTTTATTGGTGGAGTAAGTCGGCTTTAACTTGACTGCATTGGAAATGTGCAGATGACCTTTTGCGTTTTAAAGTTGTGTCATCACTCTATCTCATTAGCGACCAGCAACAGGTGGATAGCATTCTAATTGGATCTTTGTTGTGAAATCGGTTTTCAATAGAAGCTATTTCTTGATGAAACCGTTCGCCTTGCTCGTCACTAAATTGATCCTGGTTGCTTGGGAAAAAATTCAAGTGGGAATGAACAAACTGAACTTTTATATACATTCTACATCCCATTTGAGCATAAGCCTCTATAAATTCTTTTGCCACCTCCTCGTAGACGGGGCTTCTATAATTCCCTAAAAAGTTTTCACATAAGGACTTGAATGAAATCCATGCTCTTTTTTCTATTGTATTCAGTTTCGCATCAAAGGAATCGTCTCGCATTAGTTTTCGAATTTGAAGGCCAATGAAAATGCCTGGAACTAGTAGTTTTTTATAATAGCCAACAAATCATACTATTTTTTTTTAGCATCGCTAATTTTAGGGAAAGCTGATCGCAAATGGAGGAATGGTTCGCCATCTCTATTTTGGCGCTTCACAAACTGCTTCATATATCCAAGCTTCAATTATATCATCAGTCTTCACCAACGGAATTCGCTTAACATTGTTCTCCCCTATTTCAAAAGTATTGCGTGGTTTCCACTCTTTCTGCTCATAATGATTTTTTGCTCTACTATCCAATTTGGAAATATAACATGGGTAATTTGTGTTTCACCCTACATGCCTTTAGAATCGGCTACAATTTTCCATTTATGATGAGCATAATTTATTTTCAAGAGAACTCTCTCCATTATATCGTACGATTCCTTTACGCATGTACCACCAACATATTCCAGCGGAATTGATGGAAATTTATTTTGCTCATCTGCTTTGTAACTCTTCTCGAATTGGTGTAGTGAAATATTTCTAGTCATTGTGGACTTAAAGGTGGGATCCACAATATTCCACTGCTTGAGCCTCGATGCTAATATTTCCGACTGTCTCCAAGATAGTTCCAAGTCACACACCAGATCAGCATGGTCTTCGTTAGTTATTAAATGTCTTTCCGTCGAGTATGACGCTGTGTTCGATGGCTTATATGACTGGTCTTCATCATCTTTTCCAGGGTCATTGGAGATATCATCATGCTGCGACCGTTGTTGAGTAACTTTTTTGATTTTTCGAAGTGCTTTTGACACCGTCATAACATTGGCATAGTCTACAAACTCACGTGTTTGATACCGATGTCCAATTATTTTTGTTTGACAGAAGTAGCAATCCTCCTGCTTGTTAAATGCTTGATAATGCCATACAACTGGAGAGATCAATGCAAATCCTTCGGATCCAAGTTTTTGTTGTTTGCATTTTTTGAGTGATGTAATGCAAGCAGTACAAAAATAGTCCGGGGGGAACCAACTGTTCTGCCATAAATCACACTTAAAAATTGAGTAAAATATGGCCATTGTGGATTTGTTCTCTTTGATTGAAAATCGATGTTTTTCATCCAAAAGCCAGCCACAGATGAAACAAAACTTATTCTTTTTGTCGCACATTTTAACAAAAAAATACTTTCTTTTCGCACAAAAGGTATTTAGTTATTCAACTGAAAGCTTTGTCATTGACAGCTTTGTTAAGTTAACTTGTAAATACGCTGAAGAAAACTAAATGGTAATACTGTAGTGAGGATGTAAATATTAATTGTTAATTTGACTAGAGAATATCGTGGCACTAAAAGGTAGCAGCACTCGAACAGTCCATCATGGTAAAACATATAATATCTGAAAATTTCTGTGACAAATTTAAATTTCCCACCAAACATTAGCAAAGTATACTTTGGGGGCGTTTATGTTAACTTGAAAGTTATTCTGTAAACACACTAAAAAAAATGCTAGAAAGCCGATGTGTGCTCAGAAATACACGAATAACTTCGTCAAACGGTAACCAAAATTATTTAAACAACACTTGACTAACGAAGAATTAAATGGACTACTATAATAAATTTTAAGAAAAAATAGCTTGAAGGAATATTGTTAAACCAGTGGTGGTTAAAGTAGAAATTTCCAAAAAATGGTTTGAAATACCAGATCTGTATCTCGCATTTATGAGCCATCGCGTTACATATCTGAAAGCATTGAGTAATATACACTAGAATCTTCTCGTCGCTATCGGAATTAACAAGATTATATAAAATCAGATGGTCCATTCGCGAGTTTTTTCCAATTAAGTGAGCAAAATGAGCACTAAACGGTTTTTGGGCCATATCTTCAGATTTTGGGGCGTGCCGAGAAACCAAGTATGAGGAAATGCTATACGCGACCTGCTCTACAGCGTACGGTAGGTCATTTCCCAGGTTTATGCACTTGAGTGAAATTTGTAGCACTGTGTTATTATACCCTTGCAGAGGGTATATTGAAATTATTCAGATGTTTGTAACGCATAGAAGGAAGCATCTCCGACCACATAAAGTATATATTCTTGATCAGCATGACGAGCTGAGTCGATATAGCCATATCCGTCTGTCCGTCCGTCCGTCCGTCTGTTTCTGTGCGATTTCCTTCGTCAGTTTGAAAGCTGTCGCAATCAAACTTTGCACGAAGTCTTGTAGTACAAATAGGCTGCACAAGTATCAAAACCGGCCGGATCGGATGACTATAGCATAGGAATGATCGGTCGAAAAACTAGTTTTAGTGAGAAAAAGTTTTTGTTTTCAGAGCAAACGCCTTCATATTTTGTATTTCTTAGTTTGCTAGGCTTTCCCATGATTCCACCAAAATTAGTCGCAATCGGGCATCTATATGGTATGGCTGTCAGAAAAGTAGTCTTTGTGAGAGAATCTTGCTTGTTTTCAGTGTAATGCAACATTTACTCTACACTGAGTTTGCTATCGAAATCGTTATCGCCGCAATAACGCAGAATAGGTGTTTACATTAGCACAGCGTTGCGTTATGCGTTAAGAGTTAAGAAAACAGCTGGGTTATGTTTTGGTTTTGGCAGCAGCAAGGAACTTGTTAAAGATTATTAATGATTAAAAGGAAATTGAATTAAAGCGTCTTATTCGTAGTTATTATCTTCGATGGAGCAAAATAAAAGAATGATGTTGCTGTTGGTTATTAGCTGCGCCGAGGCGGAGCCCCAATCTGCCCGAAAATAATCAAATGGCTTGCAGTGGTTCTTTCCAACTGCGGCGGCTGAGGCTCTTGTCAACCAGAACAAACAGCTGGGGTTCGAGTTTGTAATGACAATCTTAGTTTTAATGTTTATATAACTTTTAGGTTTGGTATGCAAGGCCGAACTACACAGAGGGTGCATCCGACTTCTTGAGCTGACGCTGACAGACTTCCATATGCTTAACGACTACCGCTGTCACCAGGCAGACGAAATTCCAATAAGCTTAAGACAAAATACAGTAATTTAATTCTAACTGCTTCTTAAGTTTACCCGCTGGCAACGGCTGCTCTCTTCATTGTTGATCGCGCTCTTTTATTGCTGCTCTTGGCAGCCACCCACACGCACAGATAGCCCAACATCTCTTAGGCTTAGCAGCAGGCGGAACAGTTGCAATGTATGAATTTTGAAGGAATGTCTGCAGCAACCTTTAATTTTCTGCAACCTGAACCACGACGACATAGAATCACTTGCATTAGTTTTATACCTATATTTATATAAAGAGCACCAAACCCTTTCTTACCTTTATTTTCACTCATAATTTTTTTTTTTGTTGTCTGATGAATATGACTAACTTCTTATTTGAAATTCGCGGCTCAGGTTTACAGCTGTTTTTTGTTGTGCTAGTGACGATAGTGGCGCGATGGGCAGAAATGAGCAACACTTATCGACTATAACGGCAAACCTTATCGAGTATAACGAATAAACGCACATGCATCCAAATGAAACTCAACTTTTTGTCACCACTAGGGCCCTATACTTTTTGTATGGGGAAAAAGCTGCTTGTTGCCGCTTAACGCAAAACGCAGTCCTAGTGTAAATAGCCTATAAATGTCATTCAAATTAGAACGAAGTTAACTTTCCTCTATTTTTTTAAAGATCATAACGTTCTTTTCGTATCAACGCACATATCTCAGAGATGGTAAGAGAAGAGGTTTGGGACATATACTTCTTATTTTTGCAGACAGATCAAGTTTACTTTCAATTCTTGCTACGCCCCCTCCAGCGCCCGCATTTTTGAAGATAAATGGTTCGTACCTTCTGGACATTTATTATTTATTATTATTTATTTATTAATAGTCGACAAACAAAGGCTGTCAACAAATTTGTAAACACGTTATAACGAGAGCGTAAGTTAAAGTCGGCCCTGCCCGACTTCGAAATACCCGTTACTCAGCTCAGCTCGGATAAGTATGCAACATTTTTTTAACTCGGCCATTTATTATCCGATCCTTTTGAAAATTTGTGAGATTGTAGATATTGGCCACATAGACTACACAGCAAAATCTAAACTCGATATCTTAAAAATTGTGGGAGTTATTCAATATTTTTTATTGCGGGGCGGGAAGGGGCGTGTCCAAAATTTGGAACAAACTTGATCTGCCTACAGACAATACTAGCTTACGTATACAATTTGGTTGCTCTAGCTCTTCTAATCTCTGAGATCTAGGTGTTCATACAGACGGGCGGGACGGACGGACGGACGGACGGACGGACGGACAGACGGACATGGCTATATCGACTCGGCTGTTGATGTTGATGAAGAATATATATACTTTATGATATCGGAGATGCTTTCTTCTGCCTGTTACATACATTTGCACGACTTTAGTATACCCTTTTTACTCTACGAGTAACGGGTATGAAAAGGCTTATTTACTAAGGAGGCATAAAAAGAAAGCCTAACAAAATTACAAAATAAACTAATAACGACTCCGTCTCGGTGGGGGATTTTTATTTGCCGGTCCGGTCAGCTATGCCCCGATTCACAGCCTGTTGTGGTCAGAGTCGATATTAGAGCTAAGAAAACCATTTAACAAATATACAGTCCTGTTCAGTTTTTCACTTACATTAAATTTTCTCTATTTCGACTTTGATAGAATTACTCGATTTGAATTCACATTGCTTGGAGCATGTGAAATGAGATGTAAGTTCAAAATTTTTATTAAATGCTATTAAAATAAAGCGAGATATTAAACAGCTATATTAAGCAATTGCAGAGTTTGTATTTTGATTGTTTCATCCAACTGATTAAGTTCAGCGAGTTGTTAAAAGAAAAACAATTTGGAACTGAAACAGTCAAGTTGCAAGTCGAATACCAGAACAGCGAACGCAAAATCGTTCGAATTTAATTTCATTTGATGTTTAATAAGCTATGTGAAGCCCGGAACAGGCCTAAAGAGATGTGATGAGGTAAGGAAAAAAAGAATAAGAAAATACAGGCTTACAAATACAGCGAGGAATAAAGGCATAAAACTATAATTAAAGATAAAATGGAAGAGTGACCAAAAATAGAAAATTACAAATTAAAAATATATTAAAACGAGAAAGCTAAGCTAACTTCGTCTGTGCGAAGTTTTTATACCCTTGCAAGTGCTCGCTGAAATATTTTCAAAAAAATTCTTTTTTCCATTTTTCGACCGATCGTTCGTATGGGAGCTATATGATATAGTCATCCGATTTGGCCAAAAATTTGTAGAATTATGAGAGTGCATGTGAAACAAACAAATACAAAATTGCAGGATGCTAACAAAAAAGTTTTTCTAACTATGACTGTCTTTCAGACCTATCTTTTGTATGGCAGCTATACCATATAGTTGTCCGATTTTAATAAAAATTGGTAGGACTATAAAAAAACATAAAAAACCTACGATTACAAAATTTGGAGACGTTTCCATTGAAAAGAAAAAAGTTTTTCATACTAAAACTAGTTTTCCGACCGATTGTTCCTATGGGAGCTATAAGATATAGTCATCCGATCCGGTCGGTTCCGACATATTAGTAGTGTGCAGCAAAAAGAAGATTCTGTGCAAAATTTCAGCTCGATAGCTTTAGAACTGAGCGACTAGTTCGCGTAGAAACAGACAGACAGACAGACGGACGGACAAAGCTCAATCGACTCAGCTCGTCACTCTGATAAGAATATATATAGTTTATGGGGTCGGATATGAATATTTCTATGCGTTGCAAACTTCTGGGCAAAATTATAATACCCTTTGCAAGGGTATAATAAAACTAAAAGGATAACCGAAAAATCTCTGACCCGGTGGGGGAAGATTTATTAGCCAGTCCGGCAAGCTATGCCCCTATTCTGGGAGTGGACAGAGATTTTCACGGAGATAAGTGTAAAGGGACGTTTTTAAGGAGAAGAGAGAGAGATGTATTGAGGGGAGGTGATAAAGATCGTTGTAGTCTTGACATAAAACCCGAAATCGATTATGCTGGGCATAATCAGTTGTGCATCTGAGACAAGATTAAAGGAAAGAAGTTTCTGGTTGGCCTAGAAGGAACAGAGAAGTTGAGGCGACGTAAGAGTTCAGAAGAATCTACATCACCGATAATTAACTTGTGAAGAAATGAAACACCTAAGACTGTTCTACGGTTAGCTAGCAAAGGAAGGTCTATACGCAAGAGTCTTCTGGAGTACGATGGCAAACGGAGGTTAGGGTCCCAATTTAGGCCACGAAGGGCAAAAAGCAAAAATTGTTTCTGCTGATTTTATACTGCGGACACCATACGGATGAACAGTATTCTAGCACGGGACGGACTAAAGCAGTATAAAGGAGTTTAGTGGTGTAGGGATCATTAAACTCCTTTGATCAACGTTTATTGAATCCAAGTACACCATTCGCTTTGTTAACAATAGTGGAGATATGGTGATTAAAACTCAATTTGGGGTCAAACAGAATTCCAAGATCAACGACAGACGAAATACGTTGCAACGGTTCATTACCAATCGTATAGAAAACCAGAAATGGTTTGCATCGATGGAAAGTCATAAACATGCACTTGGAGCAATTCAGATGCAAATGATTTACCAAGCACCAAGACTGCAAGGAGTTAAGATCATCTTGCAATCCAATAGAATGAATCGGGTTGTTGAAAGATAAAATAAGTTTAACGTCATCGGCATACATGAGTATCCGAGAATATGATAATATTGTAGGGAGATCATTAATAAATAGAGTGAAGAACAGAGGACCCAGGTGGCTACCTTGAGGTACACCAGAGGTTACAGTCACAGGTTTTGAAGTGTTAGAACGAAGCAGAACTTTTTGAGTTCTATCTTTTAGATAGGACGAAGCCCAAAGCAGAAAAGAGGAGGGAAATCCTAATCGATCGAGCTTAAAGAGGAGAAGATCATGGTTGACAGAGTCAAAGGCTTTGCCAAAGTCGGTGTAAATGACATCAGTTTGCCTTTTCACAAGGAATCCATCATTAACTAACGAAGTAAATTCGAGCAAATTGGTCGTTGTTGACCGACGCTTTATGAAACCATGCTGGAAAGGTGACAAAATAGATCTACAGTAATGCTGCAATGTGGAGGTTATAATCTCTTCAAACAATTTCGGAATGGCGGAAAGCTTAGCAATTCCTCTGTTATTTGAAATATCCGACATATTTAGTAATCACAACTATTTACCGATCCGCCAAATGATTGGAAAAGATCGGATGAACGGTAGTCGAGTACTGAGAAAATAAAAACGAGAAAGCTAAGCTAACTTCGTCTGTGCCGAAGTTGTTATACCCTTGCAAGTGCTCGATTAAATATTTAAAAAAAAAACTCTTTTTCCCATTTTCCCACCGATCGTTCGTATGGGAGCTATATGATATAGTCATCCGATTTGGCCAAAAATTTGTAAAATTATGTGAAAGCATGTGAAACAAACAAAAAAAAAATTACAGGATGCTACCATTAAAAACAAATAAGTTTTTCTAACTAATACTAGTAGTAGTAGTAGTATGTTTTTATTTAGTTAAGGTAAAAGATTTATAATAGTATATACAGACTATAACTGGCTTTACATTAATAAAAACGATAAAAGATGCACAACTATGGTTTATTTAAAACCGTCAGTTGATACTAGTATTTTTAAAAAAACAATGATTATCTAACTCGTCTGAGAGTCGCCTTTCATTTGACTACTCCACCCACCTTCCCCGTTCGTCACGAGATAGTGGATCTTCCGTCAATGAGGACGGCTCTACAGACTATCTTTGAAAGAAATAACGATGAAACAAAAATAACTTAAAAATCTTCATTTATAATTTGTCGCCTATATTTTGTTGCTTCTGCTATAAATGAAGCTAGGATGCGCCAATTTTCTCCATTTAAAATATTTCGAAGTTCCGTCTCGTTTAAGGTGATGCGATGGAAGTGGAGATATCGCACCTCTCTAAGGATGGGACAAATGCCGATAAAATGTTCTATGTTTTCCTTCTCCCGCATATTACAAAGGCTGCAGATTTCATCTAAGTCTCTTCTGTGAGGCCTAAAGTTTAATGGAATCATTTCACACCTCGCCTTAAAAATGTTGCTTATGCTGTATATACTATAAAAGAAAAAAGGCTTTCTCACTAAAACTAGTTTTCCGACCGATTGATTGTTCCTATGGGAGCTGTGAGATATAGTCATCCGATTCGGTCGGTTCCGACATATTAGTAGTGTGCAGCAAAAAGAAGACTCTGTGCAAAATTTCAGCTCGATAGCTTTAAAACTGAGCGACTAGTTCGCGTAGAAACAGACAGACAAACAGACGGACGGACAAAGCTTAATCGACTCAGCTCGTCACCCTGATCAAGAATATACATAGTTTATGGGGTCGGAAATGAATATTTCTATGCGTTGCAAACTTCTGGGCAAAATTATAATACCCTTTGCAAGGGTATAATTATGCTTGGTGGCACCGACCACAGTGGAAATAGGCGGCTCAAAGTAGAAATCTCCAATTCAAATATTCCAATAATTCCAAATAATTCAATCTTTAACTAAAGACATTTTGTATTTTGCCTAAATATGTAGCCCATTATGTGCTCTAGTTTAGGGATTTTGTTATTTCTCTAGCAACATAGCAAAATGGGTATTAATGATTCACTTAAATTTGGGACTATATATTCTCCCATGTAGAAAAACCATAAATTGGAGATTTTAGCTTTGAGCGCTTCTTTTACAGTCCTGTTCTATGTTACGAAATAGAAACATTTTTTGTACGAAGCTTTGATGTATGGAGTACGACTTTCGGTCGTAAGCAGACAAATTGTCGACTTATAAGCAAAATTTATAATTGTCGCTACATCTTGAAAAATGAGGGTGATACGGGAAAACTGATAACAGATTTGGAGTCACAAAAGCCCAAATACTATGGAAGATTGGTTGGCGTTGGGGGAGATTTTTTTCGTTTAGTTTCAAGATATATTTAGTATTTAGCGTTATTTACCTATCCAAGGGTATGGTAAAGATCGGATAGTCAAATTGTGAGCAAAGGAAAGTTTAAGTTGCTACTGCAGTAGCAAAAAATATTCATAGGCAATTCGATTTATTTGTGGTTTATAGATACCCTTGCAAGTTGTCGTATTTGTTGAGCCAAGGCCTCTATTTCATCTTGTCCAGTCAAAAATATAAGAACGTCATGGCTGAAAAAAAGGAAAAGCGTTATTGTACTTATGCATGTATTAAATTCTCAATTTGTTTGCTCTGTGCCAAAGGTTTACAGAGTGACTTTGTGCAAATGTATGTTTGATGCTTCCAGTCATGGTGCACATTCTTCTTTTGAGTCTACTTTGCTGAAAACGCATGTGAAAAGGTAAATTTTACTATTAATTTTATTTTAATTTCTTTATACAAAACCAGGGCAACAAACGTCCCAATAATAGAATAGGGTTAACTCCGGCGTACGAAACCCCGAAAGTTTAAGCAAAAAGACAATTAAATATATATATTTATTTATATTGTTACAAATACATGTAAGATGGGATTTATACCATCAGTTTATTATTAATTAGAGAAACCATTTTTTCAATGTATTTATAGCACCCTCCACATCAGCAACGTTTCTGACGTCATATCGTCCATTCCTTTTGATTTTGGTTTTGCGTCAGGGCCTAAAAATTCACCAGACAGTTTTTTTCCTGCAACAAACTGGCTTACGCTTCGTATCGTACAGAGGTGCCACAAAAATCGAAATCGCCTAACAATTTTCGAAATGCCACAGAACTTCAAGCAATACACACCATGCCAATGATAATTTGTGATATCTTTTTTATGCGTTTAAGCTAATAATTAAATTTTTAATTTTGTTTAAGCCAATTAAAAATGATTTTCTCGATCTGAGCTTAGTTTTACTTAATTTCCAAAAAAAAAATATAATTTACCGACTGCTAGACTAAAAATGTGATCTCGTACGAACGGCAAAAATAATGTGAACAAAAGAATCGCTTTAATTAAAGAAACGCCTTTTGTACGTCTGCTGAAATCAAAGATTTACGGAAGAAGCAAATCCGTAAGGAGACTATAGATCGCAGCCCGTAAAATTAGGAAAAAAAAAAGTAGTCTGTTTTTTACAAGGCGACCAAATGGCAAATTGCTGCAGGTTGGGAATTTGTGAGCCGCCCTTACGCTCCTTCATAAACACCCTGTCTTCCGATCGATGCTTTCTCCATAAAATTTATTAAAAAATAACCATTTCAAAAGAATAATACAATTAATTTGCATTTTTGTTTATTCTCGTGTTAGTTTATTGGAGGCGTTGCCACTTTTTATACTCTGTACCGTAGGTACATAGAGTATATTAAGATTGTGCAAAAGTATGTAACAGCCAGAAGGAAGCATCTCCGACCCTATAAAGTATATATATTCTTGATCAGCGTCAACTGCCGAGTCATGTCCGTATGTCCGTATGAACGCACAGATCTCAAAGATTGTAAGAGATAGGGGTTTGACATGTATGGGACTTATGCTTCTTATGTCTGCAGGCAGATCAAGCTTATTTTCAAATTTGAACACGCCCCGACCCGCCCCCGCAATTTAGAAAAAGCGTCATATCTACCCACAGTTTTCAAGAGATAGATGGTTCGTACCTTCTAGACATATTTAGTAATCAGGATTACTTATTGAAGATAGGATGAACGGCTGTCGAGCTATGATCAAAAGACTGTTCGCTGCTGCAGCGCAATAGCAGCATCAAAATTTATACTAAGTGTATAATTTCGTTGGTACAGAGTATGTTGTAGTTGGGCTTGACCGACTTTCTTTCTTGTTTGAACTCTAATTGGCAGCAATCGATTTACAAATTTCATAATAAATACGAAAGAGGTTAACTCAACAATTAATGGGAATTCAATTAGTTGTTTTATCTTTCTTTTAATACAAAAATTTCTATTGCAAACGCCAAAAAAACCAAACTCGATTAATTTCTAAATTTAAATTTTTATCACTGAAATACGAGCGGTTTTGTGTGTTGAAGCGAATGACAAATTTAATGAGCGATTTAACTAGCTAATTTTATAGGTTAAACACAAAAAATGTTCATTTATTTTGATGTAGTTTATTGAGAAATTGAACATTCTTTTTGCTTCAATAAGGGTAATTTTTATGTAGATGAATTTTAGGGGATTATTTAAGCAATTCGCTGACTCAGTGGTGCGCGATTTTGAAAGCACTCGTAAACAGCGTCTGTGGCAGGGCGAATTGAAATTCGAGCGAATTTCGAGCGAAAGTGATTTCTGTGGCACCCCCCTGATATTGTTTTTTGTAAGATTCTTGTGCGCGTTTTATTTCCTCCTTTGCGTTTTGCCGAACCACAAGTCTTTGCTCATAAAATGCGTCGTGCACTTCCTGCTCAAGCCATTGAACTATGTTGTCACTGGCTTTACAATTCATCTTTACTTCAAACATAAGCTCGAATAGAGACCTTTGTACAGTCGGGACAAAATTGTACCACTTTGCAGGCTCATTCGCTGACAATTTGGATATGATTGACAGCACAGTGCGGTTAATCCTTCCGATTTCACCGGTACCCCTTTGGGACTCCTGTTGTACTCCATACATGCTTAATACCATTTTCCTCAGCATACTCGGAAAATGGATTTGATGTGAACGATCTCGATCTGAAACAATCCGCAATTATCCTTCTTCATTGCTTGGGCACTATTAAAAAATCGTTTCCATTCACTTCTTTGAACATCAGACCTTTTAGTTTAAAAGTGTCATATCGACGAGTGTCAAGTATTTCGGTTACTGCTTAAATCATATCAACCTTTTCCTGCGCTTTTTTTATTCCAGCCGTTAATTCCAGAGACCGTCATAACATTCTGAGGGTAGCGGCTGAGTCAGTCAACATGTTTGAGACTTTCTCCTCAATGATGCTCCACTTCAAAATCAAAATTCTGGATCTTTTCGATGAACTTGCGAAAAAATCCGGATAGAGCTAAGAATGCTTGCTTGTAAGAGCTGTACGTTCTTTGGCACTGGGAACTTCGTAACAGCATCCGTATTTTCTTCACCAGGCTATATGCAGCCACCTTTTATACAATGACCCAAAAAGCAGATCTCCGTTTGCAAAAAGTGACATTTGCTCCATTTTATCTTCAAGCCATTAGCTGCTGCTGAATCAAAGACCTTCTGTATCTTCGTCAAAACTTCTTCTACCGACTCCAAGTGTATTATGATGGGTTCCATTTACAGGTTTAGGACATTTTTGTTTATCGGCTCCTAAAATAAGTGATTAACGTATCTGATAAACACATCCGTTGAGATGCAAAACCCGAAAGTTGACTTATTAAACTCGAACAGGCCATTCTTCGTGATAGACGCTATATACTATTTGCTGCTCTCTTCTATGGGCTTGTGAAAGAATCCGTTCTCCAAGTCCATGACTGTAAAAAAATTCGCCTTTTTAACCTTTGCCAACACATCTTCAATTATTGGAACAGGAAAACAAGCTCTCCACACCTTGGAGTTCAGCATACGATAGTCGACGCGTGGTCGACGTTTGCCTTACTTTGTGACACCCTCCTCCTCTACAATAGCGAGACGGCGGGGAGATTGACGGAAGGGTTTTATTTCGCCATCTGGTGTGATCCTGGTGTTATCCAATTCACGCAATTGCGTAACTCCCTTGTTTAGAGGAACTTGGTACTCCTTGCAGCCATACACATACCGAATGACAGACGCCGTGTCTACGTGGCCAAGGGATGCAATTTCTTTTCATCAATCCTTAAAGCTTTCGCCACTCTTTTATTTCTCTTTCGTAGTTCTGCATGAACATCGGCACAGCACACACTTTCTCTGTAAAACTCGTTTCCAAAATTGCTGTTCGTAGTCGTGGACTATTTCTGACTCTAGAACTAGTTTGGCTATATGTGTCATCTTTGCTCGGGCCTGTACATATTTTGGAGAATCACTAAGCCCATTTGCATCTACATTAATTTAAAAATTTGAAAACCAATGGCGCACTGGAATGCTGATATCATCAAACTTTGAAATTATAGTGGAGAATTTTTCTGCGTTGTTTTTTGAGTCTCCTTTTGATGACATTTCATCGACTTTAATTTTGAGCATCAACAGCTGGATCATTTGCTGGAGTGTTGTTTCTGTGCCTCACAACTTCTTCATCTCCTTGTTGATTTTCGTTGTCCATCCTATTCTTAAATTTTGCCATTAGTGCCTTTGACGATGATGTGATGACAATAAGCGAAACTATTTGCAAAACTTGTGGGTACATTTCTTTAAATGGCGAAGAGACGAACCTACGACTGTGCTTCCCATTAGAGAGAACAACCAGCGCTTGAGAAATTTCCTGGCTGTCAACTAGATTAGCTGAGCAAATTCGGACTGCCATATTGAAGATACTTTTGCAGAATTAAAAATCCACTTAAGTTCTTTGTAGATTTTGTTTATTTATGTATTGGTTCATTTGTATTTTTTTTTAAAGTTATCAAACGTTGCTGATTATTGGCAATTGAAAGCACAAGTACTATCGAGTTCACTTAAAAATCCTGATTATCACATTTTGTATCAAATTTGCTTACATTAATATGTGTGTAAAAAACACACACTTAAAATACATTGTTCAAAGAGAAAGCTAAGCTAACTTCGTCTGTGCCAAAGTTTTTATACCCTTGCAAGTGCTCGCTTAAATATTTTCAAACGAGAGCTTAAGTTAAAGTCGGCCCTGCCCGACTTCGAAATACCCGTTACTCAGTTCAATTAGTGTTTAATAACTTCATGCGGCTAGAATAAGTATGCAATATTTTTTTAAATCGGCCATTTATTATCCGATCTTTTTGTAAGATTGTAAATATTTGCCACATAGACTACACTCCAATAGCTCCTATCAGACTAAAAATTTAGGAGAGATGTTCTCATTGATGACTATCACAAATTTAAATTTTGTGCTGATAAGAGCGGGGGCAGTTTTTGTATGCTTATACGGCTATGCCCTTTGCATTAAAAAACTAAATACAAATTTGTATTAAACAGGCAAAAAGGGCCAAGCCAAACTGCGAGCTCAAATTACAAGCGCAATTGCCAAGCCTACTTAGAAAACCTTACTCCGGAAATTCCGGCTTGGAATATCATTTGTAGTTACAGTGTAAAAATGTTATTGTTTCGTGCTCGAAATGTAAAAAGTGTTCTAAATGTAAAATAACATGTTTTTTACTTGTTTTATTTTGTTACCTCTTAAATCCAAATACCGTTTATGTTTTCTCTTTTTTGTATCTTACGCATAATGATATTCTTATAAATGTATCATTCATTAAGCATCGTGGACGATGAATTTTTTAAACAGTGTTTGGAATAAAATTTAAAAATGATGGATAATCATTATTTTTTTATACTCTGTACCGTAGGTACATAGAGTTCATTAAGTTTGTGCAAAAGTATGTAACAGCCAGAAGGAAGCATCTCCGACCCCAAAAAGTATATATATTCTTGATCAGCTCAACAGAGGAGTCGATATAGCCATGTCCGTCTGTCCGTCTGTCTGTCCGTATGAACGCACAGATCTCAGAGATGGTAAGATATAGAGGTTTGACATGTATGGGACATATGCTTCTTATGTCTGCAGGCAGATCAAGTTTATCTTCAATTTTGGCCACGCCCCCTCCCGCCCCCACAATTTAGAAAAAACGTCGTATGTCCCACAGTTTAAAAGATAGATGGTTTGTTTCGATCCGCCAAAGGAATGGCGAAAATCGGATGAACGGTTGTCGAGTTATGGTCAAAAGACTGTTCGCTGCTGCTTTCAGCTGCTACTGCAGCATCAAAAATTATACAGAGCGTATAATTTCGTTGGTACAGAGTATGTTATAGTCGGGCTTGACCGAATTTCTTTCTTGTTTTAGATTATAAACTTATATTTAGAATTAGGGTTGCCGAATATTTCAAAAATATTTATTTCGATATTTTTGACGATATTGAAAAGGTATTATTTCGATATAATTATTTTAGTGTAAAAAATATCGATAATGTACATGACATGTGTCTTTACAATAAGCCAGTTATTTGATGTTATTAAGGTGCCACATTTAAGGCATATTTAAAACTACATTCTAACACAAAATATTAAATGTATTTTAATAAGTTAAGCTAGGTACGGAGAACGCCAAACAGTTTGGGCACACGAAAAAGTCATTTATTGCGAGAGTGGATCGTAAAAACGAAATAGTGTACTGAGATAGCCGAAAAATGCCAAAACCGCCAAAAATTCAACATTTGGTATTGTGTGAAGATACTGTCACATCGTTCCCCAGCAATTATTTGTGTACAAAATATGTGAATTTCAAACCAACAAAATCTGCTATTTCTTATTTTATTTAATTCCTTAACACTAAAAATAGATATTTATCTATATTATAATGCCCAAAATTATTCCAAGACATTTTTATCCTCGTAGGCCCGGGCAAGGAACAACTCCGTTGCAGGTCTTTCTGCACTGCAGGCTGCTGCTGGAGTCATTTTATTGACCAAACTCTCCCAAAACTGAAGGGCTGGCAGGATTGCCAAGGGCGGCTCAGTGGCACCACATGCAATTGCTCCAGAAAACTGGCCGACCGCACCTGCTATATTCTGCGACTCTCTTGGCTACTCTACTCTGCCGTGTTTCCCCCTTTTTGCTGCCAAAAATAATGAATTAGATTGGGTTGGTTTGGTCAATAAGTACGCGATCTTGCATATAACCGATTTTCTCTTCCTCACGCTAGTGCTTCAACCGTTTCTTACACAAATTCTTGTCAGATATTTTCTTTCTCTACCGACCGTCAAAATAAATAAATTTAATTAGTTTGGGCGCCCAAACAAAACTCAAACAGCTGTTCAATAAATTCCACACATTGAGAAAGTGTGGCAACGCCACGTCCTCCGTGTGGATTTTACTACCCCTTTGTTTGTTTGTCTCCGTACACAATGTAAGACGGCTACTGTCAAAATTTTTTTTAACGATTTTACAGTGTCTGTTTTGTATGGAGATTTTCGTTTCCGAGCGCTTTTTTACGTTCTCCGTACCTAGCTTTAAACAAAAGATTTTATTTTTATTTCATTCATAAAAAAGGTTCTGGAAACTTTTTATGATTTTATATTGAGAATCTTATTATACTCTGTACCGTAGGTACATAGAGTGTATTAAGTTTTTGCAAAAGTATGCAACAGCCAGAAGGAATCATCTCCGACCCCATAAAGTATATATATTCTTGATCAGCATCAACAGCCGAGTCGATATAGCCATGTCCGTCTGTCCGTATGAACGCACAGATCTCAGAGATGGTAAGAGATATAGGTTTGACATGTATGGGACATATGCTTCTTATGTCTGCAGGCAGATCCATTTTCATTACTTAAGTACTGAGTTTTGAATTCATAACTTATAATGTAGAGCTTTGGAGCTAAAATATACATGCCTGTTCCGGTTTTCACTTTCGACAAAATTTGTCGAATTCGAATTTGATAAAGTGGTTGTTGTATAAAATTTATAAATTAAATCGGCATAAAACCTTTCATTCTGAGTTCATGCTATTAAAAGGAAGAACAAATTGTAAGGTTTGATACAGATTACCTTGATGTTCACCAAAAAATGACACATGTATTAAATTCGAATTCACTAAAGTGAAAACCGGAACATGCCAGATAGATTTTTAAAATACCAAAAAAAAAAACTTTTACAGCTAAATTTACATGTAAGAATTTCTGGATTTACTAATAATCGTGAGGCATTGAGCTTCCAGGTGTAATAAGATATGCCAATGACAAATCAGAAAGCACTGGCAATGCGTCTGTCTCTTCTATCCAGAACTTAGAGGCGTCCCGCTCCAGGCTTACCGGCGGAAAATTAAAATATAATTTCAATATTTTCAAGCAGACGCTTGGATTTATTTTCCGTCTATAAAAATCAAAGACTATTTTTATGATTTTTATCAGCGCTTCCATAATTGTTGATTCACTATTTGTACATCCACTCTTATTAAATAGGATTTAAGCATTAAAACATTTTTTTAAACGCCAAAAGACTACAAGACACAGTGTGATCGAACGCTGCAAGAAAAATATCGCTGAAATAAAATCGCAACAAAATATTCGATATCCGATATATCGCCCCGGTATTCGATAACTATATATCGTATTTTTGACAAAAATATCGATATTCGATATATCAATATTATTTCCGGCATCTCTAGTTAACATTTTGTCTAAGTAATATTATTGTTTTAGCCGGCTCGAGGTCAGGTGTATTTTTTTTTGTGCTCGCTCTGTCAAAATAACAAACAAACATATTCTCCTCTTTCTTCCTTTATCTCCGATATATTTCGAACCCCGTCGGGATTCGTCTTCCGGGCTGTAACATACATATATCAAAAAAAATTCAATTTTCTTAGTTTATGCCTCAAAAAACATTAAACACATTAAATGAACATACAGTGCACCGCGTCCGTTTCATCAGCTGTGGAGTTATAAACTGATTTGTTTTCTGTTTTGGTTCAATAAATGTCTGCACACAAATGCGCAATTCTCAGTGTCTGTCTTAAAGTTTAGTCTTATATGTGTGGGTGTGTTGATTATATGTAGCATCTCCAGTGTGAAGCGTTTGTTTTAGTCCTTCTCTTGCTGTAAAATGTTAACAGCTGTGAAGTCCGGAGAGTGTGCACTCTCCGCACAGTGGGCTGCGGACGCTGTTTTTTGGATTGTGGTTTCTCCTCGTCGTTTTATATCGGATTTGTGTCCAGAGATTCTAGTTTTTAATTTCGTCTATGTTGTACCAACATATACTTTTTTGCATATGTTGCTTCCGTCACCAGCGCATGGAATTTGGTAAATTATATTATTCTTGTTCATTAGATCTATTTGGCTTTTGGTTTTGCTGAAAAACATCTCGGTGGTGTATATTGGTTTGTGTGCAATTTTTACTATATTTTTGTTATAGCAATCGGATCTTGTTTGTCGGTCAGAGAACTTAGGAATGTATATCACAGATTTAAATATTTTGGTAAGGGTTCCTTCTTTAGGTTTATTTTCATCGTTGTATGTATTTAACACAAAGAAGAGCCGCAAAACTAACGGAGCACCAGATGACCAAACATGAAAATTTAAGGAGAGAGCGTAACAAGACTCTGACGGAGAACAAAAACAAGACCAAGGAATGGTTTGTAAACAAAACATAAACAGAATTTCCGCCGAACGTGGAACAGTTACTTGGGAAGGAAGCAAAGTTCGCTCTCCCAATACCAATGAAGAAGTTCCTTCTCTTCAAACTCAATTGCGATGGAGAGGAACTAGTAAAAACAATAGAAACAAAGGAAGACCAGGAAACTGCGAGAACGATACTTTCGTTTCTCATCAAAGACAGCATGACAAAAACACGGGAGAGTGCAATAGATCGCGCCTTAACTGACACAGTGGAACAAACAAGAAGATTTTTACACAATAATAAAGGGATATTAATTTTAAATTCAGACATGGAATATGTAACCGTGGCAATGGAGAAGGATGACTATCACAACAAAATGAAAGAAATATTAGGAGAAAAAACTTCTTATGGGATATTACGACAAGATCCGACATTACGACTGCTGACAAAAAATAATCTACTAGTAGAAAAACTCAACAAACTAGGAATAATTACCAAACGGGGAAAAATATCAGCTTTCGACATATGTAGCACTCCCACCTAGGATTTATGGACTCCCCAAAATTCATAAAGAGGACATGCCTTTACGTCCAATATGCTCTATGACCAACACTCCTTCATATTATTTATGAAAATACCTCACAAACATTCTAAAACACTTGACAGCCCAATCCCAATACAATATTAAAAACGCGGCAGACTTCAAACAAAGAATAAATAACACCTATATTTATGATAATGAGAAGCTAGTATCTTTTGACGTGGTGTCATTATTTACCAGTATAACGACTGAATTGGCACTAGAAGTGATTCAAAAAAGAGGGAGCGAGATTGAGGAACACACCGCCATACCGCCATAACAATTATTTATGGAAATAGTTAGATTCTGTATAACAGAAAATAGATATTTTAGGTATGAAGAGGCAATATACATCCAGTACAAAGGACTGCCAATGGGATCCCCAGCATCGCCCATAATTGCAGATATTGTAATGGAGGAAATTTTAAGCAAGGTATCCAACACACGACTTCTTACAAAATATGTGGATGACCTTTTCCCAATCGTAAAGGAGGACGAAATTGAGAAAACTTTGGAGACATTAAACAAATATCACAAGGATATAAAATTCACCTATGAGGTGGAAAAGGATATCAAACTACCGTTCATGGACACCATCATACACAGAGTCGACAATAATTTAAAACTGGACTGGTACCAAAAATCCATGGCATCCGGAAAAATGATAAATTATCACTCAAGTCATCCAAAAAGCATGGAAATTAACACAGCTAAAAATTTCATTAGAAAAGTATTGAACACCAGTGACCCCATTTTCCACAAAAACAATAGAAACAAAATATTTAACATCTTCAAATCCAACGACTTTCCCACTAATGTAATATCCGGACTGCTAAATACATACAGCGATGAAAATAAACCTGAAGAAGGAACCCTTACCAAAAGATTTAAATCTGTGATATACATTCCTAAGTTCTCTGACCGACTGACAAGATCCGATTGCTATAACAAAAATAAAGTAAAAATTGCACTCAAACCAATATACACAACCAAGATGTTTTTCAGCAAAACCAAAAGCTAATGGACAAGAATAATGGACAAGAATAATATAATTTACCAAATTCCATGCGCTGGTTCTCATTGCACAAGCGCCGAGTCTTTCACATCTACTCCATAGAGCTCCCTGGCAAATATGATACTTAGGAGAGCATAAAAGCATTGGAAAATAATCAAAAATAATCAAGAGAAATCTTATATTTGAATTGTTTTGATTTTTTTTTGAATATTTTTGATAATCACAAATAGTTCCGACTATTTTTTAATAATTAATAATCGTAATTTAATGATTATTTTTCATTTAAAAAAAAAGTAGTCAAATATGTAATGATTACGATTACTAATCATTATTTAACACAGAAGATATTGTTCTTGTTTTTATACCCTTGCAAAGGGTATTATGATTTTGCCCAGAAGTTTGCAACGCATAGAAATATTCATTTGCGACCCCATAAACTATATGTATTCTTGATCAGGGTGACGAACTGAGTCGATTGAGCTTTGTCCGTCCGTCTGTCTGTTTCTACGCGAACTATTCTCTCAGTTTTAAAGCAATCGAGCTGAAATTTTGCACAGAGTCTTCTTTTTGCTGCACACTACTAATATGTCGGAATCGACCGGATTGGATGACTATATCTCATAGCTCCCATAGGAACAATCGGTTGGAAAACTAGTTTTAGTATGAAAAACATTTTTCTTTTTAATGGAAACGTCTACAAACTTTGAAATCGTAGGTTTTCAATGTTTTTTTATAATTCTGCCAAGTTTTATTAAAATCGGACAACTATATGGTATAGCTGCCATACAAAAGATAGGTCTAAAAAACAGTCTTAGTTAGAAAAACTTTTTTGTTTTTAATGGAATCATCCTGCAATTTTGTATTTGTTTGTTTCACGTGTTTTCACATAATTTTATAAACTTTTGGCTAAATCGGATGACTATATCATATAGCTCCCATACGAACGATCGGTCGGAAAATGGGAAAAAGTGTTTTTTTTTTTAAATATTTAAGCGAGCACTTGCAAGGGTATAACAACTTCGGCACAGACGAAGTTAGCTTAGCTTTCTCGATTTTTTTTCAAATCAGCCCATGTGTCTATTGTATTTTTTAAGTCAATTTTTCACAAAATTTTGAGAATGATGCATTTTCGAATTAATGTTGGATATATTATTATACTCTGTACCAGAGGTACACCTAAGTATATTAGGTTTGTGCAAAAGTATGAAACAGCCAGACGGAATCAAAAGGATCAAGTTTATTTTAAAATTTGGCCATGCCCCCTCAAGTTGGAAAAAAACATCAAATCTCCCACAGCTTTAAAGATTAGTGATTCCTAACTTCTAGACATATAATATTTAATAATCAGGATTATTTATCGATCCGCAAAAGGGAAAGATCGTATGAACGGTTGTCCAGTTATGATCAAAAGACTGTTCGGTGCTGCAGCGCAGTAGCAGCGCTGCATTCAGCTGCTACTGCACCATCAAAATTAATACTGAGCGATTATTATCGTTGGTACAGAATATCTAAGTCGTACTTGACCGACTTTCTTTCTTGTTTTGGATAGTGCTAAAGCACACGTCTTTTTCAATACCCAGTCCAACAGCGCACCACTGTTCTGCTCGTTCTTCTTCCAAATGTTCAGCATTTCTCTACGGGAAATAACTTCGTCTGCAATGCTTCAATTCATTTTGAAATGGCGCAAATATACGCAAAAACTGTTTCAACCACCTCGTTGTGCTCATGTTGAAGATTTATTCGAAATTTACAGCGCAGTTCTGGTTTACAAAACACAATCTCTATTATGTTAGGTCACACTAAAAAGAACCGAGGATGTCCGAGGAACCGAGGACGTCCAGTACGCTATTCCTCCTGAAATGGTGCGACGTTACACCCTAAGTATGCCAAATCGCATAGAGAAACTAAAGAAATCAAAGGGGCTCTGGACCCATTATTAAAAAATTTTTAATACAAATATTTGATTAAAAATAACCACAGTGCAAAACTGTAACACTTGACTTTTTTACTCTTTGCCATTGCATTTCTCTTTCAGCTTATCCAATGACTTCAAATTTTTTAGAAATGAGAGCCAAATATTGCACTAACAAAACAAGACTAACATTTTAAGAATGCATAAAGTAGAAGAGAAAATACAGACCTTTAAAGTGAGAATATTGAACTCGTGTTACAGTTTTGCTCGTCAGTGTATAGTTGGCGGATCGATAAGTTATCCTGATTACTAATATGTCTAGAAGGAACGAACCACCTATCTTTAAAACTGTGGGAGATATGACGTTTTTTCTAAATTGCGGGGGCGGGAGGGGGCGTGGCCAAAATTGAAAATAAACTTGATCTGCCTGCAGACATAAGAAGCATATGTCCCATACATGTCAGACCTCTATCTCTTACCATCTCTGAGATCTGTGCGTTCATACGGACAGATAGACAGACAGACAGACAGACAGACAGACGGACAGACGGACATGGCTATATCGACTCGGCTGTTATACTTTACTCGGCTGTATATACTTTATGGGGTCGGAGATGCTTCCTTCTGGATGTTACATACTTTTGCACAAACTTATAATACTCTATATATAGCCATATCCGTCTGTCAGTCTGTCCGTCTATCTGTCCGTATAAACGCACAGATCTCAGAGATGGTAAGAGATAGAGGTTTGACATGTATGGGACATATGCTTCTTATGTCTGCAGGCAGATCAAGTTTGTTTTCAATTTTAGCTTCAAACATTAAATTATATGGTCCGTACTTTCGATTCAAATAAAGATTTCATGCATTTTTCTCCATTTTATGTGTTTTTTTTTTAAACTTTCCTATAGCTCTCAAAAAATCACCCTTTAGTTATCTATTCGATTTTAAGATAGTTTTTATTTGATAGTCGACTATTCATGTCAATAAACATGGTGCCCATCACTATTAATAAAATAACAAAAACCACTGAACTTGATGCGGACAAGATGTCATAAGACACCAAAGCACTGAGGGATTCCTAAGTTTTGGAATCCCTGCGCACACTCAGCAACCTTCTCCTGTGACATGTTGTTTGGTGGCCAAAACTCATTTGCCAACTGGAAGATGACTTCTCGGCAGAAGTCGTTGAAAATAATCCAACCATTTTTTTTTTAAATACAGTCATTCAACTGTTCGGTATTCTGCGGATGAACCATTCAGCGGTGTGGCCAGTCGAAATGGTGTGTCTTTTCTTGCCAGCCTAGGCAACCAAGCCGCCAAAATATTAAATGTGCTTCTCTCACCGAAAGCTCTCCTTGTAGAACTCGCTTGAGTTTTGGGGTACATCCTTTTCCCAAAAGGCTCCATACCGTTTCACAAAGCCTACGTACATATGTCCAGCCACTGCGGGATGAATTCCGGCGCCTGTTTTTCATGAGCACCGGAATGAGCGCTGGAATATATGGATATGGAAGCACTTCAGACTCTCGCCAACATGAAATATTCTGTGTCAATCATCGAAATAATATCCAATTGATTATCCATTTTCATTTATATTTTTCACAGCCAGTCAGTTTGTTAACTGTAAAAAACGAGAGCGTAAGTTAAAGTCGGCCCTGCCCGACTTCGAAATACCCGTTACTCAGCTCAGCTCGCATAAGTATGCAACATTTTTTTAACTCGGCTATTTATTATCCGATCTTTTTGAAAATTTGTGAGATTGTAGATATTGGACACAAAGAAAATTGTGGGAGCTATTGAACATTTTTTATTGCGGGGGCGGGAGGGGGCGTGGCCAAAATTTGGAACAAACTTGATCTGCCTACAGACAATACTAGCTTACGTATAAAATTTGGTTGCTCTAGCTCTTCTAGTCTCTGAGATCTAGGTGTTCATACAGACGGACGGACGGACGGACGGACGGACGGACGGACGGACAGACGGACATGGCTATATCGACTCGGCTGTTGATGTTGATGAAGAATATATATACTTTATGATATCGGAGATACTTCCTTCTGCCTGTTACATACATTTGCACGACTTTAGTATACCCTTTTTACTCTACGAGTAACGGGTATAAAAAGAGATGTTCTGAAAATGCAAATGCAGAAGCAGCACAATGAGGACAGCAAACTGCATTTTCAGTGATGACGATAACATTTTTGAAAATGTGCTTCAGTGAGGAAGGCATATAAGAAAGCATTTAGAAGGCGTAACACTTTTTTCAAATCATTTATTTTGTAGGTGAACAGTTATCATATGCCATCACATCTATCACCCCCCACGAATGCAACGGAGAATACGAAAAAATGTACAGGGTGCGCCATTTAAAGTGTCGGTATGGCAACACTGAATAACTTTGACATTTACCAACCGATTGCTTTTGTCAGACATGTTTTGGAAACATCAATCTAGTACAATTTTGACCATGGAACGATTCACACCAAAACAACGTGCCGAAATAGTGACGCTGTCCATCGAAAATAATCGTTCAATTGTGCTAACTCAGCGTGCATATCGTCGATGACCGATGAGGCCCATTTCACGCTTTCTGGTGGTGTTAATAAGCAAAATTGTCGCATATGGGGCACGGAAAATCCACACCGCATCCGTGAAATACCTTTACACGACCAAAAAGTGACTGTTTGGGCCGGCGTTTGCGCCAAAACCATCAAAACCGCAAAAAGGGCACATTTTGTTGTGGCCAATAAAGGCGGCCACTTGATTGATGTTGTGTTCAAAAAGTAGTCGAAATAAATTGTACAGGACCAAATTAAAGGAACAAGCTCAACATATAGAAATCGGATGTTTGTTTTTATATTTATTCAGTGTTGCCATACCGACACTTTATATGGCGCACCCTGTATTTACATTTTTCATGGAATCACCCATATATATTTTATATCTGTTCCGTATTGATTGGCAGGCAAAGAAATTCATTTCAAAACTTCGTAAGTTGGCAAACTTACAAAAAAAAAGACTCAACTCACTAAAATATCACCATAAAAATTCTGCTTCATCTAAAAACCAAGATTTTTTATTTACCGGTTTTTGGTTGTGTAAATTAAAAAGTTCCCATCTACCACCATGGACGATATACAGTTTAACAAGAGCACCTTTCTTGAAAGCTATTTACTAAAGCACCGCGAACTGGGCAAGCGTCAGCGTGAGTATAAGAAGATACTTTCCAGCAAACTCAAGTCTCGCAAGGAAACAATCATTGAGGCCAGCTATGAGAATGCAATCGATCAGCTGGAGGAAGAAAAAAATGAACTCCGCGCTCAGATTTGGGTTGCCAGTGGAACCACACATAAAAAAAAGAATGACCGCTATTTACACATGATTCAGTGTCATGTTGAGTGTCAAGAAAATTTGGCCCTAGACATATCCACTCTAAAGACATCAATTGGCAATATGGAGCGTGAGATTAGTCGTGTGGACAAGCAAATTTACAACTTGAACCGCTTAACTGTACCAGATCAACAGCATCAGGCGCATGTGGCTCATACGCGCAAGAAGATGGTCATTTTGGAGAACTCGCTGGAAGTTGGGGTGCGACAGGAGTGCGGTTTCACGGCTGCCAATGCTGAACTTAGGGAACAACTCATTCGCATCCTTAATCACCGAACATTTTTTAACGACTCTTACACCAAGATGGTGCAGAAGTTAAATAGTGACAAGAAGTACCTTATAGATCTTATAGAGTACGCGCTAAACACCTTCGATGGCTGCATAGATGTTTACGAAAAGATTGATAACATTGCCAAGCGTGAAGCCAAGGAGCGTGAGTTGCGTCGCATTGAAATGCAGGGCATCATGCGCAAAGTGGCTGCTGATGCAGATAACTCGGCCTTTCTCGAATGCAAGGCCAAGCCACGCGAGCTAGCTGATTTGCAACCGAAAGAATATAAGCGTCGCGACGAGTTCCGCCGCAAGCACAACAAAAAAATAAGCCTTTACAACTCTGTGCTTCAGAAGATTCTTGAATATACCGACTCAAACAATGTGGAGGAGGTGATCGATAAGTTTCAGCAACAGGAAAGTTTATACTACTCCTTTTTTAATTATGCGAACGAAATGAGTTACCATATTACACTGCTAAATAATTCTGTAAACAGACTGTTTGAGGACATCATAGCTTTGAAACGAGACAATTCCAATACATTGCAAGATCAATTGGAGCTAATAGCTGCCTTAGAGGGTGAGGTACGAAACAAGCAGGAAGCCAATTTGGAATTACAAAGGGCACGGGAGAGCAATGATGTCCGTCTCGAAAATCTTCTACAGGGAGTGGAGACCCTTTGTGAAATGTGCTCAATTGATGCCGCGCCTCTGGCCGCGCTACTGGGCGATCATACCCATGTTAATCTGGTTAATGTGGGACGCTTTCTCAAGCTGCTTGAGGTTCGAGTCCAAGAGCTCACAGCAAGTGTTTATGTACTAGAACGCCAGGACGAGGGCAAATTTGACTATGTAGTTAAACAGATCGAAAAGATATGTGAACTGCCTACGGATCTCAACGATATTGTACTCACTCAGCAATGCCCAGAGTGTGCCGAAGGAGAAGCCTTCAACATGGACGATGGGGGCGATGGCGTCCTCATACACACAGTGACCGAAGCCAAAAAGAAGCTGTACGAAAAGATCACTCAACCGGAGATGCAGTATCGTTTGCACAGCATAAGCCAGTGTCGCTTGCCACGATCGCGCCTTTTGGCTGCAAGGCGAAACTTATAGAATTTTGATTTGAAGTTCCGCGATTTGAAATTAAACCGAGAGTAGTTCTAAAAAGGCTCAAAATATAATCTGCATCTGCAGCACACTCGTATGCATTTAGATAACATCATGATGTTCACTGAGTAAATAGGCTTACACCCTACTAAAATCAATTCACTTCGATCATTTATTTAAGTTATGTAACAGCGGAAAAATAAAAGTAAGAAATAATATATTTATTTTCTAATAATTGTCATTTAATTTGCCAAACATTTCATAAAATTTTAAGCTTGCATTACTTTTATATGCAAACAGATTAAGTTTATTTTAACTAGCAGTGTACTGCACGGCGACGCTCGGGTCCTTTGAATTACGTAGATATGTTTTTTATGGGAGCGTTTGCTAACATTCAAGCTTTAATTTGCTGAAAATCAAAATTAACCTGAGGTTAATCCCGCATCCGAAACCGTAAGAAGGTATCCGACCGCATTAAGTATATATATTCTTGATGAGCATCAACAGCCGACATAGCCCAGTCCGTCCGTAAGAACACCTAGTTCTCGGAGACTGGAAGAGCTAGAGCAATCAAATTTTGTATGTAGACTCCTAGTCTGTAGGCAGATTAAGTTTGCTTAAAATTTTTGCCATTGCCCCCTCCCGCAGCCGCAATGAAAAATGTTAAATAACTCTTAACAATTCTGAAGATATCAAGCTCATGTTATATAGTGATGTCTATGCTCAATATCTACAATCTCTGAAATTTTCATAAAGATCGGCTAATAAACTTCAGAGTTACAAAGGTTAAAAAACGTTGCATACTTTTCAGAGCCGCATGCGCTCTTTGCTAACATAATTTTCAAATGTTAACAATCATAGTAATGCCCAGATCAGGGCCGATCAAGAAACAGCCGATGACTGACACTTATTTTTGAAGTGATTAGTCAAAAGATGGAGGCAAAATCTGTGCTCCAGACCAAAAAGAGAATTGAAAATTTTAAGACTAAAGAGAAGAATACTTTAATACTTTACATTTTTGCTGCACAAATAAGTAAAGAAGGTTAATGTTGCATATGGGCAATTCCAAAGTCGCGCACGGGACATTCGTACGCATTCAAAGTAAAAAAGTTAGGAAGGAAAGGACTTTTTTTCGGATGAAAATCTTAATATATAGCTTTTTATTAGTTCTTTCATTGGTGCAAAGATTGATTGTGGGCAATTTTTCATTATTAAGTTATTTGCAAAATTCAAGTGATTCGCACGGGACAAAAAACGGAAGTGACTTTTGAGGTCGACCAGTTCAAATGCCAAATTCTGCGAATCAAGAGGCAATATTTTAATGCAACTAATTTTAAACTGTTGTACACAGATGCCTCTTAAAAATGGCTATGAGCTTTTTCCGAAATGACTTGAATTTTTTTGAAAATTCAATTTGAAGTAGATTCGCACGGGACATCGCGCACGGGACATTTTTATCACTTTTTTATTTTTATTTTTTTTTTGTTATTTTCATGGTTGCTGTAGCTAAATATTAACAAAACATATAGTAAAAATGTTTTTAATTAACAAAAAATATGATTTTATTCATTTTCACATAACAGGAAACTTAATAAGTATTTAGATATTTGTGCTTTTTTTTAATTCAAAGGATATCCATTCAAATGTATAAAGAAATATAAAATTATAATAAATTTATATAATACAATAACAAGAAATTAATATATTGGTAATCATTTTAATATTTACAAAGTTCCTATTTACATAGTATGGTTTCTTGCTTAGAATAAGCGGTTCTTGCTGCTTTCACCTCATTATAACTGGATGAGAAAAAGTGGAATTTTGATATGCCCGGTATACTTTTAACCTCTTTCCATTTTTCGTTTAAATTAAATTTAAAAATGGAATTTTCGATATCTCCTGTTGACATATATAATAAGTTTATGCCTTTAATATGTTGTAGTGCACACTGATAGAAAGAAAATGCATCCGGTAAAACAATACTCCTTGATTTAGTCACTTGCCAAACTTTTCGTTTTACTACTGCTCCAACTCCATCAACAGCTCCTTTTCCATGTGCGCTAGCGAAAAAATTCCACGCCAATGTAGGACATTCTAATAATTCTACTATATCTACAAGGCTTGATACTATAAATTTATTTTTAAACTGCGAACAGCTTCCACCGGAAAAAATAAATATTTTTGATAAGCTCCCATATGATGAACGAATTTCTTTTAAAATCCTTATCAAAAAAACAAAAACGTCCTGCTTATTGTGCGTTAGCTTATCACTTATGACAGCAAACGACTTTTTAGCTCCTGCCAGCCATGCTACACAAGTAAAAATGCTCACCTGCCGATAGCTAAAATGAGCACTTTGTATCTCATTTTGACCTGTGAACCTGTAATTTTCTGCAAAATCAATTTGAATCGCCAATTCATTTGATTTTAGATTTGCTTTGGTTTCATCAAAATATCTTTGCTGGGCTCTTTTGATAAAAAAATGAGTTTTGAAAGATGGTAAAGCCATTTCAAGATCAACAATCATATCGGATAGAGTTCCATCAGTTTTGGAAAGGGCCATGGTGTTATTAATTTTGCGCCAACTCTGCCAACTTACTTCATCATTCATATTATTTAAATATGATAGTGGAATAAGTTGGTATTTCAAATCGCTTAAGCATTTTTGGCAATTGCTTGTCATGCAATTTTCACTAAGAATATTGCAGCAAACAGTTTTGAGAAAGCTTTCGGAATTACTGGTAAAAGATGGCATAATTTTAGCACAGCCTTCTAGTAAATAGCCGAAGTTAGCGTGGTACATACAAACACACATATTATGTGGCGTTTTATTAATTAACTGAACATGCCGTGGCCTCATCTTAAAAAAATAGGATATACTAATTTTTTTGTTTGGATTTTCTTTTTTAAAGAGCTCAAATGCTTCGGAAACTGTCATCAGCATAAAACGTTTAGCAACTACATCGCCTGCTATCAGAAGTGTGTCCTTTTTTCCTGAGGACTGGACACTAATATTATCGCTTATATAAAAATCTGTTATTAAACTATCTAAGCTGTCTGGCAGTATCGTTTTGCAATTAGTCTCCGTAGTTTTTGGTTTTGAGCTATCTTTATATTTGTTTAACAAAATTTCAAGTACTTTTACTTTCTTATCTAAGTCTTTTGGTAGAGCAACCTCAACTTTTCGTAAAGCTTTTCCCAATGTTTGCTTGCAACTGTAAGGACCATTGTAGATTATAGCATCTTGTTTTTCTTTTTCTCTTTTTTCTGCTAGCTTTTGTCGATATAGTCTCTTTCTCATGCGCTCAAGCTCCCTCCTATTTTCCACAACTTCATTATTACCATTCGTCGATGCTTTATATTTTCGCCTTGTGTTCCGCATTCTTGTGTTGTTCTTTAACTTACTGTTTTCCCAGATTACTGGTTCTTCCTTCAACTTATCACTCCACCGTTTGCAAGTTTCTCTTCTTTTTTGACTATTACTTTTGCTCATCTACATTAAAATAATTTAAAACATATGTATTTATATATTTAAGAAAACAACAAAGTGAACAAATAAAAAAAAAAATTTAATATACTTACGGTCGCGCACGGGAAAAACTTATATATTCACCAAAAATACAAATCTTTCTAAATTTCTGAAATATTTGTACACGTTGATTGCACACTCAAACTCTGTTTGCAAAAAAAATTTGATGCGTTTCGGGCAAGTAGTTTAGATGTTCTGATAAGAAATGTTGTTTTTCGGTCGCGCACGGGACATTGCTGAAAGCGATAATGCAACTACATATTTTATCGTTTGTAGTTATCGCATATTTCCCTTTGCGTTTTTTTTCGACTCTTTGCATTGTCTAAATGATCTTAGAAATTAAAAGTCAAAGAATAATGCCTCTGGTTTAGAAGTTATAATCAAAACAAAACATGAACTAAAAACATTATAACAACAAAGGGTGCGCTTGCGCGACTTTGTGTTCGAATATTTTGAAATCGGTCTTAGATAAATGCAAAATTCTTTCAAATTTGATAAATTTGAACATTTCTTAATGTAACTCTGTTAAAAAAAACCCATTTTTGAGAAGTTTTAGTTTTTTGGCCGCGGTGGACCTTTCTGTGGAATTGCCCATATGCTAGCGAATGATTGTAATAACGCTTGGACATCTCTGCGCGACAGTTTGAGGTACCATCGCACCAAGCTAGCCAACTGCCACACTGTTTTAGTTGGGTTCCACACACTCAAAATAAAGGGCAAATTCATGGCAGTAATTTTCTGCAGTGCTGGATACAGGCCTTAAGCGCAAAAGCATTAAAAGTAAGACATTTTAAAGAATGTTTAGAAAAGCCTATTATTCGCTTCGACTTCTATTTTTGATTATTTTTCTAATTTGATTGATTTTTCTTATTTTAACGTTAGATTCTCCGTTTTAGATGATTTTGTCACCGATATCTCTTCTCCGGGAAAATATTTATATAAACTACTAAATCGATTTTAAAACAATGCTTAATGCCATTATTGGAAATTTAATGACCTTTCGATTTAAACCATCCCAGCGTCGCAGAGCTGAACGAGGTTGGTGTTCGGGCTGACCCCTAGTTATTTATCATTTCCAATCTTTTGAATTCGCATTATATTTAATTTCAATATTTACACTATCAATCCCACTGTCACTGCTATCGATGTCTAATTTCAATATTTACACTATCAATCCCACTGTCACTGCTATCGATGTCTATTACTATCTCATTATTCACTTTCATATGTATGCATCTTGCTCTCTTAAAATCCACACTGAAGTGGTACTTATGTTGTTCATTCGCTTAAGACAAAAGAAATTGAAGTCAGTCGCAAATAAAACTTTAAAGAACACAGTTGTCTGTTGTTGAGAAATCCCAATATCTTCAATCTCTCAAATTTTTATACTCTGTACCGTAGGTACATAGAGTATTATAAGTTTGTGCAAAAGTATGTAACATCCAGAAGGAAGCATCTCCGACCCCATAAAGTATATATATTCTTGATCAGCATCAACAGCCGAGTCGATATAGCCATGTCCGTCTGTCCGTCTGTCTGTCCGTATGAACGCACAGATCTCAGAGATGGTAAGAGATAGAGGTTTGACATGTATGGGACATATGCTTCTTATGTCTGCAGGCAGATCAAGTTTATTTTCAATTTTGGCCACGCCCCCTCCCGCCCCCGCAATTTAGAAAAAACGTCATATCTCCCACAGTTTTGAAGATAGATGGCTTGTTCCTTCTGGACATATTTAGTTATTAGGATAACTTATCGATCCGCCAAAGAAATGAAGAAGATCGGATGAACGGTTTTCGAGTTTTGATCAAAAGACAAATTTTCTTGGTACAGAGTATGTTATAGTCGGGCTTGACCGACTTTCTTTCTTGTTATAAAGATCGGATAATAAATTGCAGAGTTATACAGGTTATAAAAAACGTTGCACACTTATATGAGCCGCATGCGCTGTTTGCTTACTTAATGTTGAAGTATTCAAATATTAATTAACATAAGGAAAGGTTATTAAACACCAATTCCCCTGAGTAACGGGCAGGGCCGACTTTAACTTACGCTCTCGTTTAACCAGGGACCGTAAATAATGATTGACATTATTCGTAGATATTTATACTCTGTACCAGAGACCTGCAACGAGCCTCTAATTTTCGATCACACTCGCTCATTTACTCGGCTTGCTTGTGATCGCCGCCCTTGTTCGACACACTCGAAATGATCGCAAGCACATTGAGTCAGAACGATCAAGCTCTGCACAAGCACAAGTAATAGCAGAACAAGCGCGATAAAGCTTTTGTCGAACAAAGCAATTACGATCGCTGCCCGCTGCTGGACGAGTACTAGCAAGCCTGTTGCAACAACATGCAACAAGAAGAAAAGAGAGGACCGTGTGCAAAGTATAAATGCAAAATGTAGGCTGATATGCTATCTCTTTTTCTCTCGCAAGCTGTTGTTTTTGGGATGCTAGTATAGATTGTGTACAAGGCTTTGATCGTCACGACTCGCGGCAGATTTTTGACTTCGGCAACAAGTCAACGCGAGTATTTGTACCGAGCAAGCTTTACTCATGACAGCTCGCAGCAGAACTTACATTTAGGCAACTAGTACTGGCGATCACTCGCGACCGAAGCTACGAGTAATCGCGATCAATGATCGTCAATACTCGAGCGCTTTTTATACCCTGTTCCCATTGAAAATGGGAAAAGGGGGATCATGAAGTTGTGCGAATGTATGTAACAGGGAGAAGGAAAATTTTCCGACCCCATAAAGTATATATATTCTTGATCAGCATGAACAGCCGAGTCGATATAGCCATGTCCGTCTGTCCGTCTGTCCGTCTGTCCGTCTGTCCGTCTGTCCGACTGTCCGTCTGTCCGTCTGTCCGTCTGTCCGTCTGTCCGTCTGTCCGTCTGTCCGTCCGTCCGTCTGTCCGTCTGTCTGTCTGTATGAACGCGTCGATCTCAGAGACTATAAGAGATAGAGCCACAAATTTTTGCACGAAGGTAGATTTATGCTGTACGCAGATCAAAGTTTGTTTCAGATTTGGAAAATTCCCACCCGTCCCCCTTTTATCCCCAAAAAACCAAGACCTCCTCTAGAAATTCTACACCTAAACAACCGTCAGATCCACAATTTTCAAGTTAGAGCCTCGTGGTTTAGTATGCATCAAGCTAGGCCCAATATCTATCTATTCTGAAAAGTACAATCAGATCGGACAAAAAACACCGGAGTTATAAGCGAAACAGTAAGAGCACAACCCCCACCCAGTTGTTGGCCAGGACTACCAAAAGTGTTGCCTACATTTAGGATGACATTTTGTCACAAAGAAATAAATGAAAACAAATGAACAGGGTATTTTGTGGTCGGGAAACTCGACTACAGCGCCCTTACTTGTTTGTTTTTTATTTTGTGTATGCAAAACAGAGGTCGCAATAATCGGTCTCTCTCGTGCTTGTTGTCAGAAAACAACCGCTCATTCACTGACACGATGCGTAACTGTTGCGAAAAAACACACAAACTTCGTTCTTCTTTGGCTTGCTCTTCGCTCAACCGCCGACCGCTTTTGGTCGCTCGGCTCGGCTCAGTGTTCACTCGAGACCTTTTCGGTCGTAAAAACTCGGCAAATGGTCTTTTGCGCATGTATGTATGCATGTGAGTTGCGCGTGTGGATAGCTAGGCGTGGATGGGCATACACAAATGAGCGCCATATCACCTTCTCCCTTCCTCTTTAATGCTTTGCCTGTGACGAAATTCTAAGGCAACAACATAAGGCAAACGCAACAACAAAAATAAAAACCTTTTTTGCTGACTTTTTCCTTGCTTCGCTCACTTACTGACTCTCAGTAGCTGAACAACAACCGGTTCTGTTCGCTTCGCGCGGTCAGTAAAAGACCGACTCGTGTGTTGCGCTCAACCCGAAACCGAAGAGCGAGAACACGAAAGAAACGAAAAAGAGGGTTGCTGGTCAGACACTGAGCGATGCCGTTTCATTTTATTCGGTCTTTGTTGTGAGCAGACCGCGCAGAAAATTTTGGTTGAGCAGATTTTGCGACCTCTGATGCAAAATGAACAAGCCCAACAAGCAGCGATCGCTGAATTTACTTAGATCGCATTTGAAGCATGGGTGAGCAAATGCTCTCGTGACGGCTCGTTGCAGTTCTCTGCTCTGTACCGTAGGTACACAGAGTATGTTAAGTTTGTCCAAAAGTATGTAACAGCCATATAAAGCCTATAAAGTATATATATTCTTGATCAGCATCAACAGCCGAGTCATGTCCGTCTGTCTGTCCGTATGAACGCACAGATCTCAGAGATGGTAAGAGATAGAGGTTTGACACGTAAGGGACATATGCTTCTTATGTCTGCAGGCAGATCAAGTTTATTTTCAATTTTGGCCACGCCCCCTCCCACCCCCGGAATTTAGAAAAAACGTCATATCTCCCACAGTTTTGAAGATAGATGGTTCGTTCCTTCTGGACATATTTAGTAGTATGTTATAGTCGGGCTTGACCGGCTTTCTTTCTTGTTCATCCTAAAAATTCCTCTACTTAGAGTACTCTTGACCGGCTTTCTTTCTTGTTCATCCTTAAAATTCCTCTACTTAGAGTACCCGTATGAAAAAATATATTATTATAAAATACGGTTCTGTTTCGCAAATCTATTCATTTCCGAAATGATTTTTAATTGATTGTCCAATCGATAATGGGCGTTTTCAGCAGATAAATCCGATTTACGATTACTGATGTATGATTGCCGATTTTTCCTGGTGAATACAATGATTGGTAAATATGACAATCGTGTTTGCTGAGATGGAATCATACAAAATCTATGATTGGTGAGACCGTTTACTGACTGCTCGTCCAACTGTTTACCCCAAAACTGAAAAAAAACTGACAAGCTGATAGCGTTAAAAGCTCTTAAAAATTGTGCATTTAATGAGTTGACGAAATGTACTAAAGCCAGAAAATAGCCTAACTTAGCAATCGTCCTGTTCAGCAGATAACCATCAGCAATCGCAAATCGTAAATCAGTAATCGTAACTTGGATTTATCTGCTGAAAGCTTCCAATGATTATTTCTTGAGTAAAATGCATAAAAGTCAAAAATAATCATAAATATTTTTAAAATCGGAATTTTATTTATTTATTCAAACTCGGCAATGGGTTTTATTGGTTCGACTTGATTCACTTACTAGGGATATGCATAAAACAAGCCATAATTTCTTTTAGTCCAGTAGTAATCGACGTTTGATAATATAATATTTATAGTTATTATTACTGAGTTTTGTTTTAAAAATCAGCCCCCGCTCCTATATTTATTTCAGTTTTGAAGTTCATCCACCGACAGTAGTTTAGCGATTTTTTTTAAACTTCTGGTACCAACCCTGAATTTTTAACAGCGGTTTTTATCATTTCCATCACAAGCCTTTTTTGGGCCAACTAGCCGTTCAAAAAAATCCAACATTTTTATGGCCAATGCTGCCATGTCGATACTCCTCCACAACAATTTTCCGGATTTTTAAAGTGCAAGCCGTTAACTAGAAAGTTCCGCGAAATTTTGAACACCATTTACTTTAGACTTTCAGTCGAGGTTCCACTTTCGTTTTTTACATGTCCAACTGTCATTGCTAAATACAGCTTGTGCATTTTTTTCAGAATTTTAAAAGTTGTAGAACGTGGTTAAAATTAGTAATCACAATAATGCATGTATATTTTCAAATATTTTAATGATTGTCGATAATGTAATGAATTCGTTTTAAAAGGATGATCTTTCTAAATATTTCGGGTTAAATGCAATTACAAGAAAATAATTGATTAACCATCATACTGGATTAATGGTCAGCAAATTATTCGGTAGATCTGGCAGGTTGGCTTTGATTCTTGATGGAACTTATGTCCATCATGAAAAAAGTTCAAGCAACGAGTACCAGCGTAGATCATATTCAGGTCAACAATAGCCGAAGTTCTCGGTAGCCAGTGCTATAATTCCTAAGTTAGATCTAGTTTTGTTAACTTATATATCTGTAAATAATAATAATATAAATAACTTGAAATGGATATATTCTCAAAACTTTGTGACCTTTTTCGGCGAATCAAAATGATGCCGGCATACTAAAACAAGTTCTTGAAGATCCTAGTGCACTAAGGACTCTTGTTAAACCTGGCGATATATGCGTTGATCGTAGCTTTTGTGATGTTAAAGAAGACTTAATTGCATTTGGTACGTTAAATATAGGCATATCGCTTAAACTAACACATCTAACAACATTATACATAAACAAATTCAATTTTAATTTATGCTTGCACTAAAATGGAAACTTAATCAGCTGAGAACTCAAGAATCTAATGAATCCTGGTATGTTACCATGGTCAAATGGGCTGTTGAAGCAAATTCATGGCATTTTGGGGGAGAAATATCACATTCTTCACCAACAGATGGACAACTTAAGTCTATCTGAAAGCTTTTTAAACAATTAGTTTGGCAAATGGCTGGACGATGACAAGGAAATCTGCGAATTATAAATGCGGCTTTCTTCATCGGATATTATGGATCTTCCGGAAATGACCGATAAGGACCTAAAAATACTGTTTACCCGATCCAATTAAGTCAGGCGGCGGCCTCTTTGACTGAAATAATTAATGAGCATTGAAATAAAAATATAAGTTACCTGAATGCAAGCAAGAATATAATTCAAATAAAATTAATTGCTGAGAATGTGCGAATGGCAAAAGGACTGTAGATTGTTGCTCACAATTAGCTGCAATAATATATTACTTATCCCACGGTAGGTACCTATCTAAAGTTCTCAGACCAGCTCTTATTTTAAGTAAGCTATATAAGAACGTGGATGCTAATCCAGTAATTAACGAAGACAGTGACGATGATTAAAGAAAAACTTGAAAATATACATTCAATGTTGTTTTTATTAATTTTAACCACGTTCCACAACTTTTAAAATTCTGAAAAAATTACACAAACTGTATCTAGCAATGACAGTTGGACATGTAAAACAAGGAAGAAAGTCGGTCAAGCCCGACTATAACATACTCTGTACCAAGAAAATTTGTCTTTTGATCAAAACTCGAAAACCGTTCATCCGATCTTCTTCATTCCTTTGGCGGATCGATAAGTTATCCTAATAAATAAATATGTCCAGAAAGAACAAGCCATCTATCTTCAAAACTGTGGGAGATATGACGTTTTTTCTAAATTGCGGGGGCGGGAGGGGGCGTGTTCAAAATTGAAAATAAACTTGATCTGCCTGCAGACATAAGAAGCAAATGTCCCATACATGTCAAACCTCTATCTCTTACCATCTCTGAGATCTGTGCGTTCATATGGACAGACAGACGGACAGACGGACGGACGGACAGACGGACATGGCTATATCGACTCGGCTGTTGATGCTGATCAAGAATATATACACTTTATGGGGTCGGAGATGCTTCCTTCTGCCTGTTACATACTTTTGCACAAACTTATAATACTCTGTGTACCTACGGTACAGAGTATAAAAACAAAAGTGTAACCTCGACTGAAAGTCGAAAATAAATGGTGTTAAAAATTTCGCGGAATTTTCTAGTTAACGGCTTGTACTTTAAAAATCCGGAAAATTGTTGTGGAGGATTGTCGACATGCCAACTTCGGCCATAAAAAGTTTGGAATTTTTTTGAATGGCTAGTTGGCCAACTGAAGCACACATCTGTTCTTTGTTTACAATTAACAAACTGACTGGCACAGAAAATAAATGATAAATAGATGTTTCTTTAGCTGCTAGAAACATAATACCTAATGTTCGCAAGGTCTTAGAGTCTTAGAGGTCTAAACGATGGCTTGTGGCCTCTTCAGTGCAGTTGCAATTACATTAGTCTTAACTTTCTGCATTACTTAATTATTTTCATTTTTGATAAATTGATTAAAGTTTAAATTGTTAGCCTGCCGCAGCTAATTTTTAATAATACTAATGGGCGAAAGTGAACAATTTGCCCAAAATGCGAAATGCAGTTGTAGTGAGGACAGCATATTAAAGCATAGAAATGCCTAAGAAAAGCTCGCTCAGATAAACAAAGTGAGAGAGACACTTTGAGCGAAGATACCCTGATGAGAAAGCGTTTATTTTAATGCCAGAAGTACATATACCAGTCTTTAAAATCTTACAACTGGTTGCAACACCAAATTAATGTATTAAAGTCATCAATTTTACAGGGTCATGTCGTAGGCAGAGGACAATTGCCCCCGGTAGCAGTCATTTGCTACCAGTTTAAAATCAATTGTCCCCAGCAGCAGCCATTTCTATTCAGTTTAATACAATAGCCAAACTATACTGAAAACTGTGTCATTATTTACAGTTATTCTTGTTTTAATACACATATCATAAATGGTACTTGAATAAAATCTAAGTGGACTGTAAACATCTACCTGGAACCCTCCACCCTGATAAAACTGTCTGAAAATGTTGTGTGAATCTTATAGCAACGCCCCCGATGGACGACTGGCGGAATATTCCAGGCTGTTGATGTTGTCAGAATAAAATCCCTTGAACAATTTAGGGCTTATTTCTTTGTAACCCTATCCCCATGTACGTACTTGATTGGTTCACTGCGGTGAATATCGAAGAGCGTAACCAGAACTGCGTGAATGTAGTCGTCTTGTGGTTCCTTGACATGCATTACTCGAACGGGATGCGTTCTGCCCTCCAGATACAATCCACGACAGTTAAAATATTTGCCGAAATGATCAATATCCATTGTGGCAGAGGTGATGATTGCCTTCAGATGGGGTAATTTTTGTTGTTTTCTCTCTTTCTGCGCTTGTTTAACTATGCCGAACAGTAGATCGGCATTGACAGTGCGCTCGTGAGCTTCATCCAGCATTATCACGGAATACTTGAGCAGCAACCGATCTCTAATAGATTCTCGTAATAATACTCCATCAGTCAGGTATCGAATTCTGGTCTGATCTGAGGTAACATCCTCAAACCGAACTGTATAGCCCACTACATTGCCAATGGAGCTGGACATTTCCTGTGCCACTCGTTTGGCTACTGTGATCGCAGCCACTCGACGCGGTTGGGTAATTGCAATTAGTCTATTGCCGCTCGCATAACCAGCGCTAAGCAGGAACTGTGGAATCTGTGTTGTTTTCCCAGATCCAGTTTCTCCCATAATCAATACGGTGTCATTAGCCTCAACCTCCCTCAATATTCTCTGTCTGCAATTATAGACTGGTAGCAATCGTTGATTGTGTCCTAGGCATGTTCTCTTATTAGCGCTCAGATTAGCCAGTCCGGGTAATTGTTTTGTTGAATTGTTAGCTCTTTTGACAAAAATCTGGTTATTAGTAGGCTCTACTTTACGTTTAACCGAGAAATTCGTTGAGGCTAATAAACTGGTCGTGTTGGTAGTGGCTAGATATTTAGAGTCCATTGTGCCTATGAGAATATTTCCAGGTAAAATAAATGTACAGTATTCTTGAAACATACATACATCGATATCAATTATTTAGCAAATATTTATTTATTATTTAGCGCTGCCACACTTCCCCTAATTTACAAACACACACTCATAGACAGCGACAGGTTAGTGTTAGAGATGGGTGACACATTCACGTGTTCGGCATCACAACCCTTAGTATTGATAGATTACTAGTTCCAAACTGGTTACTTGTAAAATGAACCCTCAGCACTGGATTTTTACCAGTTCGTTATTGGTTACTCGCTGTGGCTGATTTCCAGAACATATACAACATGTTATTTATGTCATGCGCACTGAAAGCTCTAGTGGCGTCACAAAATACTAAAAAATTCCTTAAATGGCTGCCGAATGGCAGGGTCACACTAATTTGATAACCGCTTGGTTTCAAAATTTATTAAATTATTAAATTATAGTTCAAAGAATTAAAAAATCATCTCACAGCCACGGCTGCCACACTTGATTTTTGCACCAAAACTGGTGTTTTTTTTCCTGCTGGTGCATTGGCTCTTTTTATTTTTGGATATTGGCTCTTTGTTTTTGATTTGCTTAAGCCAAAATATATGTGACTGGTTTAAGCCAAAATAGATTGAATTTTTTTCAACATCTGTCAACACTGACCATTTTAAGCATCTGTCAACACTGAAATCTATCGAGACCACAGGCTGTTTTCTACAGCATGCAACTTTGTAAATGATCGGAACCTAAGCCCATCGCTAATAGTAAGAATACTGTATTCCGTTAAACTAAAGCGCTTTAAGGCCTGTTCCCAGGACCGCGGAAAATTTAAGAAGCGAAATTGTAATTAATTAACTTAGCATACACATAAATTTTTAGTATGGCCATATATAAGCCAAAATGGCAAAATAAAGAAACGGCCACATTGGTGGTCAGCTGTTTTTCTTTTACAAAAAAAAATTATTTTTTAAATTGTTTTTGATTTGAGATTGGTAAGCAAGAATGATGCGCAGCAGGAAAAGTGATATGTCGATGGCGGTAGCGGCATACGTTGTGTTGAAAAGGAGACGACAACGGAATAGGCGCCAACACTTTCCCAAGCACTCTTCACTTTTATGTGGTCAAAGTGATTTTTGTCTGTGATATCCCACAGACAAGGTCGGAGCTCAACTTCCTTTATAAGAGCAAATTTGTCCTCGCGGTTGAAACTTTCAGTACACTTCCTTTTCCGCTCCTGCTTTTTTCCCTCCGTTGTTTCCATTTTTGACGATAAAACAATTGACTGCGCTTTATTTTGTTTCTGGCAACAGCTGTTTTACAGTCCACTCACGATCCAAAGCGCTATCAATAGGCTAATTGTGTATTTATTTTTGCTTCCTCAGAACATAGAAAATAAAAGCAGCGGCGGAAACTTTACGCCGCTGTTTTCTTATATGGAGTTCGTCATAAAAATTTAATTTCCGCGGTCCTGGGAACAGGCCTTTGGACGGTAGCGGTTGCGAAAATTTTAATAATGAGTTAAAGAGTTCGAGTATATTGTGAAAAAATGGACACGTAAATAAAGAAGAGTTGACACACTAACACAATATTCATTATAAATTGACTATATATTGTTTGGCTCTTTATTGTTTGGCTCTTTATTGTTTGGCTCTTTATTTTTGAAAATGGCTCTTTTTTTACCTTTTTGGTGCAATTTTATTTTCTCAAGTGGCAACCGTGCTCACAGCTTTAAAATCGCTGAAGAGTGGTTTCTTCAGAAACAGCTGATTTATTTAGGATTATATTTTGCAAATAAGTATGTAGTAGTGGTAGTACTAGTACCTTGCATTGCCTTGCCTGTCAATGGTGCCTAAAAATTGTACCTTGCCTGCAAATGGTGCCAAAAAAGGGACTTTTTCAAGTGATTCGCTCCCAAAAAAGGGACTTTTTCATGCGATTCGGAACTTTCAACGTGTTGACAGACAATGATTTAATTTTGATTTGCTTTCGTTTGGCGACAAAATTTAACAACGGCGCGAAAGCCAAAAATGCGAAAAATAAATTGTGAAACTAGTGTTTAAAGCTTATTAAAAAAATGCTGGCAAGTTTACAAAGGTGAATTTAATTATCTACTGTATGTCAATTAAGTGTTTTAATACAGAAGAAAAACACAAAAATTACATATGTTGTGACGGAACTTAGTAATTTAAGAAACCATTTAAAATTAGAATTTAAATTGTTGCCGTATTGAATTTTTGATGCCTTGTGGCAACCCTTTAATATGTTTAATAAAAGTGGTATTCCTGAAAGCGATTTAGATTTGATTTAGATTTCGGCAATCAGCTGTTCACAGCTGCTCCATCTAGTGGGCCCAAAGTAAGCGAGGAATTTTCGGTCATACTAAAAGATTTAATAAAATCAGCTTTGCGGCTGATTTAGATTTGATTTAAATTTAATTTAGATTTGATTCCGTTTTGGTGTGACCGTATTCTTCGGTTTGGTGTGTTTGTTTACATTGTGACGCGACTTTAATATGGAGAATGTGATAAGTATTCCAAGATTAAATGATAAAATAGTTATTTATTTAATGCAGAGCTCGCAAATAACTGTTGACCGTTTTTCGTTATCTAAAAATAACTGTTATTTTCAGACCCTTTGAGCAAAGAGTCAGAATTCAACCGTTGAACTCGTCTCTTCAATCAATCGGTCGGTGTTCAACGAGCAGTCAATTGTCTTGTTTCGTTTTTGCTCGGCTCAATCGCAGACCGTTTGGTCGCGAGCGACGAACATAAAAGTCTTTTGCGTTTGTGTGTGTATGTGTGAGTGAGGTTTGGGCTTTAGAGTAGTGGCCGGCAAAAACAACAATCACATATTTGCATTGGTGCGTGTGAGAGCAGCGCAAGAAAGACAGTTTGCGCTGAGCATTTCATTTTTTCGGTCATCTGCTGATTCTCACTGTGCAACCGTTTAGTCGTATCGCTCTCTATAAGTTGTTATTGACTGAACATAAAACGAATAGCTCAAGTGAGAATAGTCAACTGAAAACAAAAACAATGTGAAGCGAAGGAGAGAGAGCAAGCGAGCATGTTTTTATACTCTGTACCGAAGGTACATAGAGTATTATAAGTTTGTGCAAAAGTATGTAACATCCAGAAGTAAGCATCTCCGACCCCATAAAGTATATATATTCTTGATCAGCATCAACAGCCGAGTCGATATAGCCATGTCCGTCTGTCCGTCCGTCCGTCTGTCCGTCTGTCCGTCTGTCTGTCTGTCCGTATGAACGCACAGATCTCAGAGATGGTAAGAGATAGAGGTTTGACATGTATGGGACATATGCTTCTTATGTCTGCAGGCAGATCAAGTTTATTTTCAATTTTGGCCACGCCCCCTCCCGCCCCCGCAATTTTGAAAAAACGTCATATCTCCCACAGTTTTGAAGATAGATGGCTTGTTCCTTCTGGACATATTTAGTTATTAGGATAACTTATCGATCCGCCAAAGAAATGAAGAAGATCGGATGAACGGTTTTCGAGTTATGATCAAAAGACAAATTTTCTTGGTACAGAGTATGTTATAGTCGGGCTTGACCGACTTTCTTTCTTGTTTCGTTTATGTTATACCGCACCCCGCAAAGGGAAAAACGTTCAATTGTTGTTGTATTTGTTGTTGTATTGTATTTGCAAGCTCTGATTTAATGCAATTTTGAAATTATTGGAGCCTCTCTTGAAAAGAAGACGAACCAGCCTTAAGTGGACACTACCAGCTGAACTCGAAATATAAATCAAATCAGAGCGCAAAAAAGTTGACTCCGTCATCTGATTAAGATTTGCTTTAAAATAATTTAAATCAAATCTACATCGCTTTCAGGAATACCACTAATATGTGTTTGAAACAAGTGCCCTTAAGTCGATAAGTTTGATCATTCGGTGTATAACGAATGAAGAAGGCAGAGCGCGACGAAAGTTGAAGGGAAATATTTATTATCAGCCATGCTCCGGTTTTCACTTATTTTTGCGAATTGCGATTTCAGCAAATTCGTACGATTTTAGTTTAGAGCGCTCCGAAATTCGCCAGTTTGTGTCATCGATAATGTTCCATTTCCAACTTGTTTTGTGTCATTTCACATAACAAAACAAGAAAGAAAGTCGGTCAAGCCCGACTATAACATACTCTGTACCAAGAAAATTTGTCTTTTGATCATAACTCGAAAACCGTTCATCCGATCTTCTTCATTTCTTTGGCGGATCGATAAGTTATCCTAATAACTAAATATGTCCAGAAGGAACAAGCCATCTATCTTCAAAACTGTGGGAGATATGACGTTTTTTCTAAATTGCGGGGGCGGGAGGGGGCGTGGCCAAAATTGAAAATAAACTTGATCTGCCTGCAGACATAAGAAGCATATGTCCCATACATGTCAAATCTCTATCTCTTACCATCTCTGAGATCTGTGCGTTCATACGGACAGACAGACAGACGGACAGACGGACATGGTTATATCGACTCGACTGTTGATGCTGATCAAGAATATATATACTTTATGGGGTCGGAGATGCTTCCTTCTGGATGTTACATACTTTTGCACAAACTTATAATACTCTATGTACCTTCGGTACAGAGTATAAACAGCTGATGAGCGCCACTAGTCATGCTATCGATAGTCGTATATCTATATATCGATATGGCCAAATCGCAAATGTTTGTTATTGTGGTCAGTTTTCCATCTCGCTCCATTTTGTGTATCTCTATTTAATAATTGTATAAAATATTGCCTCAATGCTAATTGAGTGGATGAGTCCGTAAGACAAATCTAAAAAGGTTAAAGAACTGAATTAAAATAGTTCCGTGGGCTGTCTGATTGTACATCAACCTATATTTTGCATTTACTTTTCATTTCACGGACTCAGATGTCGCCGGTTTAAAAACGGAAAAACCTTGCGATTTCCGAATGTCGGAGCACCAACTTTTACGATTTGGTAATCAAATCGCAAAGTTTTGGCGAAAGCGAAAATGGGAGCATGGCTGTATGTGAAATGTAAAATTTATGAATATTGTTTATGGGAGATAAAAAACTTTGTATGTTTTGGCGGCTGGTGGCGTGTTTTAGTTGCAAAGTTCTCCCCGATCGAACCAACAACATACAAAAACATTGTTTTCACTAAATGAAAAGCATAATGGAGATTGAATCGGTAATTTTATGAAACAGTACTGTAAAGGAAACCAACTCATTTCGTTGTGTACAAACGCAACTTTTAGGGACCTCGTGCCAGCTAAACTTACTGGCTAAATGGTAAATGTGTTATGTGCTGAAATAAAAATAACATTTGTTGTTGCTTCGAGATGGGAGCTGCAAACACCCATGAATGCAAATCGATAGGCGAGGAACGAGCCAGGGCTGCGGGTGAGTGGGTTCGGAGTTGACCTGATTCCGGAGTTGGGCGGCTTAGAGCCTAGATTTAAACTGTTCCCGCTTTGGGGGTGAATGGTAGACTGGGAAGAAGAAAAGAGCAGACTTTTTTCATAGTCGTCGTGGCCTGTCGACCAATTAAATAAGTCGAAAAAAAAATTTTAATTGTGTTAAGTGGAAGTTGGCAGCATCCCTCGGTTAGGGCGAAGGTTTAGTGAAATATGTACTGTGTACTTAAGATAATTTATGATTGGACTATTTCGGAGAAATTCATCCACGAGATTGGCAGCGGCTGGACAAGAAGAAGAGTGGCCACCAGAGGACCCAATTTTCGAGGGAAATTGGCCACCCACCTCTTGTGGGCCCAAGGTTTTTATACCACCATTATAGACTATGGCTATGGCTGCGACTAGTTTTAAATAGTAATTTATTTATGTGTTAGTTTATTAATTTTTCTATTTATATATATGTATATGTCCCATGTATGCGTCCCAGAGCTACCCTGGTTAAGAGAGCAAAAAGAATGTGTATTAAATAATACTAGGTTCGCCCAGTGGTCGAAATTCGACCATCTAACATATTAACACTTAACATTCAACAGCTCTTGCTTCGCTCTAAATTTTCTTGTCAGTTGGATTTCAGTGTGACCAGCATGTTACCGAAACTGTAAATCTGTAAATATAAACAAAAACAAAACACGTGTAGAAGTTTTTTTCTTCGCCGATTGTCTCTCTACACCAGCGATGTTCACCCATAGCCCCCAGGGGCCGAACACTTTCGGCAATTTACGCCGAATGCTTGTCGAGTATTGTTGTTGCACTTCTTTGCTTTGCTCACCTATCTGTGTTACGCGTGTGTGTATTGGTACAACTTTTAATTCGTTACAAATAAATAAATAATTTAAATTAAATTTTTTTGTTTGCAATGGCCACATCTAAATACTCATATGAACATTTGGTAAAAATTTTGAGGTAATTGATTTTGATTTACTATGCTAAAACGGGGGCTTTTCATTCGTATGAAAATTTCTTACCGTATTAATATATAAATTATTTTTTTTTTGCAATGGCGGGGTCTAAATACTCATAAGAACATATGGTAAACATTTTGGGTTAATTGAATTTGTTTTACTATGCTAAAAACGGGGCAAACATTCCTATGGAAATTTTTTAGAGTATTAATGTATAGATAATTAATATTTTAACCAATTTTTTAACAGTCTTTAACTTTTTATACCCTTGCAGAGGGTATATTGAAATTGTCCAGATGTTTGTAACGCATAGAAGGAAGCATTTCCGACAACATAAAGCATGTATATTCTTGATCAGCATGACGAGCTGAGTCGATATTGCCATGTCCGTCTGTCCGTCTGTTTCTATGCTATCTCCTCCTTCAGTTTTGAAGCTGTCGCCACCAAACTTTTGCACGAAGTCTTCTGGTCCAAATACGCGGCACATTTGTCGGAACCGGCCAGATCGGATGACTATAACATATAGCTGCCATAGGAACGATCGGTCGAAAAACTAGTTCTAGTGAGAAAAACTTTTTTGTTTTTTATGCAATCGTCTCCAAATTTCGTATTTACTAGTTTTTAATGCTTCTACATAATTCTGCCAAGTTTGGTCGAAGTCGGACATCTATATGGTATAGCTGTCATTCAAAAGTAGAGTCAGAAAAGTAGTCTTATTGGGAAAAACTTGTTTGTTATCAGTGGACATGTCCTTCAAATTAGTTAAAAACGTGCTGCAAGGGTATACAAACTTCGTGATTAGTTTGTCACGAGCGGAGAGCTAAGGCTTACGAACCAAGGAAAATGGCTCACGAGACGAGAGCAGTGGCTCACGAGCCGAGAGCTATGGCTTACAGCTCAGAGTCTATAGCTGTGGCTCACGGCTCCCGAGCTGTTCAGTCTGCAGGCGCAATATTGCTGTCAGAAATATCCTCAGCAATTAACCTGGCCATAAGAAATGGGGACACTTAAAGCAGAGATTCGGACGAAAATGTTGAATTTCATCCATGAAATACGCACGATAATCGCACAGGCAAAACCAGCCGGGAGAACGCAAGTCGGATTGAATCATCAAAATCAGTTCGAACAGGCAAGTTTCGAACCAGGTCATGAGTCTGTACATCCTCCGTTGGTAATTGATCACCGGATACTAAAGGATCAGCAAAGAAGACGGGCGGGGCAAGTACAGGACATCTAACCTACCGCACCTAGGCAGCCACAAACATGTTCCGGTTCCATGCCCGAAAGATCAAATGACCAGAGGCCAGAATTTGTGCATCCCAAGAGATGGGGAATGATTTTTGATGAAGATCCTAGAGAATTGCCGGTAAGTGAGTTTGTGTTCAGACTGGAACATCTTTAGCATGCTTACCAAGTTACTTGGATTGAAGTATTGCGCGATTTCCATTGTCCTTGTGGAAGGCCATGCAAAAGACAGGTACTGGGTGCATGTGCGTACCACAGAAATTATGGATTGGCCAAATCTAAAACATGCCTTCAAGAAACGATTCCAGACGCAGCGGTCCAACTTCGAGAGGGAACGAGAGCTGATGGAACGAAGGCAAAGATCAGAAGAGTCCGAGGACGAATACTTACAGGTCATGCTGAGCCTCCAATCGCGCTTGGAAATAGACTTTCAGACCATGACCTAATAAAGGTGATAAAAATCAACGTCAGGGACAATATATCCAAAATCATATATCCAATGTGAATAACCAACCTGGAGAAGCTGAGAGAAGAGTGCTACGATACAGAGAGACTGGTGGCAACTCATTGGTCAAGAACATCAGGAGGAGTAGAGCCATCCACCACGGGGTGTGCATGGAGGATAAGGAGCCAGGAGAAGGCACCATTCAAGGAGAAGCAATCGAGGCGCTGTATAGACCACGAGAGAGCGGCGGAGAGAAGCCACAACTGACTTGCTGGAATTGTGCGCAAGTTGGACATCCCTTCTTTGAGTGTGAGTCCAAAACTCGTAACATATTTTGTTACAGGTGTGGTTTAGCTGGAATGGTTCTGCCAAAGTGTCCAAGGTGCCAGTTGGGAATCGCAATGCTGAGCATGATACAAGTGGAGGAGCCACGCTCCTTAACGCAAACCAGGAAATACATTCCTCCGAAACCTGCATGTTAGATTTAGAGAATACAAATAAATATCAATTTAAAACCGCATACAACAATATATTAAAATTAAAGCCCAATAACATAAGTATTAATCCAAAATGGTCGATAAGAAAGCCCTTTCTGGAAATAAAGGAGAGATTATTTGGATCGGCTCTTGTATAAAGTCGTGTTCAATTTTTTCTCAGATTAAGGGAACGCGTTTATAGTTTGGTCAAAACAAACGGCAACGCAAGGAAATCTGCTCATCGATTCGATCGGCACTAAACGACGCAAGCCGTGCGTTTGCAACAGTGAGCATCGAGGATCAGGTGATGGATGGTCTGCTGGACACGGGTGCAACTGTTAGCTTCCTAGGAGAAGGAGGGCTAGAATTAGTAAAGAAGCTGAACCTAAAAGTAGACAAGGTGCGATCATTGGTACAAACAGCTGGTGGTGCGAGTCATGTAATAGCAGGCCAAGTCGAAGGTTAACTAACTTACAGAGAGGAAACGCATCAGATTGGGTTGTATTAGTGTCCCACGCTTCGGCAAAAACTCAAAATTGGGATCGATTTCTGGCGCAAATTTGGCATGGCTCCTGAAATCTTAGGAGCAGACGAGATGAATTCGGTGGAGACCGAATTCTACACGAAGGGAGAGCCTGTGGAACCCCACAACCTTAGTACGGAGCAGAAACAGACATTGAGTAACGTCCAGGAATCGTTTTCGTCGTATGAACCACATGGAATGGGACTTACAGATGTGGAAAGGAACACCATTCAATTGGTCGAAGGAGCATTGCCTGTGAAAAAGAGATTCTTTCCGGTGTCTCCAAGAGTACAGGAAATGATGTTTAGGAAGTGGACGACATGCTAACATTAGGAATAATAGAACACAGCGAAAGCCCATGGAACAACAGAATGACACTATTACAGAAGCCTGGAAAAAAATAGGATTTGTTTAGACGCACGGAAAATTAATAATGTTGCCATAAAAGATGCTTACCCCCTTCAAAATATAGAGTCTGTACTGAGTGGAGTAGATGAGACGATTTTTATCAGCAGCGTTGATTTAAAGCACGCATTTTGGCAAATCGAGTTGGACGAGAAGAGCATTGAATGCACAGCCTTTACCATCCCAGGAAGACCTCTTCCCCAATTTCGAAGGATGCCATTTGGCCTCTGCAATGCAGCACAGCGTCTATGTACACTCATGGATCGAGTGATACCACAAAGACTTAGGAGCCACGTCTTCGTATACCTGGATGATCTGCTGATTATATCGAGAACATTTGATGAACGTTGTCGTGTCCTGACAGAAGGGGCAAACTGTTTGGAAAAGGCCAGCCTTACGATTGGACTGAAAAAATCAAGATTTTGCTTGCGGTTCTTGATATACTTGGGTTATGTGATGGGCGATGGGATGTTGAAAACTGACTCTGAGAAGATAATAGGCCATCTCACAAACTCCATGCCCTAAGACAGTCAAACAGCTACGAAGCTTCCTAGGAACTGCAGGCTGGTACAGACGTTTTATTAATGCTTCTCGGAAAGATCAGCTGCATTGACGGATTGCCTGAAAAAGACCCAACAATTTATGATGCAGAAAAATCATTTCAAGATAAAAGAGCATACAAGAGAGACTCTTGTTGAGTGATTGACGTGCTTTTTTGTGTTCCGCAATTAAATATTATTTGTGTCATTTAACGTGCCTATTATTTCCAAATTTCAACTTAAACATTCTCATAAGTATAACCCACTGTCGGTTTGTGCTTTGCTTTCGAGTTGTGCATCTTTTTATAACTGTTTTATCAAATTTTAATATCGCGGCGTCTGTGCTGTGTATTTTGTTTGTGTTTTTGTTTTGCTTAAGCAAGTGCTGGATTTTTGGCGGTTCCCCCTCTTTACACAGGTTTGTGTGTGTGTTCGCCCGTGCTTATTCTCTTTGTGCGTAGCTCCCACTTAGGTTTGTTGTTGTTTCTTGTTCTGCACTCAAAGCTCAGAACTTTTGTTTTCTAACGCCGCTCTGCGAGTGATCTATTGATACGCTCTTTGATTTGATTTGCTTTTGCTTTCTCTTTAGTCTTGAGACCCTGTGGTAAATTTGGTGCAATATGTCATGCTGCAAAAAGTCCTGCACATTTAAAAAGGCAAATGAGTCGGACCAACTTCGGTTTGTTGCCTGTTAGTTGTGCGAGAACCTTATGCACATTAAATGCGCAGGACTGAATGGACGCGAACTGGACAAAGTCTGCTCCCCTAAAAAGGAAAACGGCACTTTGTGCTGGACATGCCCTGTCTGCAGTGAAAAGCAGTTTAAGTTCTCGCGGATGGCTACCTACTTAAAAAACAAATTTGATAAGTTGCGTAAAATATCCAAGCATCTCACAAGTGAGTTTGACGCCAGTTCCGAGATGCTTAGCGAATTTAAATTCGAATCACCACCCGCACGTCGGTTGGAGCCTCAATTTCTAGATGTTACACCTCCCGTGACTGGCAATTCGAAGCAACCTTCGTCATCGTTTCCATTGTCCCCTTTAAGTAATGAAATGACTCCAACATAATCATTGTCCGCTTCGCCAGGAAATATGCTTGATTTGTCTCCGTCCCCCTCCCTGAATCAAGCTGCTGGAAATGTTTTAAATTTACCTTCTGATCGTAGATTCGGTCAGTCACCAATACCGTCGCCTGAACCTGCTGGAAGTGTTTCTATTCCGATTCCTACTCAACCTTCTCTTCTTTCTGTTGTGGCACCGCGCAAGCAAGTTTTTGTGTCTAGGTTGTCTCCGGATACTACTTGCGAGTTAATTACCGCATATATTGAGACCAAATGCTCAGCAAGAATTTCCGTTTCAAAGTTTAGCTTTTCCCAAAATCGCGACGTCGCATCGTTTAAAATTAGTGTTCCGCCTGAATCTTTTCCAATCATATGTGACCCATCATTTTGGTTGCCAGGTATGATTGTGCATGAGTTCAGGCCAAACGAGAGCATAAGTTAAAGTCGGCCCTGTCCGACTTCGAAATACCCGTTACTCAGCTCAGCTCGCATAAGTATGCAACATTTTTTTAACTCGGCTATTTATTATCCGATCCTTTTGAAAATTTGTGAGATTGTAGATATTGGACACAAAGACTACACTGCAAAATCTGAGCTCGATATCTTAAAAATTGTGGGAGTTATTCAACATTTTTTATTGCGGGGGCGGGAGGGGGCGTGACCAAAATTTGAAACAAACTTGATCTGCCTACAGACAATACTAGCTTACGTATAAAATTTGGTTGCTCTAGCTCTTCTAGTCTCTGAGATCTAGGTGTTCATACAGACGGACGGACGGACGGACGGACGGACGGACGGACGGACGGACGGACGGACGGACAGACGGACATGGCTATATCGACTCGGCTGTTGATGTTGATGAAGAATATATATACTTTATGATATCGGAGATGCTTCCTTCTCCCTGTTACATACATTTGCACGACTTTAGTATACCCTTTTTACTCTACGAGTAACGGGTATAAAAATCCAGTGAGGTCAATGCCAATCAGCTTGCCCTCAAATAGTTCATCCTCACATGTAGCGTCTAATAGGGTTTCAAAAAACTAGTTCCGTCCATCTGTCCCCTTATTGCCTATCAAAATGTTAGAGGTCTTTTATCTAAGCTCTCTATGTTATTTTTGAATAGTGCATCATTTGAATTTGACAAAATTGCATTTTCAGAGACTTGGTTAAATCCTTCCATTTCTGATTGTGAAATCTTGTCAAATGAATTTTTTATCTATCGACATGATCGACCGGCTCGCAGAGGTGGAGGTGTTCTGATTGCAGTTAAGTCCAGCCACCGATCCGAACTGATCATTGTCAATACACCTGTAGATGTTGAATTCGTTGCCGTTAAGGTATCGTTTCCTTTATTTTCTTTATTTACTATATTACTTGTTCTTACATCCCACCTTTATCCGATATTCAAGTTTATATGCACCATATAGCTTGTATCAAAAATGTTTTGACCCAATTACGAGATATTGACTCAATGGTTGTTGCAGGTGATTTTAATTTAACAAACATCACATGGTCAAATCCCAATGGGTCGTCTTATCTTGTACCATCAGTACAGCATGATTTTTTAGACTGTCTGCTTGACATGTCTCTTTTTCAAATAAATCCTGTACAAAACAATTTAAACAAATTAGTAGACCTTGTTTTTGTCGCTGATAGTACCAATGCTGTAGTCTCTAGGACTCCCCCTCTATCACTAACCGAAGATTCGTACCATCCTACACTTGAAATCTCGTTTTCTGTATCTGGACCTACCTCCCCATCTTCCATAGTCCCCAATAAACCTCGTCGTTGTTTTCGCAAAGGAAACTTCACTCTGCTAAATCAACTTATTTGCGCAACAGACTGGTCTCCTTTGTACAATGCGGTTGATTTCTATTTTGCTTTCACCTTTTTCTATGAGTCTATTAATTCTCTTTTAGATATCTGCATCCCTAATAGCCTTCCTACCTCCGCGTCACTGAATCCCCCTTGGTACTGTCCTAGACTTTCAAATTTGCAAAATATTAAGACAAGATGCTTCAAAAAGAATAAGAGAACTGGTTCTGCAATTGACTATTCCAAATACTCAACAGCAAAATCTAATTTTACACTTTTCAACTCTGAGTGCTATAAAAAATATCTGGTCCATTGCACAATTCGCACAAGATCCTAAACAATTCTATAGTATTGTGAACTCTAAACGTAGATCTTCGTCTTTACATTCCTCTTTTTTTCTAGGTGACCAAAATGCTAGCAATGATTCCGCTGCCGTTGATTTATTCGCTGATTTCTTCCAATCAACTTATTCCTCTATCCAATGTGCTAACACTTCTTATCCTTATAACATTTCAACTTCCAACTCAATCTGTGCTCCCATTATATCCGAAACCTCTCTACTTTCATTTTTAAAATCACTTAAATCTTCCTAATCTCCTGGGCCTGACAAAATTCCTAGTTATGTGCTCAAGGAGTGTTCTAGCTTTTTATGCAAACCTTTGCTTAAACTCTTTAATCTATCTCTTGATTCTTCAGTCGTCCCAACTCATTGGAAAGAATCTATTATTATTCCTCTCCATAAAAAGTGTGGAAAATCCGAGATATCCAATTACAGAGGAATTGCTAAGCTATCCGCTATCCCTAAATTATTTGAAGAGATTGTAACCGCAACATTGCAGCATTATTGTAAGTCGATTTTATCACCTTTCCAGCATGGTTTTATAAAGCGTCGGTCAACTACGACCAATTTGCTTGAATTTAGCTCTTTGGGTAATGATGGATTCCTTAAGAAAAAGCAAACTGATGTCATCTATACTGACTTCAGTAAAGCCTTTGACTCTGTCAGTCAAGATCTCCTCCTCTTTAAGCTCGATCGACTAGGACTTCACTCCCCTTTTCTGCTGTGGGTCTCGTCATATCTAAAAGATAGAACTCAAAAAGTTCTGCAACGTTCCAATATTTCAAAACCTGTTTCTGTAACCTCTGGTGTACCTAGGTCCTTTGTTTTTTACTCTCTTCATTAATGATCTCCCCACAATATTATCCTATTCTCGGATACTTATGTATGCCGATGACGTAATACTTATTTTATCTTTTAACGACCCGATGCATTATACCAGATTGCAAGATGATCTTAACTCCTTGCGGTCTTGGTGCTTGGTTAATCATTTACACCTTAATTTCTCCAAGTGTATGTTTATGACTTTCCACCGTTGCAAACCTTTGCTGGTTTCCTATATGATTGGAAATGAACCGTTGCAACGTATATCGTCTGTCGTTGATCTTGGAATTCTTGTTGACCCCAAATTGACTATCAATCCTCATATCACTTCTATAATTAATAAAGCGATTTTGTACTTGGATTCATTAAACGTTGGTCGAAGGAATTTAATGATCCCTACACCACAAAACTACTTTACACTGCTCTAGTCCGTCCCACTCTTGAATACTGTTCGTCCGTATGGTGTCCGCAGTATAAAAAGCATATTGATCGTATTGAGTCAGTCCAGAAACAACTTTTGCTTTTTGCCCTTCGTGGCCTAAATTGGGACCCTAACCTCCGTTTGCCATCGTACTCCAGAAGACTCTTGCTTATAGACCTTCCTTCGCTAGCTAACCGTAGAACAGTCTTAGGTGTTTCATTTCTTCACAAGTTAATTATCGGTGATGTAGATTCTTCTGAACTCTTATGTCGCCTTAACTTCTCTGTTCCTTCTAGACCGACTAGAAACTATTTACCTTTAATCTTGTCTAGATGCACAACTGATTATGCCCAACACAATCGTTTTCGGGTCTTATGTCAAAACTATAATGATCTTTATCACTTGCTCTCAACAGATCTCTCTCTCTTCTCACTAAAAACGTCCCTTTACACCTATCTCCGGGAAAGTCTCTGACCGCACCCAGCTGTGAATAGGGGCATAGCTTGCCGGACAGGCAAATAAAATTCCCCCACCGAGTAGGAGTCGCTACTAGTTTATTTTGTAATTTTGTTAGGCTATCTTTGTTAGGCATCCTAGTTGATAAGCCTTTTTATAACGTGATATGAAATTTGTTGACAGCTTTTTTGTCGACGATTAATAAATAAATAAATAAATAAATAAATAAAAAAAGATTTGAAAGATGCGCTTACCCGAGATTCTGTTCTAGTTCATGCCGATTTCAAACGGAGATTAAATGTGCACTGTGACGCCAATCATCTCGGAATAGGAGGGGTACTATTTCAAAGAGATGATGAGGGAAATGAACGGCCAATAGCCTTTTATTCTCATAAGCTGCGAGGCGGGCAGATTAACTATACCGTCACGAAGAAGGAGAGTTTAGCTCCAGTAAAGGCGATAGAAAGTTCCGTCCATACATCGAGCTTCTTCCATTTACAGTTATCAAGGATCATTTTAGTTTGCAGTGGTTGATAACCCTAAAGGATTTAAATGGGAGATTAGCTAGGTGGTCACTTAAATTGCAGGCGTTTGATTTTGGAACACCGAAAAGGAAAGGACAATGTAGAGGCGGATATGCTATCACGGGTCCAAGAAGACGAGTCAATTGATATTTTTGACTTCGAAACTACAAAAAAAAAACCCAGATCAAAACTCAGATACAGGTCCGGACTGTATGCGGAGGATGGGCTCATACTGAAGCGGACTCAGTTCACCAAAGAAGAATCGGTGGAATTCGTATGTAATATATGGATTCCAGAGGCGCTGACGAACACGATAATACAACAAGCCAATGACAGTGAGTAATGCATGGAGGAATCGCACGCACGCTAGCTAGGATTGGCCACGATTGTCAATCCAAGTGAGGAATTTTTTAGCATCCTGCGACACTTGCAAGGAAGTAAAGCACAGTACGCAAATAACAAGGCCACTATGGAAACAGAAATGTTATGTGCTGAAATAAAAATAAAATTTTTTTTTTTTGTCGCACAGTGTGCAACTTAACTTTAACTAATTTGAAGGACATGTCCACTGATAACAAACAAGTTTTTCCCAATAAGACTACTTTTCTGACTCTACTTTTGTATGACAGCTATATCATATAGATGTCCGACTTCTACCAAATTTGGCAGAATTATGTAGAAGCGTTAAAAACTAGTAAATACGGAATTTGGAGACGATTGCATAAAAGCAAAAAAAAATTTTCTCACTTGAACTAGTTTTTCGACCCATCGTTCCTATGGCAGCTATATGTTATAGTAATCCGATCCGGCCGGTACCGACAAATGTGCCGCGTATTTGGACCAGAAGACTGCGTGCAAAGTTTGGTGGCGATAGCTTTAAAACTGACGGAGGAGATAGCATAGAAACAGACGGACAGACGGACATGGCTATATCGACTCAGCTCGTCATGCTGATCAAGAATATATTTGCTTTATGTGGTCGAAAATTCTTCCTTCTATGCGTTTACAAACATCTGGACAATTTCAATATACCCTCTGCAAGGGTATACAAATTTAAATTGTGTTAAGTGGAAGTTGGCAGCATCACTCGGTAAGGGCGAAGGTTTAGTGAAATATGTACTGTGTACTTAAGATAATTTATGATAGGACTATTTCGGAGAAATTCATCCACGATTTTGGCAGCGGCTGGACAAGAAGAAGAGTGGCCACCAAAGGACCCAAATTCCGCGTGATCAACATTGGCCACCCACCTCTATGGGCTCTCAACCCGATCTCGGCTCGTGAGCGCACTGCTCTGAGCTTAGAGCCACAGCTCGGGAGCCGTAAGCCATCAACCAGCTCTCGGCTCGTGAGCCATAGCTCTCGGCTTGTGAGCCACAGCGACAGCCAAGAGAAAAGTCCGAAATATTTGGGACATATACTTTGTATAAGGTCATTTCCATGGTGTTGTACGCATTAAATGTAAAAAAAAGTCTAAATAAATCGTGCTAAATTTGATTTTGAGACTCACGAGCGGAGAGCTAATGCTCACGATCCAAGGGAAATGGCTCACGAGCCATCTGCGAGAGCTATGGCTTACAGCTCAGAGTCTATAGCTGTGGCCCACGAGCCGAATGCCGGTTGATGGCTCACGGCTCTCGAGCTCTAGCTCTCAGCTCGGAGCCGATTGCTGTGACTCACGAACCGAGAGCCGGTTGATGACCCACGGCTCCCGTGTTGTGGCTCTCTGCTCTGAGCCAGAAGCTGTGGCTCACGATTTTAGTGCTCCCGGCTCTCGAACAGCGGCTTTCGGCTCTGAGCGAGAGCCGAAAAGAGGAAGAGCGCGCGGCTCGTTCGTGAGCAATTCCGAACCCTGGTTCTGCCGTAGTTTTTTTTTGTGTGATAAGTGTGAGCCGGGACAGGCATTTTGAAATATAATTTTTTTGTTCATAGCCGACCAGTCCAGCGATCGAGATCGTACTCATCCCTCAGTCAGCCGTAAGCTACCCGGCGACCGATAGTTGGACCCAGAAAAGAAGGTCGGTCATAACAAATGTTGTTCTTATTTTATTCCGATTCTGTATTGTTCCTAAAACTAGTTTATTGAAGAAAGTATTCAAATCCATCCCGCTCATCTTTGACTAATTCAAGCACATGGTCCAAAAACTCGAGCTCTTTCTTCCACGTAAGACCGCTGGTATATTAATCCAATAGGCTTGTTTGCATTATTAAATGCAATCCGTAAATAATATTTTTATTACTCAAGTTTGCAATGCGAAAAAACTAATTACTATTTCACATTTAAGTAACAGCAGTATTTAAGCAAAACGGTCACATTGAAATCAAATCAAATCGAAACCAGCCTCGAACCTGATTTCGCGACATTTTTGGACACACTGTGCATTTCGTATGGGATAAGCAAATCAAAATTGTAAGCAATATATTTATATTTCCAAACGTAGCTTCTTTCTTTCTTTCTGTACGTAGCTCAGTGTATATGTGTACGGTTCAAGAAAAAATTGTAATACTAGAATGCTTGTGCTTAAAACCAGGCTCACCCATCTGCTTTTATGCAATCTCTCAGCTTGGAAATGAAAAAAAAAATTGTTCACAGTCTCTTGTGTTAACTGTAAAGTCAATTCCTGCCAAGAATTGGATATTTATTTCAAGTGTGTGGAGCACAACTAATTGTCCTGAAATGTTAGATTTGTATATATGTATTAGTTGTATGAATTCAAATAAATTTTAACAAAGCTTCGGAAAATCAGCTTCGGTCTACCAAGTAGATCGGTGGATTATTTGCTAACAAATAAATGCTATAAGTCAGTGTTCCCCAAGTAAGCAAAGTATGCTAAATAATTAGACACGTGTTTTCCCGATTTTGGAAAATCCGCCCACAAGGAAAATTTCCGTAAAATTCGAGATGCAAAAAACCATTTTTCACCCGATTGACCCAAAATTCGGGTTGTAAGGATAGTAAGTGAAATAAATTGAGATGTTATTTTCCGATGTTAGAAAATTTTGAGGTCTGAAAATTCCCGGAAAAGCCTGCATGCTAAGTAACTATATTTCAGCCGATTGAACTGAAATTCGGTTGGTTAGTAAGTGAAATAAATTGAGATGGGAATTCTTATGTAGGAAATTTCTGCATTCAAAGAACTATATTTCATCCGATTGACTTTAAACTCGGTTTGTAAGGATAGTTAGTGAGATAAATTGAGATGTAGTTTTAAGATTTTCGAAAATTCGACAGTAGGGTTGGAAAACTCCAGGAAAATTCTGCATCCGAAAAACTATTTTTCATCCGATTGACTTGAAACTCGGTTTGTAAGCAAAGTTTGCGAAATAATTGGACAAGTGATTTCCCGATATCGGAAAATCCGCCCACAAGGAAAATTCCCGGAAAATTCGAGATCCAAAAAGCTATTTTTTAACCGATTGACTTAAAATCCGGCTTGTAAGAATAGTAAGTGAAATAAATTGAGATGTCATTTTCCGATGTTGGAAAATTTGACAGTAGGGTCGGAAAATTTCCGAAAAATTGAATCCAAACAACTATTTTTCATCCGATTGACTTAAAAATTATTTTGTAAGAATAGTTAGTGATGTAAATTGAGAGGTCATTTTGCGATGTTGGAAAATTCGACAGTAGGGTTGGAAAACTCCAGGAAAATTCTGCATCCGAAAAACTATTTTTCAGCCGATTGACTTGAAACTCGGTTTGTACACCCAGAAAAAATAAGAACAACTAACTTAAGAACAAACACTCTTGAAAAAAAATTATTCGTTCGTGAATTTTCAAGAATTCTAATCGAGCTAAATTCATTTTCAGCATGGTGCTTTTAGGCGAGGGGAGTGAGGTAAAGAAACTGAGAGAGGAGAGCATACTCATTTGAGAGCATTTTATGGGAGAGTGGTTTTTGACAATGCTGTATGCTCTTGATTTTGAATACGTTGAGCACTTGATTCAAAAACTATTGTAGTATGTTCACATATCGAATGCACACTGTACTCAGTGTTATGCATTATTACAAATACATTGTAGCACTTGGCCACAATATTTGTATACAAATCCAAGTCCCAAGCAGTGCCTCAAGTGTCTGGTAATATGACCGCTCTGGAGTGCAATGGGACTGGACAGTGCTGAGTCGGCATATTGGACATGCGCGACGGCTCTGTCACCATGTGAACATAATACCTCCTCTCTGCAGCGGCGACTCTTCGTCAGCCTTTACTTATATATACATTTATACATAAGCGCCGACCGCTCCTCCGCATATATCTTTAAAATGGTGTTAAGGTGTCTTTGGGTATACCCCATAAATTAAACGTTATTAAAATCTGGTTAAATAAACCTTTTATATGGCGTCCGTGACAGTTAAGACCGTTTAAAAACAGATTGTTAATAAAAAAAAACAAAGTGATTAAATGCAATTTAATGCACAAATTTTTATACAAAGTGGCTGCTGACAATACCAAAGCAAAGTGAACATATGAAAATATTTTTAAACTGAACTGATCTAATGACAAGTGCGATGAGAAAATAAAAGTGACCTGTGCGATGACCTGCATCGGTACCGCCTGAGCCCATAGGCCCCGGATATAAAAAGCAGAATATAAAACTGACCTGTGCGATGACCAGCACCGGTACCGCCTGAGCCCATAGGCCCCGGATATAAAAAGCAGAATATAAAACTGACCTGTGCGATGACCAGCACCGGTACCGCCTGGGCCCATAGGCCCCGGATATCAAAAGCAGAATATAAAATTGACCTGTGCGATGACCAGCACCGGTACCGCTTGAGCCCATCGGAACCGGACATCAGCAGCAGCAAATAAAAACGACCTGTGCGAAGCGAGCACCGGTCCCCCCATCGCGACAAGATGTGCCCCGGACAACAAGTATGGATAGCAGGCCGCTATCTATGCCAACGCTGGACCTCAACAGTTCCAGTTTAAGACACAATTAAATTTAAATATAGGTAGGTAGTGTAACGAGCTCTTCTGACCCGTATACCTGTACAGGCTTTGCTCAGGGCTGTCGAGGTTCGTTCCAACAAATTTATATTGGACTTGCAATAACAACACAGTGTGGTTTATGCTAGGATGCACCAGGAGTCTGGTTCACTTTATTTTATTCGATATCACTAACTTAATCTTCGCTTTATAATGATTGACCCTATCTGAGGTATCCTTGCCACGTCGCAAGGTCCGCCTCCTAACTAGCTGTTTCGCTATTCTCGCAGGGTATAGTTGGCTAAGGATACGCCGTGCCTCACAGAGCAATCGCTCACTCGCCGGCCTCCTTAATCGCACAACACTCCACGTTCTTCCCTACTATTGTCCTTTCAAGGACCCGCAGGATACGCTGGCTTATCGCTCACTGTTCTCGCTGACCGTACGTTCAGCCCACAGTCTACGCTTGCGCTCAGCTTTCTGCTCTGATCTTTCCGCAAAGGATCACGCCACTATGTTCCGCGTTGTTCCGTCGCTTTCCGTTGTTCGCACTTCTGACTCGCGTATTCGATTCGCACTCGTATTAATTCCGGTTCACACTGATTGATTTCCTTCTGAAAGCGACGTCTTAAATAGCCCTCCTGGGCTGTCTGCTGCTGTCTCCTGTCGCCTTCTAGAACATTCGAGGCTCGCCGCTTCCCAACGGTACTTCTCGCTGCCTAGCAACAGCGCCCGACGGCCGAGTCGCTCTCCTGTCATTGGTCCATCTGCCTGATCGCCCTTTCATCTCGCAAGTGCGAATGCACCGACCGGTCACCCATTTGCACCTAACGGCCTTTCCGCTAATACCAACACCGACCCATAGCGTCGTGCTGCTACTTTCCGTGGCCTCCCATCCATTTCCCCTTACTGTTGAATTCGCCGTTCTCCTGAATTCGCCGCATTTCCCCTCACTTCCACTTCCCCTCTGCATACTCTGCTCTTTGTGGGGAACACCGTTCCTCACAGTAGGTAGTTCCGGTTGACCCCAGATGGGGTCACACATAGACCTTAGGGTCCTTAATGAGGCCGGGTGATTATTTGGGTACGTTTGTCTTAGAAGTCCAGGAGGATTCTTGTCGTTTTGGCAAATGCCAATAACTGTTTTGGGGGTCTCTTGGCCGCTTCCTCCAAAGAAGAGAACCGTGGGGTGTGCAGAATTTGTAATCTTGTCGTGGCAATTGCTGGGCAGCTGCAAATTAGGTGTTCTAGAGTTTCTGCGACTCCAGGTTCCATACATTTCCTGCAGGTGTCCTCTGTTGTTATGCCTAGCTTTATCGCATGAGCGGCTGCTAGGCAGTGTCCCGTTAGTATGCCAATGAGCAGTCTACAGTCTCTTCTCTGGAGCTGTAGCAGATAGTGCGTAAGTTTTTTGTCTCTTGTCTTGCACATAATTTTAGATATTCTGCATCCGCTGGTGTTTTCCCACCTTACCTCCGCTTCTTTCTCTGCTATCTCTTCCATCTTGCTATGAAGCGTCTGTATGGAGATAGGTATGTTTAGTGTTTCTTCTTGGCCGAGTACGACTCCGGCTTTTGCAAGACTGTCTGCCATCTCGTTTCCGTCGATGCCCCGGTGGCTGGGAATCCACTAGATTTGCACCTTTCTGGAGATGCTGAGGGAATCTAGCGCTTCCCTGCTCGCCAGGACATTTCTGGAGTTGATGGAGTGTCCTTGCATTGCCTTGATTGCCGCTTGGCTGTCCACGTAGATATTTATTTGGTTGTATGGAGCGTGAATTTCCGCCAACTCCGCTGCTTTCCTTATTGCGAAGACTTCCGCCTGGAATATGGTGCAGTGGTTTGGCAGATTGTATGAGAGCTTTATTTCTGGCTCTGCACAGTATACGGCGGCTCCGACTACTAGGTCCATCTTTGAGCCGTCTGTAAAGAGGTGCGTTGCTTCTTGGGCCAGTCCTGTACGCCAGTCTTCTGGTCCTAATAGTGCAGATGTGCATATTGGGTTGATCTTTGGGATAATGTAGTCCGTGCTACTATTGATCTCTCTACCAACTATGCTGTGTCCATAGCTTTGTAGTGCCATGGTGCCTGTCGCACATAGACGTTGGGCGGTCTTTTGTGCCAGAAGGCGTGCTTGGATGTCCAGAGGGTTGACACCTAAGATGTGTTCTAATGCTTTGGTTGGAGTGGACCTCAGCGCCCCCGTAATACAGACCAGTGCCTGTCGCTGGGTCTTTTCCATCAGCTTTAGGTATGTGGTTTTCTCCGTGGCCTGCCACCATACCAGTATGCCGTGTAGCAGTATCGGTCGTATTACTGAAATGAAAAGCCAGTGCATCAGACTTGGTGATAGGCCCCAAGTGCTACTCAGCATCTTCTGGGATGCATATAGTGCGTTGATCGCCTTCTTCACTCTTTCTTCCACATTCGCCTTCCATGACAGTTTACTATCGATTACTGCTCCAAGGTATTTAACGTTATTCTTTGGTGTTAGTGTTATTCCATTTATCTTTGGTGGAATCCATGGCGGTACCTTGTATCTCTTGGTAAAGAGAATGAGGTCCGTCTTCTCCGCATTAATACTAAGTCCGGCTTCTGTGGCCCATTTTAGTATCTCTTTGAGTGTAGAGTCCATGATTGAGCTGAGTGTCGATGGACATTTTCCGATGATAATTATGCAAATGTCGTCGGCATATGCAGTTATCTTGGGTGCTTTCCTGCGAAATTTTGTTAGCAGTTTGTTAACAAAAAGGTTCCATTGAAGGGGTGACAGTACTCCGCCTTGAGGCGTGCCGCCGTGTGCCTCCTTCGTCATGGTTGTGGTACCCCACTCGGCTTGTACTCTTCTGCAGCTCAGCAGGTTGTATATCCACGAGTTCAAAGCCTTATGTATTGATACAGCTCTTAGGCTGCGCATTATCGCCTCCGAGGAGACGTTGTTGAATGCACCAGATATGTCAAGGAATGCTCCCAAGGCATACTCTTTATGGTACATTGCTTTCTCGATGGTGGCTACTAGGGAGTGTAGCGCTGTTTCCACCGATTTCCCTTTCGTGTATGCGTGTTGGTTGTTCTCCAAGGTCAGGTTCATGCCTTCTCTTATGTGGAGATCAAGTAATTTTTCCATTGTTTTAAGCAGGAATGAAGTGAGGCTAATGGGCCTGTAGTCTTTTGGCTGCACGTGACTGCATTTCCCCGCTTTGGGTAGGAACACAACACGTGCTGTCCTCCAGGCCACAGGTACATAGCCCCACCCCAGGCAGGCTTCAAAAATGGACTGTAGCCATGGTACGACTAAACCTTTAGTCGTTTTTAGCATGGCGGGAATTATGCCATCCAGACCGGGGGACTTGTAGCTCGCGAACGAGTCGATCGCCCAACGGATTTTTCCTGGAGTGACTAAGTTGGTTGGGATGTTAGTTTGTTAAGTGTTTAAGTCCTGAAGCGTATCTGGCTCGGTGACTATAGTGCAGCCCGGGAATTGCGCATCGAGAAGAGCGCATGTAGCTTCCTTGCTGCTTTCTGTCCAGTCACCTTCGTCCGTTTTTAGTTGACTCTGCATAGGTGGCTGCTTTGAAAGCAGCTTCCTGAGTCTGGCTGCTTCCGAGACCTTCTCTATGCTGGAGCAGAAGGTTCTCCATGAGTGTTGCTTTGCCTTCCTTACTTCTTTTTTGAATAAGCGAAGTCTTATCTTGTACTCCTCCCAGATGATCACTTCATCCGCTTGTTTGGCGAGTTTGAAGCATTCCTGGACGTCCTTCCTCTGCTCTTTCAGTTCTGGGGTCCACCAGGGGGTCTGGTTCTCCTTTTTGTAACTGTGAGCCTACACGAGGTTTTGTATGCTTCGATGAGATTGACAGTGAGCGTCTTCACTGACTTCTCAATATCTTCCACCGAGCAGATGGGCGTTGACGTCGGCAGTTTTGATTCCACTGTCTTAAGGTACTTCACCCAGTCGGTATTCCGGGGGTTCCTATAGACGTTTCTAGTTTGACAATAGTCAAATTGTATCTTGAACTGGATGTACTTGTGGTCGGAGAAGGAGGGTTTATCAAGAACTCTCCATTCTGACGCCTGAGTACTGTTCCCTAGGGTCGTGGTTAAGTCTAGGACGTTGGCTGAGGTTGGTCCGACATATGTGGGTACGTCTCCAACGTTTTCTACACTTAGACTGGTTTGTATAATAAAATGTAAGAGAGACTCACCTCTGTCGTTGATGTCCGGGCAGCCCCACACAGTGTGGTGTGCGTTGGCGTCCGTTCCGATGACGAGGGGTTGCTTCTTATAGCTTGCCTCCGCCGTCAGTCTTCCGAGTTCAGCTGGTGGTGCCTCTCGCTCATGCGCCATGTAGCAGGACGCCATAAGAATTGGCTCGTCCCTGCCACCCTCCAAGGCCACAACAGTGAGATCGTCCGTGCTGTAATTAGTCATTAAATACGCATAGATGCCTTTTCTTACCAGAATAGCAGTCCTTGCTCTACTTACTGGGGTGGGGTAAAAGATGTTGTAGTTTTGTGACTTTAGTCCGGAGACCTTGTTTCCCGCCGCTATCCAAGGTTCCTGAACTAAAGCCACATCTGCGGGCCCTTCCTCCAAGGTTAGAAGGAGCTCCGCCGATGCGATCTTGCTATTATGCAAGTTGACCTGGAGGAGCTTCAACTGCATGACTGGTGTCCGCATCCTCCGGTCCCGATGGGTCAGCCTGCAAGGTTGTGTCGCCATCCTCGTCTTCTTCAGCAGACTGTACTGCCCCCGTAATATCGAGGCTGCTGGCTTTTTCGACCATCATGTCGATGCCGAGGTCGTTCTCCACCTCTCCAGCCTCCAGTGTGTGCTCATTAGTGTCCTCGCGGTGGCGTTTCTTGAGACGTAGGTGCACGCTACCTACTCCCCATGCCATCACCCCGAATTCTGGGTAGAGCAGATCCTCGGCTTCCTTGTTGATCTGGAGGACCATGTGTTGCCCGTTTTTGTCGGGCTTTGCAACATGTAGTACCTTCCAGTCTCCAGTTGGCACATCAGGATTCTGCCACTGTAGAAGTTTCAGCGCCTGCTCCTTTGGTGTGACCCGAGGAAAGAGTACTTTCGCCTTCGGAACGGACGTAATGCAGGTTCTGTCCACAGCCTCCAGCTGGGCACTCTCCCACAGGCTTCCCATGTCTGCAACGACGCTTGAGACCCACTTAAGGGTGGGGTCATCCTTGCAGATTAGGATTTTGACTCCATACAGCCAGCCTGCTCCGTAAAACGCTACAGGATGCGCTGCTGGGTCTTCCATCCTTTTAAAAATGTCCTCGAACAGCTTTTCCTCTACTTGCTTCCACTGTTCGGGCGTCATCTTGCCGTTAGGGTCGCTTTTGTCGACGATAGCTACGGTGAGATGCCGTTTTGCAACGTCGCTAGCTGATTCCTTGGGCTGACTTGTCTTTTTGGGGAGGGGTTGTGCCTGGTTCTGCTGTCTTTGGCGGGGCTTTTTACTGGCAGGGGCCTCCGCCTTCGCTTGCTCAGTTGAGCGCTGCCGCTTGTTGGCCAAGCACTCCTCCATTTTATTGGCGTATTTGGCGGAGGTGGCTTGCATCGCCGGTTTCTCCGCGAAGTGTTTTCGACCCTCCTTAATCTTTTGCTCGGCCCACGCAAGCTTGTTTCTCTCCTCTAGGGTGAGCTCACCGCTTCCGTTCAGTCTCGCCTTGATTTTGAGAGCCGCTTTATACTGGGCTTTCGCTCGCATGCCCTCCTTTGTTCGTGTGGGTTTTTCCTTATTTTTGGTACTAGACCCCGCCCCAACTGGAGATAGCAGCAGCTTTTCTTCCGCCTCTGTATTAGTTGAACCTCCATGCGATTCACAGTCCGAGTCTGTATCGACTGCAGTACCGTGCCACACTTTGGTCCTTGTCGTATCGGCAGTAGCTGTACATCTGTCCTGGCCTGCTCCAACCACGACAGAGGTGTGACCGCTGGCGACACGAATTAGGGATCTCTCCCCACCGTGCCCGCCGGTGGTAGCAGTCAAGCCTTCCACCGACGTTTGGGCTGATATCCCAGCCCGAGTTGGGTTCTTTGTGTGTTCCATTATTAATGTACCCATAGTGGTTAATTTTTGTTCGTGGGAACCACCCCATAGCATTTTATGCCTGCTGCCAGGCACCTCTAACCATGGCTTTGGCTCAGCTCCACCCAACATTGTGCTGTTGTGGTAGTGTTGGCCATCACCTTAGCTGGACACTGCATTTCCTAGGTGTAAGACGAGCAAGAGACACTATGTATTACCCGCTATAAGCCGAGGTGCATACATTGTCCATTGCCCAGCCGACACCCTCGTGGAGGGTTCAGTTAGAGGGTTTTTGTCGGCCAAATTTAAATTTAATTTAAATATATACTCTAAACACAAGTTGTACAGATTCAGGCAGTTGTTTGCTGCGGGTCTTCATTTTTTTTTTACCTAGGTAGGGATATCTGTACAACACATTAAAATTTTCTCATTATAAAAAAAAAAATTTTATATAGTGACATATCCAATATTCACCTTTCCCTTTTTACCATATTCATACACACTGTGGCGACCTTTTTTACATTATTCATGCCCACTGTATTTCTAACCACGAGATTTGCCCAAATAAGAAGAAAAGTTCAACCTAAACAAAAAGGAGTTTTGCATAAACAAAACTGGGCACAAATCCCGCTCCCAAACTTAATCATAACAAGCCGATCCAAAGCTAAGCGCAGATCTTGCTCCCAAACTGAATCATAACAATCTGACCAATCAGAAGAAGCCAACATAGCAAGCATAAACAATTGACCATTCCTTTGTTCTTGCCACATGCAAGATGTCACGTACGACAAAGCGTCTTTTATTCCTTTAAATAGAACATAATCCACAGATTGTACTTTAGTCTTAGTTTGATCATCCAACCACACACATTGAGTGAAATAAAAGAACATAAAACTGAATTGATTTATCTTTTTATTTTTGATTGAATTTGGAACTCACAATTGGCGCAGCCGGCAGGATCGAGAAATAAATGTAATATCGGTTATTCGTGAGTGATACGATCAATTAAAGAAGGCGTACCATACAACTGGTATCCGTCTTGATCAACTAGTGTAATTGTGCACAATATCACAATTAAATCGAACCTTTTTACAGAAATCGCGATCCGCTAAAGAACACTACGTGTCAATTCAAATCAAATTTTAAATCCAATTGAGTGATTGAATACAAATTGATTTATTGATCAAATTGCAAACACAACAACAACACATTTTTGTTTAAAAATGGATCCCCCACATTATCGCAGCACCAGCTATGATCTTGTTAAACGAAAAAAATCTCAGCCAGCTTTTGCAACAAATTCGAAATGTACCAATCTTTGAAGGCGACCCGTTTGCTTTGGCTCCATTTATAAGAAGGATTGACTACTTACTCCAACTATATGGCACAAACAACGAGCGTCAACAGAGCATAATCTTGGGGCAATTGAGATCCAGATATCAGGCGAAACACAGAAGCTGTTACAAATGTGGCAGATCAACGATTGGGCCGGGCTAAGGCAAGCCCTTATCTCTGAATACAAAACGCAAACACCCGTTGAAGAACTCCTACGACGACTATACAACACAAACTACCAAGGAAACCTTCGTAAGTTCTGCGGCGATGTCGAAGCAAAGATGCTCATCATCAGTAATAAGTTAGAGTTAGAAGGTAATGCTGAAAACTCAAGATTGTATACAAACTCCATGACAAATACAGTGAAAAATCTAATTCAAATTAAATTACCTGATAGGCTTTTCATGACTCTCGCGAGACATGACATCTCAACAATTTTAAAACTAAAACAAGTGGCTCAAATGGAAGGCTATGATGAAGAGACAGATCATGTTATCAATAATAAAGTGGAGAAGTCAAAATTTATTAATACTATTAACCATTCAAAAAACACTCACCCACAGCTTACTAACCAATATAATCCCAATTATCAACCACAGAGTAATTACTCAAACAGACCAAACCAAACTTACTCAAACCCTCCTTCGAACAGACAAACTAATATCAGTTCAGGTCAATATAAAGGACAAATACAAGAATTCAGACAGAATTTACAGCAAGGACAAATGAACAATCCAGACAATTATAATCGAAATCAAGGTGGTACAATACCACCTTTAAACCAGCGGACGGCACGGCCCTATCCCGAGGGATAGGATTTTTCTTAGTCGGCATCGCTGCCGCTCATGCACAATATAAACGGCAAAGGTCTTCGGCTACGCTCTCACGAAATTAAAGCACAGCGCTAGTGCTGCCGCATTGTCATGTTGTAGCTAAATCTAGCCGTTTTTAGCGTTAAATAGCTGTTTTTTTAGTTATAGCTAGTTATTATGCATATAAGAAAAATGTTAGTTTTTTTTTTGGTCATATCTTGTTACTTTTCACACACACAAATGCAATGTTGGCATGTCAATGTAATGGTGCGGACCACTGCTTTTAACGCATGAGGGGAAAATTTTAGTGACTCAAGAAAAATTCAGGTTGATGAATACTATCAATGTAACGACCAGCAAGAACAGGACGACTATCAGCAAGATCAGGGTGATGAAATCAATCACGAAAATTTTCAAATGAACGCCTCAGGACAAATAACTACATAGAAATCATGATAAACAACAGATGCTACAGGTGTCTTATTGATACAGGTTCATCAATTAATATGATGAGAGCCAATTTTCTTAACTTAGCAGTTCTTACAAAATCAACCTCCATTAGAACTATGACTGGTATTTCAAAATTAAATCATTATGTGTCAATTGCACCAAATAAACTTTTTACACAAAACCAGATATTCTTTATATACGACTTTTCACCACACTATGATTTACTGTTAGGCAGAAATTTATTAATGGCAAACGGTGCTATTATTGATTTTATCTCGGGAATAACAGTAATAAGCGAAAGAACATTTACAAACAGAAATGTAATTTTTGAACCAAATGCAGAAAAGAACTTGAGAACTTGTCTTCAACCTGGAGACCATACAAAAGAAATAAATTATGCGATAAGCATCGAAATCACTACTGGACAAGATTACAGAGTGGATCATCTAAACGATGAAGAAAAAACAAAACTATTAAACTTAAAAAGAAATTTCAGTGACATTCAATATCGGGAAAGTGACGATTTGACATTCACGAGTATTGTTAAGCACGAAATTAACACCAAACACGAAAACCCTGTGTATAAAAAACCATACAGCTATCCATTTGCTTTTGAAAAAGAAATTGAAAAACAAATTAAGGATATGTTAAACCAAGGTATAATTCGGCATAGCCAATCACCTTATTGTAGCCCATTATGGGTAGTACCAAAAAAGAAAGACGCATCAGGAAAAGAAAAGTTTAGACTTGTTGTAGATTACAGAGGACTAAACGACATTACTATCGATGACAAATTTCCAATCCCAAATATGGATGAAATTTTGGGAAAACTCGGACGATGTTTATATTTCACTACAATTGATTTAGCCAAAGGCTTCCATCAGATTGAAATGGATCAAAATTCCATTAACAAAACAGCTTTCTCAACGAAGTTTGGGCATTATGAGTTTACTCGGAAGCCATTCGGACTAAAAAATGCACCATCTACTTTCCAAAGGTGTATGAATCACGTTTTGAGAGATCTAATTGGCAAACACTGCCTTGTGTACTTGGATGACATTATTGTATTTTCCACGTCTCTTGAAGAACATTTGAACTCACTTAAATTAGTGTTTGAGCGATTAAGGCAAGCAAATTCAAAATTACAGCTCGACAAATGCGAGTTTTTGAAACGAGAAGCAGAATTTTTGGGTCACATAATAGGGCCAGATGGTGTAAAAACAAATCCAGACAAAGTCAAAGCCACAAACAAATTCCCAATTCCAAAAACCCAGAAAGAAATCAAATCATTTCTTGGCCTTTGCGGCTACTACAGAAAATGTATCCCACAGTTCGCCAATATAGCGAAACCTTTGACAAAATGTTTAAAGAAAGGTTCTAAAGTGAACATATCAGACGAAGATTACATTAATGCATTTAAAAGATTAAAACAGTTGATCATAAATGATCCTGTGTTGGTTTACCCAAATTTTAACAAAAAGTTCCAATTGACGACAGATGCTAGCAATGGTTCATTAGGAACAGTACTGTCTCAAGATAATAAACCTATCAGTTACATAAGTCTTACATTGAACGAACACGAAGAAAACTACAGCACGATCGAATAAGAGTTGTTAGCCATAGTATGGGCAACAAAAACAATGAGACCTTACCTATACGGAAGAAGATTCGAAATACTTAGTGACCACAAGCCTGTAGTTTGGCTAAGCAACATTAAGGAGCCAAATATGAAACTCCAAAGGTGGAAGATAAGGTTAAGCGAATACGACTTTGAAATAAAATACTTACAGGGGAAACTAAACCACGTGGCAGACGCATTATCCAGAGTAAAAATTGACGAAAACTATTTTGAAGACATTACACAAGCTACAGCACATAGCGCTGAGGAAGATAACGAAAATGTAATACCCTTAACAGAAAAACCACTTAATTATTTCGCAACACAGAAATGATTAGGAATGATTAGGAGTGACACCGACAACGGTGAAGTTGAATCTTATTTCAAGAAAAAGAAAATAAAAATTTATTATTCAAACTTTAATACCGAAAAAGCAAAGCAAATATTGACTGAATATTTGTCTACTAAAGGAAGCGCAGTATACATTGAACATGATTCTGATTTTGAATTACTACAACAGGTATTTAAAACGTTCATTAAGCCACACGCAATAAAAATAATGCGAACAAATATTAAACTACAAGACATCAGAAATTACGCAGAATTCAAAGAAATAATCATTAAAAACCACAAGAAATTGTTACATCCAGGCATCGAAAAAATGATCAGGCTTTTCAAAAAATCGTACTATTATCCAGATCACCAAAAACTAATTCAAAACATAATTAACGAATGTGATACTTGCAACCGAGCTAAAATTGAGCACAGAAATACATCGCTTACATTTAAAATCACACCTGAAGTTGAAAACTGTAGAGAAATGTATGTGGTTGACATATACACCATAAAAAACCAAAATTATTTGACATGTATTGACCTATATTCAAAATTTGCAAGTGTAACTGAGTTAAACGGAAAAGATTAGATGGAAGTTAAATGAGGACTCATTCGTACATTTAATAATATGGGAAAGCCCATTATTTTGAAAGCAGACAGGGACAGTGCTTTTATGAGCATAGCACTTAAAAAATGGCTTAACAAAGAAGAAGTTAAATTTCAAATAACAACAAGTAAAAATGGTGTAGTTTGTAGAACTTGACTTGACTTTCATATTTCTGGCACTATTGATGTCAACACTACTACAACGAGCTAATAATCAAGCTTTAGATATAAATCCTATTAAAACTAATAATGGTTACCTATTATTTAAGTCAGGTATGATAGATCTTCCAGATGATTATGAACACCACTGTGTCACAATAAACTTAACAAAAACGGAAAATACATACAACAAACTAATAACTCAAGCTGACAAGTATAAGCTCATAAGTCAAGTTCAATATTTAAGTGAGAAATTACAAAGAGAAATGAACGGAATCAGAATAGTAAAAAGAAGTAAGCGAGGTTTAATCAATTATGTAGGAACGACCTATAAATATCTATTTGGAGTTTTGGACAAAAACGATATAGAAGAACTTCAAGGAAAAATTGATTCAATAGCACAAAATAGCGTTCGAGTAAGCGAACTTAATCACGTAATAGAAGCAGTTAACCAATGCATAGAAATCATAAACAAAAATCAAAAAGACAAGGAAAACACAAAATTTCTCGACTTACTAATATTCAATTTACAACACTTTACAGATTACATTGAAGATTTAGAAATGGGAATGCAACTGACTAGAGTAGGGATCTTTAACCCAAAACTATTAAAACACCACTATTTGACACATGTCAACTCTGAAAAGCTTCTTAATACAAAAACATCAACTTGGCTTAGATCCGATTCAAATGAAATTCTAATTATTTCACATATTCCAAGGAAAACTCCCCTATATGAAATTTTACCGTACCCGGACGAAAACGGAAATATCCTACAAGACAAAACACAGTATAAATATTATCTACATAACAATAATTTATACAACAAAAACACAAAGAAACTAACAACTAACCCATGCGTATTAGGGATCTTGAACCAAACAAAAACTAGCTGCAGATATACCAAAACCCATTTACTTACACAAACTAACTTTATTGAACCAAATTTTATTGTAACATGGAAGCTGCCAACAACCACTCTAAATCAAAATTGCTAAAAGAATGAAATAATAATTGAAGGTAATAACTTGATAAAAAACTATAATTGTTCAGGAATTCTAAATGAAGTATTTGCAACTAATATAAACTCAGATTACATACAAAGCATTTACGTAAGAAATAATATTATACGTTCGCGACCACTATCGTATATTGAAACAAAAGAAATATTTTTCGAACATAATAAAGAAAACCGAAAAATGTATCCAGAAATTTAAGATCGTATTATTCATACGCGTGAGGACACGCTTTACTATAACGGTGAAGGAGTGACATATCCAATATTCACCTTTCCTTTTTTACCATATTCATACACACTGTGGCGACCTTTTTTACATTATTCATGCCCACTGTATTTCAAACCACGAGATTTGCCCAAATAAGCAGAAAAGTTCAACATAAACAAAAAGGAGTTTGCATAAACAAAACTGGGCGCAAATCCCGCCCCCAAACTTAATCATAACAAGCCGATCCAAAGCTAAGCGCAGATCTTGCTCCCAAACTGAATCATAACAATCTAACCAATCAAAAGAATCCAACATAGCAAGCATAAACAATTGACCATTCCTTTGTTCTTGCCACATGCAAGATGTCACGTACGACAAAGCGTCTTTTATTCCTTTAAATAGAACCATACATGGAGTGAACCACAGACATGGAGTGAAACAAAAGAACATAAAACTGAATTGATTTATCTTTTTATTTTTGATTGAATTTTAACTCACAATTATATATATGTCTAAATGTAAACCTGCAGTCATGTTGCACAACTTTAAACGGAGACACAACACCACAAAGGAGGCTGGTAGATTGTACAGCTGATTCAAGAGGAACCACCCTCTATCATCAGCGATCAATGCCTACCAACTGAACGTTTCTCTAAAGTCTCTCCATGCCTGCGGTGGCATAACCGTTTGGGAATCCCAAAGCAGAATGCGCGCAAAAACATCGAGAGGCAGCGTAGAAACAGACAGTCGCCTTTGTGTGTGTGTGTTCCCCTGGTCTTGCCTTTATTAATGTGAGAGATACTCTCCCCGCTGTTAATAATGGTGACCAAAAAGTTTGTTTGCATAATTGCATTCAAACGGGGGTTTTAGTTGTTATAATGAAACCATTTAATGTTTAGGCTCTTACAACAACAACGCCGTGCCTTGCGTTTTTAGTACATGTGATTGGTTTATGTGACCTTTCTATTGAGTATACCTGCAGTTTTTAGCCGGCTCGAGGTCATGTTTATGCTTTCGCACAACTTTAAACGGAGACACAACACCACAAAGGAGGCTGGTAGATCGTACAGCTGTTTCAAGAGGAATCACCCTCTATCATCAGCGATCAATTCCTACCAACTGAACGTTTCTCTAAAGTCTCTCCATGCCTGCGGTGGCATAACCGTTTTGGAATCCCATTTTTACTAGTACCAAAAAAGTCACTTCCAAATTACGAAGGAAAAAATGCCGATTAGTAATTGACAAATCAGATTACTAAAAAACTTTTGTCCGATAAATTTCCACTCCCTAGAATTGATGACATTTTAGATCAACTAGGTAGAGCAAAATATTTTTCATGCCTTGACCTTAATGTCAGGTTTTCAACAAATTGAACTGAAAAAAGTTCAAGAGATATAACATCTTTTTCAACAAGCAACGGTACATATCGCTTCACGCGATTACCATTCGGCTTAAAAATAGCGCAAAATTCCTTTCAGAGAATGATGACTATTGCTTTCTCTGTACTAGAACCTTCGCAAGCATTTATTTATATGGATGACCTAATAGTCATTGGTTGTTCCGAAAAACATATGCTCAAAAACTTAACTGATGTTTTTGAGAAATGTAGGCAACATAACCTAAGGTTACATCCCGAAAAATGTTCATTTTTTATGCATGAAGTCAGTTTTCTAGGACATAAATGCACAGACAAAGGAATCTTGCCCGAGCGATAAAAAATACGACGTCAATCAAAATTACCCAGTCCCACATGATGCGGACAGCGCTAGAAGATTTGTTGCATTTTGTAATTATTACAGACGGTTTATAAGATTATGTAAAAAAGATGTAAAATTCGAATAAACAACTGAATGCCAAAACGCCTTCGAACATCTAAAATCGGCACTAATGAACCCAACTCTCTTAAAATATCCAGATTTCAGCAAAGAATTTTGCATAGTTACAGATGCTAGTAAGCAAGCATGTGGAGCAGTCCTAACTCAAAACAAAAATGGACTCCAGCTTCCAATTGCATACGCATCAAGATCTTTTACAAAAGGTGAAAGCAACAAAAGTACAACAGAACAAGAACTATTAGCTATTCATTTGGCAATAAAACATTTCAGGCCATATATTTATGGTAGACACTTCACTGTCAAAACAGATCACAGAGCACTTACCTACCTATTTTCAATGGTAAACCCTAGTTCCAAAGACTTGAATTAGAGGATTATAATTTTTCAGTAGAGTACCTAAAGGGCAAAGATAATTATGTAGCAGATGCGCTATCAAGAATTACTATCACGGACTTGAAAAATATTTAAACAAATAATAAAATTCTGAAAGTCACTACCAGAAACCAAAGTAAACAGAAAAACTCCTGCGCAGGAAAAGAACAAGAAGATTTGCATAAGCAAACTCTAAATAATGCTTCTCAGCCCAACGTATACGAAGTCATTATAAATGATGAGGTACGAAAAGTAGTCCCCTTGCGAATAACGGATTCACTATGTTTACTAAAACATGGAAAAAAAGTTATGGCAAGAATTGACGTTAGCGATATGTACACCAATGGAATTCTCGATTTATGTCAGTTCTTTCAAAGGCTTCAAAAAGAAGCCGGTATACTTAATATCAGCCAACTCAAAGTGGCACCGAGCGAAAAGATCTTTGACACCATCTCTATAGAATCTTTTAAAATAATGGGCAATAAAATATTACAATCTCTAAGAGTAGCGCTACTCAAGCCGGTGACTCTATTATAAAATAATGAACGAGAAAGCCAAGCTAACTTCGTCTGTGCCGAAGTTTATATACCCTTGCAAGTGCTCACTTAAATATTTTCAAAAAATACTCTTTTTCCCATTTTCCGACCGATAGTTCGTATGGGAGCTATATGATATAGTCATCCGATTTGAAAAAAAAATTGTAGAATTATGTAAAAGCACGAGAAACAAACAAATACAAAATTGCAGGATGCTACCATTAAAAACAAAAAAGTTTTTCTAACCTATTTCTGTTTTTCAGACCTATCTTTTGTATGGCAGCTATACCATATAGTTGTCCGATTTTAATAAAAATTGGTAGGATTATAAAAAACATATAAAACCTACGATTACAAAGTTTGAAGACGTTTCCATTGAAAAGAAAAAAGTTTTTCATACTAAAACTAGTTTTCCAACCGATTGTTCCTATGGGAGCTATGAGATATAGTCATCCGATCCGGTTGGTTCCGACATATTAGTAGTGTGCAGCAAAAAGAAGACTCTGTCCAAATTTTTAGTTCGATAGCTTTAAAACTAAGAGACTAGTTCGCGTAGAAACAGACAGACAGACGGACGGACGGACAGACGGACAGACTTCTGGGCAAAATTATAATACCCTTTGCAAGGGTATAAAAAGAGGAAGAAGCAATACTGTTTACATTCCATGACGATCCAATACAAGGAGCTCATACAGGCATAGCTAAAATAAAAAGGCATTATTATTAGAAAAACATGACACGAGATATATCAAATTATATAAGAAAATGTCCTAAACGCCAAAAGTCAAAAACGACTAACCATACAAAGACTCCATTGACTATAACTGAAACGTCACAAATGGCTTTTGACAGGGTAATTGTAGATACGATCGGTCCACTACCCAAATCTAAACAAGGAAATGAATATGCAGTAACCTTAATCTGCGATTTAACAAAATACCTTGTAGGAATACCACTCAAAAACAAAAGTGCAAAAACGGTAGCAAAAGCTACATTTCAAGATTTTATTCTAAAGTACGGTCCAATGAAGACGTTCATTACGGACTTGGGAACAGAATAGTCACAATTTGGGATTGTTTAAGCCAAAGGATATATTTAGCACCCGCATCAATCCGGAGGGTGTCACATTTTACAAGTTTACTGTGGCTGCATTCTACTGATGAATTGCAAAACTAGCAATTCTCTCTGAGAACTTTATAACATTATCTTACTTTAGCTCAGTTGGTCCAGCGGTTTCGGTAGATTAAATGTGATTATATCAAAAATTTGTGGCCGGTTGTGGTACAGTGTCCCGTCTCGGTACATCTAATAAATAAAGTTGTTTCCTTACAAAACTTACACAGCCAGTCATCTTCACTAGCTATCTTCGCTAGCACCGAAGGAACTAGCCATGAGAAAGCTTCTTAAACTTTGCCTCTCGAATTCGGCCTTTAGCTGAGGGCCTCTCTTTCTTGTGTGAAAATAAAAAGCACACAAGCTAAGAGATTGGGAGAAGCTCGGCTTGGCCCTTTGGGACTATATAAAGCCAATTTCCTTTACTGAACAATATTCTCATTATTCTGGGCTCACCTCAATCCAACATCAGCCAGAAGCACGGCTTTTAAAATAAATCCATCATGGACTATTCAAATGGATTCTAGGAATTTCGTTTCAAAAATATAAAGTCACATATATACCTTAGAATTCATAACTTAACGCTCGAGTAAAAGATACTTAAGGCAATTTATGACATTTTTAATTGCCGTAACTTCAAAAATACGAAAAACTTACTTTCCACGCAGATTAATGAAAAAGTCGGGTCGCTATATTGAAGGACGCGTTTTAATTCTTATTATTTGACATAATTTCGGCCAATCTAAGAACAATAAACAAGTCTCTGGCACTTTAAAACGAATCTGTGGTTCAAAAACTCTTTGAACCACTGAGCCGAACCATTTCACCGTTGTGCGCTGTTCACTTGTAGGTGAACTCAGGTTTTCGGTTATAACGCAAAGTTTATGTTATTATTTTTAACTTACCAATAATTCATTTTGATAACCTTCATGTACATATGTATGTATCGCGATGGCATAACTGACTCTTAATTACTTATTAAAACAGATAATTATTTTACGAAAATAAAGTTGACCTACATTTAGGGGCATTTATCATGATATTTTTGTCGTGTGCAAGCGAGGTGAGAAAGGTGTTAATGCTGTCGAAATGAGTTTAAAAAAAAAGCTGAATTCACTCTGTACCTCCCATAGTTGGTATGTAACTTATAGGGGGGTGACACAGAAATCTCTATAGATTTTCATATGAACGATTGAATTTTGAACTAAACTAGGAGAACTTTAGATGTAAAGTGACTGAAGCGCTGCAGGCTACTGGATTATAGAGAAGGAAAACCGTACGCATCTAATCTACTTGGCACTGAATAGTCGGTTGGAAATCTCTAAACTTTTGTTATCTAATCGAGTAGCCTACCATTTTGACGACATTTTGCATTTAGGGGCAAGTATTTTAGCTCGAAATGAAAGCGTTTTACGAAAATCTCTAGAGATTTCTGGGTCACCCCCGATAACTTCTAAATGAGATGATTCTTTACTGTTACTACAAAAAAAGCAAGAAAGAAAGTCGGTCAAGCCCGACTATAACATACTCTGTACCAAGAAAATTTGTCTTTTGATCATAACTCGAAAGCCGTTCATCCGATCTTCTTCATTTCTTTGGCGGATCAATAAGTTATCCTAATAACTAAATATGTCCAGAAGGAACAAGCCATCTATCTTCAAAACTGTGGGAGATATGACGTTTTTTCTAAATTGCGGGGGCGGGAGGGGGCGTGGCCAAAATTGAAAATAAACTTGATCTGCCTGCAGACATAAGAAGCATATGTCCCATACATGTCAAACCTCTATCTCTTACCATCTCTGAGATCTGTGCGTTCATATGGACAGACAGACAGACAGACCGACAGACGGACAGACGGACGGACGGACAGACGGACATCTCTATATCGACTCGGCTGTTGATGCTGATCAAGAATATATATACTTTATGGGGTCGGAGATGCTTCCTTCTGCCTGTTACATACTTTTGCACAAACTTATAATACTCTGTGTACCTACGGTACAGAGTATAACAAGTAAAAAAGTCGGCCAAGCCCGACTGTAATATGATATGCCCAGCATAAGTGTTGGTTTTCCCGATAAATCGACCATCGCTCATCCGATCTTCACCATTATTTTGGCTTTTCGATTTATAGTACTGAATACTTTATATGTCGAAAGGGACAAACTTTCCATTTATAATATTGTGGGGGATGTGACGTGTCCAAAATAGAAAATAAACTCTTACCACCTCTGAGATCTGTTTGGTCATACGGTTTGGCAACTTTTAAAATGATTGCACAAATTCAGTGATAAAATTTCAATGAGGCGTAGGTGCCATATTATAATTCAGAGCATTATCAAAACTGCTTTCAGCTGCCAAATTCATACTTCATACAAATTCATTATAGTCGGGCTGAACCAAGTTTCGAGCCAAAACCTTCTCCCGAAAATCTCGAACCTCAAGCTCCTAAATGAAAAGGCTGCATTTGAAGGATGCTTCGGTTCCATTTTAGACATTAGCGTACTGATTTCTAAGAGCATCGAATCCAAGGCTTAAGTTCCAGATTTGGTTCATAACTTATCGGATCGATAAACTATTTACCGTCGATTTCAGATATGATGAAATTTGTGTTTGTTATTGATGTGGCAATCAATTGTTCAACAATCCACTTTAATGTTGCCGATGAATTTTGAGTTTTATGAACAGTGTCTGATCGTCGACCGGAGTAAGCCATACTACATTTTTAACAGAGCTTTTATTGCTTTATTTAACTCTCATGAAAAATGAGGTCACTAATTTTCAAGTCTCGGATTATGTACCGCTTCAAGAGACCCCAAAAAGTCAACCAATTCGCTGTACTTTTGTAATGAACCATCTTAAAACAAGTAAGGGCGCTGCAGTCGAGTTTCCCGACCACAAAATACCCTGTTCATTTATTTTCATTTATTTGTTTTTGAATTTTTGAAGATGTCATCCTAAATGTAGGCAATACTTTTCTAGTCCTTATCAACAACTGGGGGCTGCTTTTATCAGCTCAACTCGCTTATAACTCCGGTGTTTTTGGTCCGATCTGATTGTACTTTTCAGAATAGATAAATATTGAGCCTACCTAGATGTATACTAAACCACGAGGCTCTAACTTGAAAATTGTGGATCTGACGGCTTTTTAGGTCTTGGATTTATAGAGGAGATCTAGGTTTTTTGGGGATAAAAGGGGGACGGGGTGGAATTTTTCAAATCTGAAACAAACTTGATCTGCGTACAGCATAAATCTACCATGCAAAAATTTGTGGTTCTATCTCTTATAGTCTCTGAGATCGACGCGTTCATACAGACAGACAGACGGACGGATGGACAGACGGACAGACGGACGGACGGACAGACGGACAGACGGACATGGCTATATCGACTCGGCTGTTCATGCTGATCAAGAATATATATACTTTATGGGGTCGGAAAATTTTCCTTCTCCCTGTTACATACATTCGCACAACTTCATGATCCCCCTTTTCCCATTTTCAATGGGAACAGGGTATAAAAAGTAAAGGCGCTGTAGTCGACTGCACCGACTCCAAAATACCCTGTTATGCTTGGTTTCGTTCAGCCGCGGATCTAGGATTTGCCTTTGGGCTATGGCTAAGGGCTAAGGGTGCTCAAGAAAATTTGTTCGCTTTTTCGCTGCCCGTTTATCTTCTCTGCTCGTATAAATATCGATATATCGAACGTTTAGAACGTTTACCTAAACATTTTAATAGTATAGATAAGATAAAACCCCTATATAATATAAAAGACTATGCTAAAGAATCTAAATTCAGACTATAACAATCATTTACGAGAGCTAGATTAATGTTAGAAGCAAATAAGCAAAAACAAAAAATTAACTTTGACAAAAGTACTTTAAATTTTGATTTAAAAATAGGAGATCAGGTTTTATTGAAAAATGAAAAAGGACATAAGCTAAATTTTAAATATACCGGACCCTATAAGGTAGAAAGTATAGAAGAAATTGAAAATATAATAATTTCAAATAATAACAAGAAAGAAAGTCGGTCAAGCCCGACTATAACATACTCTGTACCAAGAAGTTTTGTCTTCATTCCTTTGGCGGATCGATAAGTTATTCTAATAACTAAATATTTAAGGAACAAGCCATCTATCTTCAAAACTGTGGGAGATATGAGATATGTTGCCATACCGACACTTTATATGGCGCACCCTGTACTACGGATTGGAGTCTGCAACGCTAATTCCGCAGCTTACAAGGCCAATGAGATCGACCTATTCTTAACAACCAACGGACTTGACGTGATGTTGCTTTGCGAAACACATTTTTGTTCCAGGTCATCCTTCAGGATACGACCATCACACTGCGAACCACGCTGCAGACCGCATGTGTGGTGGAGCAGCAGTGCTCATTAAATCGTGCTTGCAGTACCACGTCCACAGCTCGATCATGACGGCAAGAGTCCAATGTTCTGCAGTCAAACTGTCCACTGATCACGGAGTAACAGTCCTTGCGGCAATCTACTACCCACCGAACCACTCGTGGGAAGTCGCAGATTTTCGAAGCCTCTTTAACGGACTCGGATCCAGGTTCCTAATCGCTGGGGACTGGAACGCTCACCACAGTCTGTGGGGAGGCAGAAGAGCCACGACCAAAAGCTCCGCTCTTCATGACTGCGTAACCGGCTCTAACATTCACCGGTGGACCCACATATTTTCCTACCTCAGCCCGCACTCTGCCTTCTGCACTGGACTTTGCAGTCTATTCTGGATTCCATATGAGCAACCTTGCCATTGTGGAAAAGCAGGACTTGAGCTCAGACCATATCCCGCTAGTTATAGATATCAGAGTAGCCGCTTACACATTAAAGATAAAACCACGGCTCCTTCCCAAACAGGCTAATATACCTCGCTTCCAGAGCAGATTGGAGCAGCTGGTGAACCTCAACATGGAGTTAAGATCTCCTGCTGACATCGATCTTTAAAATGGTGTTAAGGTGTCTTTGGGTATACCCCATAAATTAAACGTGATTAAAATCTGGTTAAATAAACCTTTTACACTATTCTGCTTAATATGAGAATGATTCGTACTTAGAATAAGTATTGAATCTTTTGGATCGAGAAAACTGGGATCTAAAATTCATACTTGGATCAAAAACTTCGCTCTTGGATCGAGAATTTTCACTCTTATCAAAAAATGAAATGAAAATTCTTGATCCAAGTAGGAAATTCTCGATTTTTTCTCTGATTGTAAGGACAGTAAGAAAATTAATTTGTAATCTTATTTTCCGAAAGCTCTATTTCATCCGATTGACATGAAACTAAGTTTGTAAGGATAGAATAAGAAATAGCGATAACGATAATGGTAACGAAAACGATTGGTCTCTGTTCTTTCGAAAAATTCAGCCCCATGGGTAGAATATTGGAGGTCCAGATTGTAAAAAAGTTTAGTTCCCAGCTATTAGCTCCAAACGTATTTTCTGAGCTAGTACGGAAAGTACGGAATACTTGACTTTAATTTTTTGAAAATCATCCCTCAAAGTTTAAAGATGGGCGGAAAATTGTAGTATCCAACTTTATGGCCCAGCATGATAAATTAGTAACAAATTTTGTAACGAACCTTTTAATCTGCCGGCTTCCGCTCAGGGCAGTCGTGGATCGCTCCAACAAATTTATAAGTATGGAGTTGGTAATTGGAATAATAAGACCGTTTGTGTTTACGTTTTTGTGCCGATTTATTGGCCTTAAAATCCTACTTGACAAATCTCGATGTCTTAGTAACTAGGGCTTAGCTCACTGGCTTATACGCTAAGTAGCTTCGTCGGAGCCTTCAATATCCTCCGCCGGCTTGCCTAGTAAGGCTACTGACACCGCTGGCACCACGATTCGCCCTGGCACGTTGGCAAAGTCGCACATCTCGTCGGCTCTCGTTTAGGACCGCACAGCTTCTTTCCGGTAGCTTCCTAGGTCTCTCTTGGCCCGGGGTGGAGTTTGCAGTTTTACGCTGGCAGCACGATCCGTCTGGCTCGCCGGTCAAATCACACAGCTTCGCCGACCCATTCGTGAATCTTTGCACAGCTCGATTTGTAACGCTTGGTTCATGCACTCACTCTGCTTCTTGGCACCTGGTGGGATTCCCACGATGGTGATTTGCACTCGCTTAGAACCGCGCACTGGGGACTGACACTCGGGTTGAAATGACTCGCACTCTGATTCGCACTCTCACGGACTGTCTTATCCCCAGCAGCGAGTCCCTTTTATATGGCCTCCCAGCCCCGACTCGGCTGCGCATCGGTTTGCCTTGGACTTACAAGTCCCGTTGTTGCCATGCGCCTTGGTCTTGCATCAGCTTCTTGCGTCCCGTTGTTGCCAGTGGAAAGCGGCCAGCCCAGTGGAAATTTCCACTGTCACTGGCCCCAGCCTTCGTTGGTGTAAGAGCGACCACACACATTCGCACTGCTACTGTCTCTTTCTAGCGCTCAATTCCAACGGGAACTCTCTCCGCTCTGGTGTGCTCCGTAACGGTACGCCCTGGTCCGCTCTCCCCTTCGCCCTTCAGCCCATGCAGCCCAATTCGCCGCACCTCTTAACCCTTATGTGGCCGGCATTCATTCCCATACGTCTAACGTTACATTCGGTAATTAGTATAATTTAACATTAGTATTGGCCATACCCTACATTTAACACTTATAATAGGTAAACATAAGCTTATTCTTAATCCTCGACCCCCGCTGTCAGACTTCAATTAAAGTCCTCACACTCCTCCCTTACTTTGGTCACGGAAAAAAAATCTTACTCGTCGTCCTCGTTCGCTTACCCAGTTTCTAACAGTCAAATTTCCGTTTCCCGTCTGTTGAGACAAGGAGCTTTTTCCTCATCGGCATTTAACTTCAGGATCTGGGGGTGTGCAGCTAGTGAGATCTGTTCAAATAATTAACCACGTGACCAAAAGATGAGACGAACTTTTCGATGCGCAATGATGTTGTCTTCGCTTTCAATGTCAAGGCCGAACTGATTTATTGGGAATTTGGTAGAAATGCGTTAGCTTAAGAATGAGAACAATGTGGTGAGTTTTTACAAGTATGAGTGTGCGAATGCAAGTAGAATGATGGTGAGAGAATTTAACAATAAGAGGGTAGTTTAAGTAGTAGTACAAAGTTTGAAGTGAAACATGAGCAAATTATAATGAAATGAATTGACAAATTAACTGATATCAATAAAGATAAGAGTATGGCCGAACATCCCGGTCCCTTTAAAAGGTCTCTTTCAATATTCAGGAAGAATAGCTTGTGTATGGGGCGACAACACAATCCAGTTGAGGTTTGAAGATGTACCACCCGAACGTGACCGTCCTTCCCAAGGACTGTTGATTCAACTCTGCCAAGTTTGCAACGCAGAGGAGGAAGATTGTCTTCATGAATGATGACCAAAGTCCCTTCCAATAGATTCGGTGACGGTGACGTCCACTTGGTACGAGCTCGCAACTCGTTAATGTAGTCGGTGGACCATTGCTTTCAAAAGCGTTGTTTGATGGCGGTGATCATTTCGAATCGATCCAAAATCGACAGGTTTTTGGACTCAAGTGACCTCTCAGGCAATGATCGGAGAGAGTCACCAACCAAAAGATGTCCAGCAGTCTGGGCGCCGAAATCGTTTGGGTCTGATGAGAGTGGTGATAGAGGGCGAGAGTTAAGGATGGCCTCTATCTCAACAGCAACGGTGTTTAGTTCCTCTAGGGTGAACTTAGTATTTGCCAAAGTGCGGTTTAGAAGGCCCTTTGCACTCTTCACCGCAGCGTCCCAGAGGCCGCCAAAATGGGGTGCCCTGGGTGGGATAAAATGAAAGTTAATGAATTCGCTGGAACAAAATTTCATCTTGGATCTCCTTTTTGAACATAAACTCCTTTAGATCGCGCAGCTGGTTCGCTGCTCCAACAAAGTTTGTGGCACTATCACAGAAGATGTCTGCAGGCAGTTTACGACGACCTCCCATGCGCTTCAGAGCGTTTAGAAAGGCCTTGTTGGACAAATCAGCGACTACTTCTATGTGGACAGCTTTGGTTAAGAGGCAAACAAACATGGCGATGTATGATTTGATAGGCCCCTTTCCTCGAATCCTCAAATAGGTGTTGATAGGTCCACAAAAATCGATCCCACCGCGTTCGAATGGTCGAGCAGGCGTAAGTCGAGCAGTTGGCAATGAACCCATTAGTTGTTGTTGCAGCTTAGGCCGATAGCGGACGCAATGAATGCAGGAACGTACGATGCGACGAGCATTGATGATCCAGTACTCCAATCGAATAAGAGCCACTAACGCCTTTGGACCAGCATGGTGATTTCGAAGATGTAGATGGCGAACGTACTTCCAAACGAATTGAGAGTTGCTGGGCAACAGGATTGGATGCTTCTGGGAGTCTGGTAAATCAGCATGATCCAATCGTCCACCAACCTTTACAAGTTCAAAGCCAGTTGAGTGATCTAAAAACGGAGTGAGAAATTTTAGATTGTTTTTTAATGGTTTTTGCTTCTGTAGCAAGCGAATTTCATTTGCGAAATGAGTTTGTTGAACGTTCCAGATTATGCAGTTCGATGCGAAGCGAAGTTATTCCGATTCTGGTGACGCGGTAGTCGATGTTGGTAGTTTTCTGCATTTTTTGGTGAATCTGATTATCCAGGCGAGAATGCGAAGTGTGCGAATGTATGAGCTAATTTAATATCCAGAATGTAGTTTGTTTCCTTTACAGCAGTAAACAGACTTTTACGTTTTTCTGTATTGACCACATCCATGTCAACGTCAAGTCTTTTCTTCTTGGTGGGCCATTTTGAAGAATCCTCAAGCAGGAATGACGGGCCAGTAAACCAACTCGAATTTTGCAAGGCTGGGTTGAGCTGAGTTGGTACGTGATTCCAGTGGCCGCCACAAGTCAATTCCTGGATATCAGAGACTCTGTTTCCCACGAAGGTCGACAAAGTGACCGAATGTTGTTGAAGCCAATATAGTACAAGTTGAGAGTCAGACCAAGACAAAGTTTCGGGAGGGATTGTTTCTTCAATGGAGCCACTCTCGATTTCGACGTAAACAGCTTAACCGAAACTTGTCCAGATAAGTTCACTGTGCGGACATAAAAACAGCATCCGTAGGCCCGAATCGATGCATCACAGAATGCGTGTAGCTGAATGTTGCACGTGCTTGGCTGCAAACAAAAACGAGGCACAGTTAGTAGCGAAAGTGAATTTAGCGACTCCAAGCAGTTGTTCCAAGCGTCAGTCAGGTTTTGTGGGATTGACTCATCCCAATCGAGTTTCAAAAGCCATAATTCCTGCATTATAATCTTGGAGACAATGACGAGTGGGGTCAGCAGGCCGATAGGATCAAAGAGTGATGACGCAGTGGACAGAATTGTTCGTTTTGAGACAGTGTTGAATACTTCTTTGGGGGAAATCGAAAAACTAAATGTGTCTTCTTGTTGATTCCAAATTACTCCAAGTGTACTGCTCACAAAGTTTTCGGAAATATGGATTTCTTTATTCGAATTTTCTTCCATAAGGTCAGGGAGATTTGAGTGCCACTTACATAATGGAAAATGACCAGTTTCGAGAATTTCAATTATTTCTGCTTTGAGAGTAAGCAGAGTGTCGACATCGTCCGCTCCACACAGTAGATCGTCGACATAAAAGCGAGATTTAACAGCTGCAGCTCCCGTGGGCAAATCGTCCTTGCAGTTTTCAGCCATGTAATTCAAACTACGTGTTGCAAGGTATGAAGCTGAGGCGGTCCCATACGTAACAGTATTAAGTTGATACGTATTTAAATCTGCACGTTGGGCGCCAAAATGTTGAGACAAGGAGCTTTTTCCTTATCGGCATTTAACTTCAGGATTTGGGGAAGATCGCCAAAATATGTACTGGAACTTTCGTTCTCTTCATGTACGAGGATTTGTCTGTACATTTTTGTAACGTCAGCTGTAATGACAAAGCGATACATTCGAAAATTCAGCAGAAATATGTACAATTCCTCTTGGACGGTAGGACCAACCAAAAGAATGTCGTTCAGCGACTTTTGTGATGTGGTTCGACACGAAGCGTCGAAAACGACGCTGAGTGAAGTAGAAAGACTGCTCGGTTTGAGCACAAAGTGATGTGGGATCTAAAAGTGTGGTTCGTCTAAGTTTGGGTTGGGAACAAGAGTCATGTGGCCAAGATATTCATACTCCTGCATGAAAGCCACATATTGCGAGCGAATGTCAGGCAAGCGTGAAAGACGTTTTTTGATAGCGAGAAATCGATTGCGAGCTGTGTCGGCTGAGTGTCCAAGGCATTTAGGATCTCCTACAAACGGCAACTTGACAACAATGCGACCAGACGGATCCGTGTGTGTCGTGGATATGTAATGATCCTCACACAGGCGATGATTTCGGTGTATGTCTTTCAAAGAGCGTTCAATTGATTAAATTTTCCATAATTGCTGCAAGTTGTTGTCAATTGATTCCTCAACAATGGCCAGGCACAATGGTGAGTGCTCAGTATGCTGACGCCGAAATCTGCCCGAAACGACCAAATAATGTTTTCTGTAGGGTGGGCATATTTGGTCCAATACGAAATTGACCAACAGCAAGAGCGTCAAAGAATGCTTCGGTTCCGAGAAGCAGATCGATACGACGCGATTCAAAAAAGGTGTCATCTGCCAAAGTTGTGTTGGCAGGCAAGTTCCAAGTAGATATGTCGATCTCGGCATCTGGCTGATAGGCAATGTGCGATGTGATTTTAAATTGGAGAGTCCTTTTCACATTACTCCGTTGATACCCTGAGATCCGAGATTTGATGACAGTTGTAGTGCGAGATTTAATATTGGTTAGCGATTCTCCAATACTACGAATTCCAATATGGTGCCTTTCACGATTAAGGCGAAGTTTTTGGGCAAAGTTTTCAGTTATGAAATTTACCTGCGAACAAGAATCCAACTACGCTCTACCAAGTTTGTATTCACCTGAGGAATCCTTGATCAATACCATAGCTGTTGCCAAAAGAATCTGATCCTCTGCTGAAATTTCCATATTAGAGTGTGTAGCAGCTTGACATGAATGAGGTTGTGGTGCAGGTTGCCAGAAACGTTGAGTTGGTTGAACAACTGGTGATGATTGCGGTGCCTGTGTAGTCGAAGGCTGCAACGATGGGGGATGATCATGATGCAACGATGAATGATGAGCCCGCTTACAATGACGGCATCTATGTGTTGATGAACATTCAGCCAGCCGATGATCGCTCCCTAGGCAGTTGAGGCAAAGTCCAAGTTTCTTGACGTTGTCGAAACGTTGGTTGCTGTTCATCGTTTTGAACTGGGGGCAGTTTAAGATTTTGTGGCCAGAACTAGAACAAATTGTACAAGCGAAATTAGTAATGGCAAACGAGGAGTTGGTTGATTGTTGAATACGAAGATTTGGTTTGTGGTGATCAGGTTTACGCTGCGACGAGGTTCCAGATGAAATCAAAAATTGACAATGACGTTCCAAAAGCTGCGTACATGTTGACCTGCTGGGCAGAGTTTTGTAGTCCAAAGATTCGTTCCACTTGATGCGGGTCTGTTGGTCGCACTTGTCAATAACAATGTAGATGAGCATTGCTTGAGCGATACTAGTTGCGTTCCCAATTGATTCCAACGAGCTGAAAATAGCCGAGGCCTTATCCACCAGGCTGCGAAGATGCTGGCCGTTTGACTTCTCGACAGGATTTAGTGCAAACAGAGCAGCAATACCTTCTAGAAATATGAGAGTAGGATTATCGTACCTTTCTTTTAATCTGTCCAGGGCCTTAGGATAGTTTTTACTCGTAACTTGAAATGCTTTGATGGTTTCCAACGCAGGCCGTCTTAGGCAGGTCAGCAAATAGTTGAAGTTTTCTTGATAGACCAGACTCACGTGCAATAATTTGTTCAAAAGAGTTGATGAAATTCCTATAATTGGAGTAGTTTCCATCAAACGAAGTCAGCGACAATTTTGGCAATGAGGATGACCTCATGCTGGCTGCTGGCATTGTAGGAAAATCCGGCGATATAACTGTGCTGTTTAAGTCTCCTCCAATTTGCTCCTTTATGCACAACTTGATTGCCACGTACGTGTCCTCCAAATCAGCACGACCATTGTCTGTTGTGTCAATGTTTTCAATGTCTGCTTGAGCTGTTAGAGCCTTCTTAAAATATGACTCCAAAATGCCCAAGCGGCAGCGCAGTACATCAACAGACAGCCTAGATTCCGATTCAGCTTTGATCTCAACCAGAGATTTGATCCGAGATATGTTCCTTTTCACATTACTCCGTTGGCGTTTGAGTTCCTCGAGCGACATGTTGATTGATTTGTACGATGTAATAATGCAGAATTCGATCGATTAACAATTGCAAATCACGCGGTCCAACCGGCAGAGAAAGCAAGGGCGAAATGAAATGTATAGAAAGTAGGCAGCTTCAATGACAACGGAGGGTGTGCAATTGTATGGGCGTTTGCCGGCAGTTCGATAATTAATGCGGCAAAACACACAAGATTTTGATTTTAATAAAACAATGCAATTTCACTGTGGCAGCGATCGACGAAAATAATTGTTGAACTGATATACAGCAGCAGAGTGCTTGTGTGCTTAAATCAGCGACAAGCCGACGAGAACGAAAGAGTGTGATGCTATTCTAGCGATGTAGCGATTGAAACGCAAGCGTACAGCAGCAGTAAAGCGAGCGACGAAAATAGCGGGATTGAACCGATAGGCGAGATCACATTGTATGCGAGCGACGACGATAGCAACTGCAAGACGTACCGAGGGCTTGTAGTTGTGGTTTTGCGATTAGGTTTTTTTGCATGAAAAATGTTAATTTTTTAAATATTTCACAGCAAAACGTTGAGACAAGGAGCTTTTTCCTCATCGGCATTTTACTTCAGGATCTGGGGAGTGTGCAGCTAGTGAGATCTGTTCAAATAATTAACCACGTGACCAAAAGATGAGACGAACTTTTCGATGCGCAATGATGTTGTCTTCGCTTTCAATGTCAAGGCCGAACTGATTTATTGGGAATTTGGTAGAAATGCGTTAGCTTAAGAATGAGAACAATGTGGTGAGTTTTTACAAGTATGAGTGTGCGAATGCAAGTAGAATGATGGTGAGAGAATTTAACAATAAGAGGGTAGTTTAAGTAGTAGTACAAAGTTTGAAGTGAAACATGAGCAAATTATAATGAAATGAATTGACAAATTAACTGATTTCAATAAAGATAAGAGTATGACCGAACACCGTCTTCTTAACGTTCTTTTCAAGACATTTCCCTTATTTTTCCCCAGTGGACAGTTCCCCCTATCCCTAAGAAACAAAATTCCCCAATTTTCCCAAATGGACAGTTCCCCATCCCTATTCCCACTATTATGAATAGTGTGACCCTGTCGTGATCGTGGCATCGCACGCTCTAGACCCTCCCATCTCTACTACTGGGCCGCCATTATTACGCAAAACAATTCATTCATGACGCTTGACGTCATCAGCGCCAAAATTTAAGCTCATTAAAAAAATACTCGCATTACCATCCGATGCTCTGCCCCATCTTGCCGGCTGCGTCTACACCCACTCCCCCCCTCACGTAAGTACTCGTTCCACTCTTCACGTTAACAACTTTTATTTCATTTGTGTTTTTTTCTGTTTTTTTTCTTACCTCACCTTTTTCCTGTCTGCGGCACCTCATTGGCTCATTGTGTTTCCTCCTGGAACACCCGGACTCCCATTCGACCCAGCTTGACCCGGAACCGACCGGCCGCCAGCAGCAAAATGTGGGAGCGTCTCGCCCCACCGGCCTTAAACCGTGGATGCTCTATGGTAGCTCTCAGGTCCGTTGGCCACTCCCACGCCTGCAACAGCTGCCACCTGACAGGCCGCCACAGGCCCGTTTCACGCCATGGTTGCTGCTGCTGGCTTGGGGTTGGAGCCACCCCCTCGCCCGTGGAGTGCGATCGCAGCAAGGGCGGTAGTGGTCCACGCCCTATCTCCCTGCTCGGGCATGACTGCGGCTCCAAAAATATTGGCCGCCACTCCTCGCCCTCTGCTGACCGCTGCTGCTGCTCGCTCGCAGTTGCGGCGTGCTGCGGCCCTGGCTGTTGCTGCCTCCCAGGATCACATTGTCTTGGTTCGTAAGGATGGCACTGGCGACAGCAGCAGTGTGTGTATCCTTTTTTGCTGCGGCACAGGTTGAGGGGGTGGCCGGGTCTGTGCCAAGGAGTTGGCGGACTCGGGGCAGTTCCGCTCTCAGGACCGTACGCACAGCTTGTGGTCGTCTGGACATGGGCTCGGAGGTGCAGGCGTGGTTTGGGTAAGACTCATCAAGGCAGCCGATGAGGAATTGCTGCGTGAGGAGTTTATTGTGAGCCTGGATGGGGAGAACTTCAGTCTCCTAGTGTAGGTGATCCGGGTGGGTCATCATGTGGCATCCAGTGGCAACTCGTAGGGCTGCATTTTGCGCAAGTTGGAGGTTGCGCCACTGAGTGTCACTAATGGATGGAGAACAGATGGGGGCAGCATAGTTCGCCATCGATCTGTCAATGGCCTTATAGGTGGTGGTGATGACCTCTTTTTCCTTGCCCCATGCGCTGCCGGCAATAGCCTTCAGGACCCTGTTTCTACTGCGGACCTTTTTTATAAAGCCTTCGGAGTGTTTGGCGAACGTGTGCAGCGGGTCAAGCGTGACGCCTAGGATCTTCGGGTTTTTAACTGTGGGGGTCCTGTGTCCATTTACATGGACGTCCAGCGTCAGGTTGACTTCCTTGGTCCAGGTAGTCCGGATCGTTGCAGAGGACTTGTGGGCGGACAGGCTGAAGTTCCTGTTGGAGAAAAACTCATGTAGCAGGGGCATGTAGGAGTTTATGCGATGTTCCAATACTGCCACATTTCTGCCAGTGGTGACTATGGAGCAGTCGTCGGCGTAGGTGATGAGTTTTACTTCAGGGGGTGGGAGAGGGATGCCAGAGATGTAGGTGTTAAACAGCAGTGGAGATAATACTCCACCTTGTGGGACATCTTGTTTAATGCATCTGGTCTTAGACTGTTTACCTCTAAACTAGATGGTCAACCATCTTTTTAGGTGGTTTGGAAGGCTGCTGTTTGCGAGATCCAGGAGGAGAGTCGCGTGATCGACCATGTCAAACGCTTTCGAGAGGTCTAGGGCCACAACAATATGCCTCTCGTGAGGGCGGGTACTGTTTAGCCCGGATGTGATGGTGGTGGTGATTTACCTGCTCTGAAGCCATGTTGGTGAGGGGCTGGAAGGAGGGGATCCTTCAGAGTGGGTAGAAGCAAAGCCTCTAGGCTCTTGACTACTGGTGAAAGCAAAGTTATAGGTCTGTAGGAGGCACCCTGTTCTGCAGGTTTGCCGACCTTAAGGACAGGGATGATCTTCCCGGTTTTCCAAATGGCCGGGATGGTTAGTGACCTGACACACAGATTGAAAATGTGTGGCGAGGCGGCTCCTTCGCCGTCTCGCCTTCGGCACCTTGCCCCTCCTCCATCTCACTGGCGGCCTCCTTTGTCGCCGTGGACGGTGACGACGATCCGTCGGACGTCGACCCCGAGGTCTCAGTCAACGACCACGCTGGAGTAGAGCTGGCGGAGACACTCGACCGATACGGGGACGCCTCGAGCACCAGGACATCGTCCTTGGGCTTCGCGATTAGCCTCGGCTTGGCTCTCCTCGTCCTCAGGTGAGTGGCCGTTTTCCGCCCCGAGAATGGCAGCCGGCTTCCCCGTCCCACTTGGTTCTTGGAGAGCAACCGCGCACGCACCTCCTCGATCCTCGTGACCTTGCGCCGCCTTTCGCCCAAATCGCACGCCTCGCCAGTTGCTCCACTGCCCCGGCGGCTGGGACCGGCTGGCTTTGTATTTTAGTAGTATTTTAGTAGGGGTAAAATTTGATTTCAGCGTCACGCGTCACGCTGACTTGCATATTTTGTGGTGTTGTTGTTTTCGGTTTGAATGTGCGGCTGGTGGTGTGCAGTGGGAGTTGGGTGGCCGGCCACACAACTTAAGGTAAAGATGAAGATGAAGATGAATATGAGGATGAGGATGAGGAGGATTTAGGGGAGGAGGATTAGGACGAGGAGGATTAGGAGGAGGAGGATTAGGAGGAGGAGGATTAGGAGGCGGATGAGGACTAGGAAGATTTGAAGGAGGATTAGGAGGAGGCGGATGAGGATTAAGAGGATTTGGAGGAGCAGCAGGAGGATTTGGAGGCGGAGGAGGATTAGGAGGAGGAGGAGGCTTTGGAGGAGGCGGATGAGGATTAGGAGGCGGAGGAGGATTGGAAGGATTTGGAGGAGGCGGATGAGGATTAGGAGGAGTAGGAAGAGGATTAGGAGGCGGAAGAGAATTGGGAGGAGGCGGATGAGGATTAGGGAGATTTGGAGGAGGAGCAGGAGGATTAGGAGGCGGAGGAGGATTGGGAGGAGGCGGATGAGGATTAGGAGACGGAGGAGGATTGGGAGGAGGCGGAGGAGGATTTGGAGGAGGAGGAGGAGGATTAGAAGGCGGAGGAGGATTAGAAGGATTTGGAGGAGGCGTATGAGGATTAGGAGGATTTGGAGGAGTAGGAGGAGGATTAGGAGGCGGAAGAGAATTGGGAGGAGGCGGATGAGGATTAGGGAGATTTGGAGGAGGAGCAGGAGGATTAGGAGGCGGAGGAGGATTGGGAGGAGGCGGATGAGGATTAGGAGACGGAGGAGGATTGAGAGGAGGCGGAGGAGGATTTGGAGGAGGAGGATTAGGAGGCGGAGGAGGATTGGAAGGATTTGGAGGAGGCGGATGAGGATTAGGAGGATTTGGAGGAGTAGGAGGAGGATTAGGAGGCGGAAGAGGATTGGGAGGAGGCGGATGAGGATTAGGGAGATTTGGAGGAGGAGCAGGAGGATTAGGAAGCGGAGGAGGATTGCAAGGATTTGGAGGAGGCGGATGAGGATTAGGAGGATTTGGAGGAGTAGGAGGAGGATTAGGAGGCGGAAGAGGATTGGGAGGAGGCGGATGAGGATTAGGGAGATTTGGAGGAGGAGCAGGATGATTAGGAGGCGGAGGAGGATTGGGAGGAGGCGGATGAGGATTAGGGAGATTTGGAGGAGGAGCAGGATGATTAGGAGGCGGAGGAGGATTTGGAGGAGGCGGATGAGGATTAGGAGGATTTGGAGGATGCGGATGAGGATTAGGAGGATTTGGAGGAGTAGGAGGAGGAGGAGGATAAGGAGGTGGAGGACTAGGAGGAGGACGATTAGGAGGCGGAAGAGAATTGGGAGGAGGCGGATGAGGATTAAGAGGATTTGGAGGAGCAGCAGGAGGATTAGGAGGAGGATTAGGAGGATTTGGAGGAGGCGGATTAGGATTAGGAGGATTTGGAGGAGGAGCAGGAGGATTAGGAGGCGGAGGAGGATTGGGAGGAGGCGGATGAGGATTAGGAGACGGAGGAGGATTGGGAGGAGGCGGAGGAGGATTTGGAGGAGGAGGATTAGGAGGCGGAGGAGGATTGGAAGGATTTGGAGGAGGCGGATGAGGATTAGGAGGATTTGGAGGAGTAGGAGGAGGATTAGGAGGCGGAAGAGGATTGGGAGGAGGCGGATGAGGATTAGGGAGATTTGGAGGAGGAGCAGGAGGATTAGGAAGCGGAGGAGGATTGCAAGGATTTGGAGGAGGCGGATGAGGATTAGGAGGATTTGGAGGAGTAGGAGGAGGATTAGGAGGCGGAAGAGGATTGGGAGGAGGCGGATGAGGATTAGGGAGATTTGGAGGAGGAGCAGGATGATTAGGAGGCGGAGGAGGATTGGGAGGAGGCGGATGAGGATTAGGAGGATTTGGAGGATGCGGATGAGGATTAGGAGGATTTGGAGGAGTAGGAGGAGGAGGAGGATAAGGAGGTGGAGGACTAGGAGGAGGACGATTAGGAGGCGGAAGAGAATTGGGAGGAGGCGGATGAGGATTAGGGAGATTTGGAGGAGGAGCAGGAGGATTAGGAGGCGGAGGAGGATTGGGAGGAGGCGGATGAGGATTAGGAGACGGAGGAGGATTGGGAGGAGGCGGAGGAGGATTTGGAGGAGGAGGATTAGGAGGCGGAGGAGGATTGGAAGGATTTGGAGGAGGCGGATGAGGATTAGGAGGATTTGGAGGAGTAGGAGGAGGATTAGGAGGCGGAAGAGGATTGGGAGGAGGCGGATGAGGATTAGGGAGATTTGGAGGAGGAGCAGGAGGATTAGGAAGCGGAGGAGGATTGCAAGGATTTGGAGGAGGCGGATGAGGATTAGGAGGATTTGGAGAAGTAGGAGGAGGATTAGGAGGCGGAAGAGGATTGGGAGGAGGCGGATGAGGATTAGGGAGATTTGGAGGAGGAGCAGGATGATTAGGAGGCGGAGGAGGATTGGGAGGAGGCGGATGAGGATTAGGAGGATTTGGAGGATGCGGATGAGGATTAGGAGGATTTGGAGGAGTAGGAGGAGGAGGAGGATAAGGAGGTGGAGGACTAGGAGGAGGACGATTAGGAGGCGGAAGAGAATTGGGAGGAGGCGGATGAGGATTAAGAGGATTTGGAGGAGCAGCAGGAGGATTAGGAGGAGGATTAGGAGGATTTGGAGGAGGCGGATTAGGATTAGGAGGATTTGGAGGAGGAGGAGGAGGAGCCTCAGTCAGTCATATGAATATCTAGTAAGTGAAAGGCGGTGCACATTTTATACAGCATGTTTCACATCAATGCCTCGTGAGTGTTGACCACACTCACACCTTTTTTTTTTAAGTTGCATCCTGCAAATTTGGTAGTTGTTTGTTTCACGTGCTTTCACATAATTTTACCAATTTTATGTCCAAATCGGATGACGATCGGTCGACAAAAGATATGGGAGAAAGAGTATTTAAGAATATTAAAGCGAGCATTGCCAGGGTATATAAACTTTTCTATATCAACAATTTTGTTTATTTGTTTGCTGGCTTTCCCTGCTTTGTCACAATGATTTCCTGTTTTTTTTTCGTTTTCATATTTTTTTTCATTTTTATTCCTTCTTACAAATTTCTGTTTTTTTTTTTGTGATCGATTCTAAACCATTGTATTCGCCTTTTCCTAAAGAAATATTTGTTGGTTTTTCTTGTTAATTTTGTTCGCCTACTCTTCCTCGGCGCTCCCTGCCTTATCGTGGCTGATGGGGTCTGCTGCTTCCTCTTCTGAACCGTAGTGTGGCTTAAGTCCGATGACGTGGGCTGTGCGTGTGCGACGGCTACCAGGCTCCCGAAGCTTGCAAATCACCGGCGATGTGAACCCAACCACTCTAAATGGTCCTGCAAACTGCCAATTTTGCTGCGAAACCTTCTGCCGCATTAGATAGGCGATGCTCCTTTACCCAGACAAGATTCCCTATGGATGGTTTCCACGCCCGTCGGCGTAAGTTATAATGTCTAGCCTGATCTTGTGCCGCGCGTTTTAAATTCCTCCGTACAACCTCAAAAATTTCTTTTAATTTGTCTGCGTTATTCGTGGGCTTTTGTGCTGCTTGCCCCGTACCCAAAGCTGTTTCATCAAACAAAGCTTGTGGTAATCTAGGCTCCCGACCCTGAGTAATAAATGCTGGGCTGTAACCAGTGGACTCGACCACACTGGTGTTAACCGCTATCATTATCTCAGACAAAGCTTCATCCCAAACCTTCTGATCCTGTCCTGTAAATTGGGCTACCATTGTCTTTACCGTTCGGTTGACCAGTTCAGTGGGATTTTCTTGCGGCGTATATGGAGCGGTATACTGGTGTCGCACTCCCAACTTTTCGACAAATTTTTTAAATATTTTACTCGTAAACTGGGCCCCATTGTCTGTAATCAGTACTTTGGGTACCCCAAAACGAGCTAAGATTCGTTCTCGGAACGCCCTTTGCAGTGATGCAGCCGTAGCTTTCCGCAGAGCCACCAATTCTGTCTATTTGAAAATCTATCCGACATTACCAACAGCATAGTGTTTCCATGCTTTGACCTTGGCAAAGGTGCCACAAAGTCGGCACACACAGTGGCCCAAGGCTCGTCTGGATTTTGTGTCAACATTTTCCCTGCTGCTTTGCAGTTGGCTGCACTTATATTTCTGGCAAATTTCACATTTGTTTACATTACATTCTCTTTTAAAACTCTTTTCCGCTGGCTTAAAGGTACGCACAGCTTCCACGCTACCACATCCTCGTGACCTGCTCGATGCGGAATATGCCGAAATACACTATTTCCCTCAATCAAGTGGTCCGGAATTTTTGGCGCGTTAGTTTTAATTCTTTCTATCAGCTGTTGAATCCAAGTGTCTCCTCCATTTGGGGCCTCTTGTGATTCCTCTGACACAGACAGTTTTCGACATATTTCCTCCTGCATTGGTTGGCGAGACAGTGCGTCTGCCACCACATTTAGTTGTCTTAGGCCCATCTAGCTATCCTACCGGCTGGACTTTCAATACTGTTTAACCATTTCAATGCCAGATGGTCGGTGATCACGCTAAAATGGTATCCTTCTAAATATTGTCTAAGCTTTCTTATGGACCATACAATGGCCAAACATTCCTTTTCGGTTGCTGAATAATTCCTTTCAGCTCCGTTTAATGTCCTACTTGAATACGATACTACTCGTTCCCCGTCTTTGCTCATTTGGGTAAGAATGGCCCCGAGTCCGTAATCACTTGCATCGGTTTGCAAACTAAATGATCTCTTAAAATCTGGACACGCCAGGACTGGATCAGACGAGAGTTTTTCCTTGACCTTTTCGAACGCCTTTTGTCTTTCGGGTGTCCAATCCCATTTTATGCCTTTTTTTAACAAAGCACTCAACGGATGGACCAAAGTCGCAAATCCTGGTACAAATCGCCTATACCAAGAGGCTTCTCCCATATATTGCCGAAGTTCTTTCACGTTAGAGGGAGGTTTTAGCTCCGCTATTGCAGCTACATTGTCGGGATCGGTGCGAATACCCTGATCCGTCACTAAGTGGCCCAAATATTTTAGCTCTTTCTTGAAAAACTCGAATTTTTCTGGATTTATTTTTAGATTTGCGGCCTGTAGGCGGCGGAACACCTCATTCAGATTATCCCTATGCTCCTCTAGTCTTCTGCTGTAGTGAGTATATATATGCAATCCCAAAAATCCAATATTAATTACAAAGTATGCATATATGACATACAAACGTTTGGCTGCAATAACATTATTGCCAGCCAATCATATAAAGACAAATGGTCACGCGTAACGTGATCCCCTTTTGCATGCAGCGCACTCAAAAGTGCTAAGCCAACATATTTCTATTTAATTGAAGCCACTCACAGTGGCCAAGACCAAAACATATATACACTCACACTCTCACATATAAAAGATAAGCACAAAACCAAGGCATAAGCTAAGCTACAGAACAGAACATTGAAAGCATTAAAGCGTGCGGAAGTCAAAACATCAAAAGTATAAACTGCATTGTTCTTACTGGAGTGGAGTCGGAAATTAAGATCATCTTATTCGAAACGATATTCTTTTTATTACACTGCCTATAAAGATAATGTCGTCTAAATACGCAAATGCTTTCGGCATCATTTCAGGCCCAATGACCTTGTCTAGTGCCCTTTGGAACGTTGCTGGGGCTGACGTAAGACCAAATGGCTTCACTCGCCACTGAAATAACCCTCTCCCTGGTACTGCAAATGCCGTTAAAGCTCGACTTTCCTCCTCCATTGGAATTTGCCAATACCCATTCTTTAAGTCCAGGCTGCTAATGAACTTAGCCTCCCTCAACTGGTCTAAAATGTGATTTATTCTGGGCAAGGGGTACGCATCCTTGATTGTTTTTTCGTTCATTTCCCCAAAAACAATACACAGTCTCCATTTACCCGTTTTCTTCTTCACCATCACTATCGGAGCACTGTGCTATTTGATGGCTCTATGGAGCCCCTTGCTAGTAATTCATCGACCTGCGCATTTATTTCCGCTTGCATTTTTGGATTTTTCGGGAAATACCTTTGTTTTACCGGTCTGTCGTCCTTTACTACTATCCGGTGTTCTGCCACTGTTGATGTTCCTGACATCCTCTTAAAGACCGCTAATTCCTTCTTTAGAAATTCTTCGATTTTTCCGTTCTTTGTGTTGGCATTTTCCCTTGCTATTGCTTCCTCCTGTACTACTTCTACTGCGACTGTCAGTTTTTCTTCTAACCAGCCGTCTCTTCTTCCACGCCGGGGTATTTTTAATACGTGTCCACCACACGCCAGTTCCACTCCCATTCCAACTAAAAAATCCCATCCTAATACCAGGGCGTCTATAATTCCTGGCATTATCAGCAGCGATACCATCTGCTAGTTTAACCTGTTTCCTTGTTTCCCTCAGGTTTCCTGTTTTTCCCAAGATTTTAGCTAACGACTGGCTGATAAAGCATGTCGTCGCCCCCGTATCTACCGTTGCCTTGACCTCATGTTCACCTATTCGCACTGTCGCCGTCAACTGCTCTCCCTCATCCTGCAACCTACCGATTAGTTCTGAGGGGCTGTTTGTGTCGACGCCCGCTCGTCCCTCGGTTGCGGAAGTCGTTGATCGTTTCCCGAGGTTCTACAGCAATTAAAGCTACGCACTCCTATTCTTCCGCACTGCCAACTAAACAATCATTGTCGGTTTCTGCATTCCCTAGCCCAATGGCCTTGCTGTCCGCACCGTCGGCAAGCCTGTGCTGGGTTTGTCACAAAAGTGTTCGCACTGTTCACATTTCTCGGCGCCGGTTGTGGTTCTGCCTGGCTCCCTTCCATACAACGCCGGCATGCTTCCACTCTCCCAGGCGCGAAACTTGGACCCGTGCTACTATTGTGTCTACCCTGTTTATTTTCTTCCCAAAACTTTTTCTTGTCGCTCTCTAAGGTCTCGAAATCGTCCGCCAGTTCCTTTATCGCGTCCAATGTGGAGCACTCGTATGGTCGGACAAACATTCTGAGTGCTGGCGTGCTATTATCTTGGATAATTTTGATCTGTTTGGGCACTGTGAAACGTAGTGGTCGCATTAGCGTTTGCATCTCTACCATGAAAATTTTGAATGGTTCTCCCAATCTCTGCTTCATTAGCTGCACTTCCTGTTCGAGTTTTTGGAAATAGTCTCGAGGCAGAAAATATCCCTAGAAGCTTGTTACAAATGCCACCCACGTAGACCACTGCCTGTTATTTGCTAAAAACCAATTCAATGCCATTCTTTTCAAGAGTTCTGGCATTGCTCTTGGAATCATATCTAAATCCAGCCAATATGTTATTGTCGACCATTCTACTCGCTCCAGGAAGTCAAATGGCTTTCCTTTTCCGTCAAAACTAAATCCCCATTCGCGCGCTTGTTTCGCCACTTTGGAATAATCTCCCAAGGCTGCAACGTGAGGTCGTGATGCGGGAAGTGCTGCACTGGTTTGTGCTATTTGTGGTTTTCCCGGTTCTAACGTTTGGCCGTGCATGGATGCTCTGCGAATCTCCGGAATTGAAAATTCCGCCAAATCCCCGCCTCCTACTGCACTCAAAACGGTGGCTTAGGTGAATTTTTGCTGTGCCTTCGAGCCATTTCTTCAATCTGAGGTCCTATTATAAAATCTTGTTCCATTTTCTGGACCCACACTCCAAAAACTTTTCTCATTTCATCCTGAGTACCCTCTATCTCTATGCCGATCTCTCGTGCATACTTCATAAGTTTCTCTTTTTTGAGGTTATAAACCCACGATCTTACCATTTCGATTTAAAATTTTCTGCTTTACTCTACCTTTCTGTCAATATTTTCCAATACCAAAACCACGTTGGGCGCCAGTTGTAACGAACCTTTTAATCTGCCGGCTTCTGCTCAGGACTGTCGTGGATCGCTCCAACAAATTTATAAGTATGGAGTTGGTAATTGGAATAATAAGACCGTTTGTGTTTACGTTTTTGTGCCGATTTATTGGCCTTAAAATCCTACTTGACAAGTCTCGATGTCTTAATAACTAGGGCTTAGCTTACTGGCTTATACGCTAAGTGGCTTCGTCGGAGCCTGCATATCCTCCGCCGGCTTGCCTAGTAAGGCTACGGCACCACGATTGACAGGTTGGCAAAGTCGCACAACTCGTCGGCTCTCGTTTAGGACCGCACAGCTTCTTTCCGGTAGCTTCCTAGGTCTCTCTTGGCCCGGGGTGGAGTTTGCAGTTTTACGCTGGCAGCACGATCGGTCTGGCTCCACGATTGACAGGTTGGCAAAGTCGCACAACTCGTCGGCTCTCGTTTAGGACCGCACTGCTTCTTTCCGGTAGCTTCCTAGGTCTCTCTTGGCCCGGGGTGGAGTTTGCAGTTTTACGCTGGCAGCACGATCCGTCTGGCTCGCCGGTCAAATCACACAGCTTCGCCGACCCTTTCGTGAATCTTTGCACAGCTCGATTTGTAACGCTTGGTTCAAGCACTCACTCTGCTTCTTGGCTCCCACGATGATACTCTGCTTGCTTTCACTCGCGTTGGTGATTCGCACTCGCTTAGAACCGAGCACTGGGGACTGACACTCGGGTTGAAATGACTCGCACTCTGATTCGAACTCTCACTGACTATCTTGTCCCCAGCCGCGAGTCCCTTTTATATGGCCTCCCAGCCCCGGCTCGGCTGCGCATCGGTTTTGCCTTGGACTTACAAGTTCCGTGGTTTCCATGCGCCTTTTTTTTACATCAGCTTCTTGCGTCCCGTTGTTGCCATACGCGGCCAGCCCAGTGGAAATTTCCACTGTCACTGGCCCCAGCCTTCGTTGGTGTAAGAGCGACCACACACATTCGCACTGCTACTGTCTCTTTCTAGCGCTCAATTCCAACGGGAACTCTCTCCGCTCTGGTGTGCTCCGTAACGGTACGCCCTGGTCCGCTCTCCCCTTCGCCCTTCAGCCCATGCAGCCCAATTCGCCGCACCTCTTAACCCTTATGTGGCCGGCATTCATTCCCCTACGTCTAACGTTACATTCGGTAATTAGTATAATTTTAACATTAGTATTGGCCATACCCTACATTTAACACTTATAATAGGTAAACATAAGCTTATTCTTAATCCTCGACCCCCGCTGTGAGACTTCAACTAAAGTCCTCACAATTTATAAAAATAACACCCAGCTCCTGCCACTGCAGCTGTAGCGTACAGGGTTGACCCATCTGGCAACGCCATAACTTTTGACAGAGATGTCAGATCGCTTAATGACATACCGCGTTTGAAGCGTCAGTCCAAGCAGATTTTTACCATGGAACAATACACGCCACGCGAGCGCTCTGAAATATTTGAAATTTACATTCAACAGAACAAGTCAATTGTGAAAACTCAACGTGCTTTTAAAAAATTTAAAAATGTGAAAAGTGCGCCTTCTAAGAACACCATTAAGCGTTTATACGAAAAATTTTCGACTGGTGAGGCTCTTTCTAATCCGAAGAGGCCAAATAAAAGTCGACCAAGGCGATCGGCAGAGAATATCGCTGCCGTACGAGCCAGTGTTGAGAGGTCCCCAAGAACATCCCAAAAACGCCGTTCTCAGCAGTTATCGCGACATGATGACCAATTTTGTGATGCCAATTATTCGTCGAAAGCGTATGAGGCAGTTCTGGTTTCAACAAGACGGCGCTCCACCGCACACAAGTCGCATAACAATCGATTTTCTGAAGAAATTGTTTCCGGGCCGTTTGATGTCGAAAAGTGGTGATTTGGACTGGCCACCGCGTTCGCCCGATTTGACGCCGCCTGACTTCTTCTTGTGGGGATATTTGAAGTCAAAGGTTTACGTTAACAAGCCAAGGACCGTAGAAGAGCTCAAGGACAACATTCGTGAAGAAATAGCCGCTATTCCGGCCGAAATGTTGGCGAAAACGATGGAAAATGCTGCAAAAAGGGCACAATACGCCATCAACGCCAGAGGCGGCCATTTGAGAGATATCATATTCAAAAATTGATGTAAACAAATCTACTTGGAACAAATTAAATGATTAAGATTACCAACCGCCAAATTTTTATTTTTTTCTTTGATTTTTTAAAAAAAAACATGGGTCCGTCACATATGGGAATATGAAGAGGAGAAGGTCAGCAGAGCTTATCAAGCAGGTGTTTGTTTGCTGCATTTGATGCTAAAAAATTAACGAAACTCGCCATTTTTGCCAAATCTCCGGTGCTGCTCGATGACAAAACCAACATGAAAGATATGGAGAAGAATGTTCGTACTATCGAAATGGACGTTCAGTGGACGTTTGGTTGAGATAGAATCATGCAAGATGTATGATTTCCGATTACAGACTATATGGCCAACTGTTTAACCCCAAAACTGAAAATAAACTGACAAACAAACAGCTTTAAAAGCCAACTTTTTTTTAAAGTGTGAATGTGTTTTTGCCCAAATGTACTAAAGCTACAAAATATCCCAGCATACAGCAGAGAGTTGCGGTGCAGCTTGGGTCAATGAAATTATTTTTGCAGAGTATTAGAATTAGTCTAAAAGCAGGCCGAGTTTTCTGTGTGGCCGGAATGACTAGGGTTGTTTACAAAACACCGATCAGCTGATCACGAGTTATGTATTCGAAGTTCTAATATATCCCTCAGCGCAGCCGCGACAGTCTGCACAAGTCGAAAACAAATATAAAGACCAAAACAAACCAAACGCAACTAAATAATTTTCCAAATCTGAAACAAACTTGATCTGCGTACGGCATACCTTCATCTACCTTCATGCAAAAATTTGTGGCTCTATCTCTTATAGTCTCTGAGATCGACGCGTTCATACAGACAGACAGACGGACAGATGGACACGGCTATATCAAATCGGCTGTTCACGCTGATCAAGAATATATATACTTTATGGGGTTGAAAATGTTTCCTTCTCCCTGTTACATACATTCGCACAACTTCATAATCCCCTTTTCCCATTTTCAATGGGAACAGGGTATAAGAATCAAGCCATCCCCGATTAAATCAATTCCAATCGATGTCAGAAGTCGGTCGATCCCAGATTTTTTCATTCCAAGTACGAATTAGATTGACTTGATCTTGGATATCTCGGATCCAGTTCGACTTTTGCTTGAAATTTCAATCCGAAGGTCGAGATGAAATAATTTTTTTTGAGCTTGATTTTATCTCGCCATTTTTTTTTGCACTTACCTTGCCTTGTTTTTCAAGAGGGTCGAGCTTCAACTGGGTTTGTACCTAACAACCAAGCCGGTTTAGACGAACATGATTTACGAAACCATATAGAACCTTATCGTTGGATCTGCCCAAATGTTGCTCATGAGATCTACACCACATAGCTGGATGGAGATGAAAGCCTTGCTTATTGGAGAATACAATACGCAAACACCAATTTATCAATTATTGTTAGATGTTCATAAGACTAAATATTATGGCAATCTTCGTAAGTTTATTGATATCTTATATGAAAAATAATGCATTATTTGCAATAAGTTGAGTTTAGATGGAAAAATCTACAATCAAATCACTTATAAAGAAGCATTAAACACAGCTATTAATGAAGTCAGAAAATAATAATCCAAAATCAAGCAAACTCAAAATTTTCACAAGAAACAATACCCCGATTCTTTAATTAACACTCAATATCACACTCAGAAGTAGTCTCAACCACCTTTCAGACTACGCAATAACTATAACAACCAAGAAAGAATTCAATCTCACCGAAACCAACATGAAATAATAATCATATAAATAAATCAAATCAGAATCAAGTTCAAGAATCTAGCCCACAATCTCGCCATCAAGATTATACCCAAACTCAAAATAGACAACACACACAGAGAAAAAAAATATGTAAAATTTTATTACACCCACTACGTTTATGTAGCTTTTCTACATGCCACGTTTAGCTTTCTCATTTCTACATGCGGCATGTAGCTTTCCTACATGCCACTATGTGGGCCCAGCCCGAGCAAAAAAATTTTCTTTTAAATTCAGCTATTATCCCCACAATATTTTCACAAGGGAGTGTGGCGAGGAGGGGAGGGCAGGAAGGGGCTCGGTAGGGGAAAGTCTTCTTTCTGAAAAGCCTAAGACATTAGTTTTTTTTTATTTACTCACCTTGTCTTGGGTTCGAACTCATAACTTGTGACTTGTACTTTCTCTCTGCAATTCAAACACAAATGCCGGCATCTCAGCCCACACGACTAGCAAGCACTCGCGCGGCATTGCCGCAAATCAAAGTAATAAAGGGAAGTGACAAGCGACGATGAGCTAATGGATCAACAACACATTTCGTGTAGATTTTCTATACGTAGCATTCAGCATTTTAAATCCTTAACGTTTATTAAGAAAACCTACATGTAACGTGTGGAAAGCATTTTTCAAAATGAAAAATATGAGAATTCTGTACTGATTTTGAGCTACAATTTTCGTTTAGAATTTTCACACGCGCGTGTAGGTTTTCAATATCTAAACGTTAATGTAGAAAATCTACATTTCCGTGTGGAAATCAGATTGTTGAATGAAAAGTGTAGAAATACTTTGGAAAAACGCAAATTGTCTCTTGTCATGTACCCTTTGCATTTGTCCACGCAGCATTTAACTTTTCTGCATGCCACGTGAAGTTTTTTTTATTGCTACACGTTTATGTAGTTTTTTCTACATGCCTCGTGTAACTTTCTGATTTCTAAATTTTTTCGTGTGAATTTTAGCAGGGTGAACTAAGTTTCGTTTAGGATTGTCGTTTCTCCACGTGGCGTGTAGCTAATTTTTTTTCTCAGTGCAGAAATCAGAGATTTGACAAAAATAGATTTCAGTCAAACTTGATAGTCAGCAAAACAGCTTCCAGAAGCAACAACAAAATAACTCATCAACCTATTCACTTAATGCGGAAGGGCAACTGAAAAGACCACGAGAATCAGATTAAGGACAACAAAGACGTGGTGAGGGCATGGTTAGGCTGTAATGGTTGAAATGGGAGAAATCTCATTCTTCACTTAGGCCAATGGAGGCCCGTTGTGTTGCCATATAACCCTTTCTACGATGTGGTCGTAGAGGAAGGGTCGTCCCCGTTAAACCATTTAGATAGTAGCACGAATTTGAGCAAAGAGTTAACATCTGTTTCAGAGATGTCTGATAGATCGCTTAGGAAAGGCCGACCCAGAAGCGTGAGTCGCCTTCTGCTGCTGTTGTACACTTTTTATGCATCAGCTGAGTTACAGCTTCCACAGAAGTCATTGTGCCTGATACCGAGCCTTCCGGCGTGTCTTCCAATTAGGCAGTGACCAAAAAACACAAAATTCAGAAAAATGCATGAAATCTTTATTTGAATCGATAGTACGGTCCATATAATTTAATGTTTGAAGATTATTTCATGCAAACGTTGACCGTGACTGCACCTCAAATGGTCCATCCGCTTAGTCCAATTTTGGCATACTCCTTCCAACATTTCGACCCGTATCTCACGAATAAATGCTTCAATGTTGTCTTACAATGCGTCGATTTTGGAGTGAATATCAGCCAGAAGCATTGCAAGAGCTACCAATGCATCCAGAAAAAGTCACAGTTTGGTGCTGTTTATGGGCTGGTGGCATCATTGGACCGTACTTCTTCAAATATCAAGAATTCAAGAATCGTAAAGTAACAGTGAATGGTGAGCGCTGCCGTGAGATGATATCCAACCTTTTTTTGCCCAAAATGCAAGAGCTTGACTTGCATGACATGTGGTTTCAACAAGACGGTGCCACATGCCACACAGCACGCGCAACAATGGACTTATTGAGAGGCGAGTTCGGTGAACATTTATTTCACGTTCGAGACCTGTCGATTGGCCGTCTAGATCGTGCGCTTTAACGCCTTTAGACTATTTTTTGTGGGGCTATGTTAAAGCTATACATAGTCTATACAGACAAGCCCGCTTCAATTGACGCATTGGAAGACAACATTAAAGCATTAATTCGTGAGATACCGGCCGAAATGTTGGAAAGAGTATGCCAAAATTGGACTAAGCGGATGGACTATTTGAGGCGCAGTCACGGTCAACATTTGCATGAAATAATCTTCAAACATTAAATTATATTGAAAGATTTCATGAATTTTTCTGAGTTTTATGTTTTTTTTTTGAAAAACTTTCCTTTAACTCTTAAAAAATCACCCTTTAGTTTAAAGGTCGCCAGTGGCACCCCTATGTTGCTCTTATCTGGTAGGAGCTGGGTGGAAGTGACAACTTTAGCGAGGTGGTCGGCCATCCGCACTAAGTCTATAATACAAAAATCAGGGGAAATCTCATTATTTATGTATGACTCTTCTGACAATTACGATATTTTGCTAGGAAAAGATTTGTTGAACCTCGCCAAGTTTTAAAAAATTTCGTTGAAGAAACTTAAATGGCCAAAAACATTTTTTCACGTCCAAATGTAAAGTATGCAATAAAGATGGAAATAAGCAGGAAGAAAAAGAATAATATAAAAACATGTTATCAACTGAAGATGTTAAAAACTTAAAAAACGAATCAAAAGTCAAAGAATTTAACTATGTTATTGCTGAAGAAATAAATTTTGACATTAGCATCAGAGATGACCATTTAAACGAGGAGTAGAAAAATCCACTGAGAGAAGTGATAAACAAATTTAAAGATACAGTTTCGGAAGGGTGACAAATTGAGTTTTACGCATACCATCAAACACAAAATTATAACTAAAGATGAAGATCCAGTATATCAAAAGACGTGCAGATACCCATATGTTCATAGGGAAAAGGTCAACAGGCAGATAGAGGAAATGATAGACCAAGGCATTATTAGAAAATCATCTTCTCCATTCTGTAGCCCATTATGGATTGTTCCTAAGAAAGATGATTTATCAGGCCAACAACAATTCCGAGTAGTTCAAGACTATCGACACTTTAATAGTAAAACCGTTGACGACAAATTCCCAATATTGATGAAATTTTGGACAATTTGGGAAAATGCCAGTATTTTACTACACTCGACCTGGCGAAGGGTTTTCTGCAAATAGAAATTTATGCTGATCCGATACAAAACGAGAGCGTAAGTTAAAGTCGGCCCTGCCCTGACTTCGAAATACCCGTTACTCAGCTCAGCTCGGATAAGTATGCAACTTTTTTTTAACTCGGCCATTTATTATCCGATCCTTTTGTGAGATTGTAGATATTGGCCACATAGACTACATTGCAAAATCTGATCTCGATATCTTAAAAATTGTGGGAGTTATTCAATATTTTTTATTGCGGGGGCGGGAGGGGGCGTGGCCGAAATTTGAAACAAACTTGATCTGCCTACATACAATACTAGCTTACGTATAAAATTTGGTTGCTCTATCTCTTCTAGTCTCTGAGATCTAGGTGTTCAAACGGACGGACGGACGGACGGACGGACGGACGGACAGACGGACATGGCTATATCGACTCGGCTGTTGATGCTGATTAAGAATATATATACTTTATTATATCGGAGATGCTTCCTTCTGCCTGTTACATACATTTGCACGACTTTAGTACGACTTTACTCTACGAGTAACGGGTATAAATATTTTATACTGATATGACCAACGAGGAAGCTAAGGAACTAATTCTGTAATTGGACGAACTAACACTTTTCTATTTGATCAGGAAACAGACTTCTTGCTTTTCAAAAAGAATATATGAATCTTATACGTCCTAATACTGGAACTCGAGTTTGTAGGGCAACTAAAAATCTCATAAACATAAAAACATAATCATAAACATAAAATTCAGATTTCAAAGAGTTAATCATTAAGTTACTCGAAGAAAAAATACATCATGAAATTTAAAAGGTAATAATTAAGGGATAAAGGGATTATCGTTATCGATATCGAAGCTAGACGCGCTTAAAATTGGCTCCTCAAAGTTTTATTAAAAAATGATTTAAAAACTTAATTTACATGTGAACAATCTTAAGGACAATTAAAACAACAATATACAATACAATACAATCAGTATACAACACCCAGTTCCACAACAAAATCATTGTTTTGATTTAGGCTGCAATTAAAGCGGGCACAAAATTAAAAACAAAAACAAAGCAATAGCCAAATTAACACATACACAATTCTAATTCTAATACACACAATCTGTACACACACAAAGTAATAAACCAAATACACACATATACACTTACTTTGCACAATATTTACACAATGGCAACTAAAAACCATGGAAACAAAAACACCAAGCCCGTCAATTCCACTGACCATGTTGTCAAACGTCGTCGTCAGAACACGAGTACTGATCTTAAGGCTGGCCAGTCTTCCCCCGATCAGTCATCGCTCCTAAGTCAGATGCTTGACGAGCGTTTCGAGGTGCAGGCCGACATAATTACATCCAACATGCGTGATGCTGAGCAGCGTATCCTCCAGGTACTACTTGAGCGGCTTGATGGAATGGCCACTGAGATGAGGCAGCTTTAGGACAAGGTCATCAGTGTTGAGCAAGAGGTTGGTGAACTACGGCTTTATTGGTGCGTGTTGAGGTCTTAGAAAAGAAGCTGGCGGCGCAGCAGAACAACAACAACGCGTGCGATTTGCGTATGCATGGCGTGCCCTTTGCTGAGGGAAAAAATGTGAGGGGTCTATTCAACCAACTCTGCTTAAATCTAAGACTGCCCGCACGACCGAGAATTAAGGAGATATACCGTGCACGTAAGACACAACACTCCAATGTCGATCCCGTGATCATAATTACAATGGAAAATATCCGGGAAAAAATTACTATCGGAGCTTTCCGGCGAGAATTTAAACCAGGGATGCAAACCACTCGAAAATAAGTACTGGTTCGGTTCAGTGGTTCGCAGAATTTCTGAACCGCCGGTTCGGTTCGGTACATGGTTTTTGGAGCTAACTGAACCGCGGTTTCGGTTCGGTTCAGTGGTTCACAAAGGCACTTAAAGAAATATTATAATTTTTGTAAAAATGTGACTATTCGAACACTTTTGAGATTTAATTCTTCTAGTCCATTTAAATATCTTTAAAATCTTTAGAAGAATGTGCATATTATTATGTCGGACTTTCAGAATTCGTCTATAAATTCCTGGAGGAATGCCCTTCGAAAAGAGAGAATGTCAGCTAGAAAAGAATACGTTCCATGCATCTTACATACCCTATTAATCATATCATACGGAAAAAACTCTGCTGTCTAAGATTGAATTAAGGTAAAGAAGATTGAATTGAAAATATTGTCTACTAGAGGAAAAAGACATATTGATGACAGGAATATTAGGCGATAGGCGGGCCATTGCAGAAGACTTACAGTATTACAAGTTGTAAAATTTGTGTCAAGTCATCCTATGTATAAAAATTATCTTCGATTTAAATTCCCAAATTAATCAAAAACATGGGGAAGAGCGATTCCACCTAAAACTCGTGGGAAAGTTGAACCGAACCGAACCGTTTTCTTTTGTGGTTTTCGGTTCTGTTCAGCAATTCTGATAGGAAGCCGGTTCGGTTTGCGGTTCGGTTCACTAGCTGGAATATGCGGTTCGGTTCGGTTCAAAACCGGTTCGGTTCAGAACCGGTTTGCATCCCTGATTTAAACAGCCACTAACGCTACAGAGTTTGGGCTTTGACTCCCAAGCTCCAGTATATGTCAATGAGCAGCTTTCAAGAGATAACTACATCATTTTCAAAGAAGCCATGAGGTTGAAGAAGAATAAAGCTCTCTCAGCGGTGTTTACTAGGCGTGGGCTTGTGCATGTGAGGGGCAGTGGGAACAGCAGTAACAGCGTTTGCTGCATTGAGAGGATGGAGGAGCTTTCGCAGTTCTCTCCGTGTAACAACTTTCCTCCGGTTTCCCCCCCTCATACTACAGCTGAGCCCCTTGTTCTGCCTTCGAACCCCTCTGCAGCTGGACCTGAAGCGTCTGAAGTTGATAATTTTTGTCAGTAGAGTCTTATATAAAGCATATGATGTTGGTAGCCTAAGTATAAGTGTATTATTTAATTCAATGCCTCAGAGCTCGACAGCAGCGATCATGCCTTTCGGCAACAGATTTGATTTTAATGTTCTTGTGTATATTAGTCCAAAGCTAAGTGTATCTTTCCAAACGTATCGTTCATTTATATTTAATTTTAAGTTTATTATTCTTTTTGTATTTGCTGAGTGCGTGCTTCTAATAGGTTCTGATGTTCTTAGTGCTGGGAGATACAAATAGTTCCACAGCGAATGCCATGGTTAGAGTTCTGAGCAAATTCAAACAAGGCCTTAAAATTACTCATTTAAATGCTCAAAGTCTTGTGAGAAAAATTGACGAGTCTAGAAGACTCTTTGTACAGTCCAATGTTGATATTATGTGTATCGGAAACGTGGTTTATGTCTGATTTGAGTGATTTGTCTGTTTCGTGTGATAGTTATACTCTATTTCGTTCTGATCGTGTTGGACATGCAGGTGGGGTCGCTATTTATGTGAATAATAAGCTCAGTGCAAAACTAATCTGCAAGCATCCCCATATTAGCGAAATTGAATATTTGTTTTTGGAAATATGCAATACAAATTCATTAAAAAAAGCACTAATTGGCTGCATATATAGACCCAATCGAACTATTGACTATTCTCAAATACTGGACGTAATTACTGACCTATCTTTAACATACACCGACATTATCATAGCTGGTGATCTTAATAGCAATCTTTGAAAAGAAAGTCATTTGCTTGACAATTTTCAATCATTGGGACTGGAAGTTTTTTTTTTTGTTTTTTTTTTTATGCTTGGTTGGTATTTATTGGATCTTCTCTTAAAGAGACTAACAATAATTTTTCAAAACTTAATCTAGAAACTATTTTAAAAAATATCCACTATTGGAGGTAGTTTGTGTTCTACGGCCCTTCAAGTCAGTCGCTGGGTGACAGATTTTGCCAGCATGGTGAGAGATTTTGCAAGTTGGTTTGGGTGGGCAAGAAGCTTCTCAGAATATTTGCGCTTAAGTTCCGCTATTTCAGTTTCAACCAGTGGGATGCTGAGGTCGTTGTGGATACAATCATTGCGAATGTACCATGGCGCTCCAGTGATGGATCTAAGGATTCTCGATTGTGATCTTTGGAGGATGTCCACCCAGCTCGCACAAGCATTTTCCCATAGGTCCAGACAGGCTTTATGATGCTCTTGTACAGTAAGACTTTATATTCCAGCTTTAGTGGGGAACGGGAGTTAATTAGCCAGTGAAGGCTGTTGGCCTTAAGCTTTATCTGAAGTTTTTTCGAGTCTATGTGTTTGCGCCATGTGAGCCTTCTATCGAGGTGTACACCTAGGTATACAACATCGTTTGACTGCGGGATCAAAGTCGCGTTTAGTGATAGCTGGGGACAGGTGCTTCTGTTGAGTGTGAACGTCACGTGCTTACACTTTTGCTCGTTGATTTTAATACGCCAGTTGGCCAGCCACTCTTCCACGTCGGTAAGATGGCTTGCCAAAAGTCTTGTTGCGCTAATTGGACATCGTGATCTGCTTAATATTGCCGTATCATCCGCAAAAGTACTTATTGTAAGTCAAGAGTCTGTTGGTATGTCGGCAGTGTATAGTACGTATAGGAAAAGAACAAGAACACTTCCCTGCGGTACTCCGGCTCCTATGGTGAACTCTTCTGTTGTGTACTCATTTTGACGAACTGTAAATACTCTGTTAATGACGTAACTTTCTTTGTAACTTTGACTTTGTGTGTATTTGGTGGACGCATTGTCTTTATCTTGAATGTAAGACCGTCCAACCATACGCGGTCAAATGCTTGGGCAACATCTAGGAAAATGGCAGAGCAGTATTCGTGGTTTTCAAACGCAGTCCGAATATCTGAAGTTATGCGGTTGACTTGCTTAATAGTCCAGTGTTTAGCTCGGAACCCAAATTGGTGTGATGGAATGATATTTTGTGCATGGGAATCAATTTTACGGAGTAAGATCTTCTCAAAAAGTTTTGATAAGCAAGGTAGCAGACTAATGGGTCTATACGATGACGCTTGGGTTTTATCCTTTCCTGGTTTATGGATCATAATGATTGTGGACTTTTTCCATTGGGTTAGGATGTATCCACATCGCAGTACTGCATTGAAAAGTCTTGAGATATATGTTATGGCAGGACTTGGAAGTTCCATAATCATTTTAGGCGTAATAAGATCATGTCCAGGCGCTTTTCTGGGTTGTAGATCTCCGATAGCATTTTTTATTTCAAGTGAATGAACTTTAATTGGGTCAGTTTGTGCGGCGATGGGAACCAATGGAAGTGCATAGCCATTAGTTGGTGGATTTGGCTGGAAGACATTTCTAAGGTGAAGTGCAAAGACATTTGCCTTCTCTTCGTCACTGCGGGCCCAACATCCACTCTGGTCCCTTAAAGGCGTGTCTACCTTTGAAGGTGGCTTTATGCTTGCATGTGCTCTCCATAGGGGAAATTTGGTGCTTGTAGGCGATAGTTTTTCTATGTAACGGCTATGGGCTAGCTGCTCTTCCGCTTCGAGTGCTTTGCGAAGTATGCGTTCCGCAAGTCTCAGACGATTTTTTGACGCAGGCGACCTATGGTACTGCCATTCTCTTCTTACACGCCGCTTTTCAGACACCAGTCGGTCTATGTAGCTGTTCGTTAATCTACTATCTTGCTTAGGAGTTATTGTTGTTGTTTATGGTCGGGTATGGTATGGTCAGCTCGATGTGACTGGTGATATATTTTTTGTACTTGAGCCAGTTTGACTTGTGTGAAGTCAGTCTCCGAGGATATTGTCTGATCTGAGGGCACTCCAGAAGGGTGAATATTATTGGAGAATGGTCTGACGACGAGTCTGCAAGGGCTTCTGCAGTTACCAGGTTTTGTGGAACTTTTCTTGTTATAGCAAAGTCTAAAAGATCGGGTATTTTCTTTGGATCTGCTGGCTAGTATGTAGGCCCTACCGGAGATACATAGTCGAGTTTGTTTGATGCGCTCGTGAGTACGTTGTAGAGTTGCTACCCCTTGGGATTAGTCAGTCTGGAGCCCCAGTGGGGATGTTTCGAGTTATAGTCACCCGCAGCGAAGAAGCGTTGACCAAGTGTATTAAAGAAATCTAGGAATTGTTTTTCTGATATCGTAAATCGTGGGGGACAGTAAACCGCAGAAAGAGTGATATTGCCTCGTTTAGATTTTACGCATATCGATGTGGCTTGTAGGTAGGTTTCCGAATATCCCGTCAGTGGATAATGTTTGATGCGGCTTCTGACTAGGATACCAGTTCAGGCATGGGCTTTACCATCTGGGTGATTTGTGCCGTAAATGCATATCCCGATAATTGGAAATTATATCGGTCCGTCAGAAGCATTATGTCGATTTCATTGTCTTGGAGAAATTTGGATAACTCCACTTTGTGGCGAGGAATGCCATTTGCATTCCAGAGTGATACTCTCAGGAGAGCCATTATTTGGGTTGTTGCGAAGCCAGCAGTTGAATGAGAAGGCCTTGCATTCTCATCTGTTCTTGCATTGCGTTTTGCATATACACCATAAAATCTTTCAGGGTTTGTTGTAACGATAGAAACATAGCTTCTAAGCTACTTTGGTTTGATGGTTGCTCCACAAGTTTTGTTGTTAGAGTCGGCTCAGTTCGAGTTTCGTGTGAAATCGTTCCTTGTTTCAAGCGCTTGCGAAAGAAACGCCTTGGGTAGTAGTCGATGGGGCAAAGGACGATCTCGGAGCTTTTGTGAAGAAGACTCCAGGGGTCGATTGCGAGGGTGTATACGTATTAAGGTTTCCATTGGAACGAGCAAATTCCGTGCGCGTATTAATCCTGCTCTTCAGATCTTTCTTGGCAACCTCTGTAGTTTGCGGTGTGGTTACCTCCACTGTTACTGCATTTTTTGACTGATGGATCCTCCTTGTTTGCGGGGCATGAGGCAGTTTTGTGCAGCTCTCCGCATGCCACACAAACAGATTGCAGAGCGCAGTAGGATTTGGTGTGTCCAAATTCTTGGCAATTCGGTACATTGCACTGGATTTGTGCGCTTGTGAGGTTCCTCTACAGTTACTCTGCGGTGCAAAAGGTAAGGTAGTTCGTAAATGGGGTGCTCCTTATTTTTGGTAGGAGCTATGTCTTCCGGGCTCAGCTTAACTTTAAAAAGCGGCTGGGGTTTTTTGTCTCTGTTTATTAAGTTTATTACGGACTTGACCTTAAATCCCTTTTTTTCCAAAACACCTAAGCAACTTCCGTTGCAGGGACACTTGATTCAATACCTTTGATTACAACTTGTAGGCCTTTGCTACTTTTTAGTTGGTAGGTGTAGTAGCTTAAACATCGACAGCGCGATAGTCGTCATCGGTGTTAACTTGGAGCTTTGTTTCGCGTATGTTGCCTTTGCTGACGGATGTCACATGGAAGTTATTATTGCCTATTAGCGAGACAAGCTTTGTTACTAGGGCCGTACAGCGAGTATCCCTAATGTAGATTGGCGGAGGCTTTGGTATTGCGGCACTTGCAGCTTTTTCTTCAGTCTCAGCGTCAGACTGTTTGGCAAATATTTGGACCCTATTCCCAGTGAGGGGATCTTTGACCGCAGGTTTATCGCTTGTTTTGTTAAATTTTGGTGTATTACCGCTTCTTTTGTTTTGCGGGCTTAATTTTCGTTTGTTTATTTTTACATACCGATCGATGCCGGTCTGCACATACGAGCGGGTGGTGGGTGTTGTGCTCACATGTGTATGTGTTAGTGGGAGCGCGTGCTGAGTTGACGCTGGTTTCTGCATAGTTGTTGTTGTTGAGTTCGTACAGGTTGATTGCGCTGGAGTAAGCGGTATATAACTGCTGATCTATGCATTCATTATACGAGACTGCGAAATGATGTCACAAAAATGATTAGCACAGCAAAACAAAATTACTATTCCTCCAAATTTAAGGATGGCATTACGACAAAGCAAAAGTGGAGGGAAATCAGTAAGATGGGAATTGGGAAAAATAAACAACACATTGGTATTGACGTAAATGTTAATGAGTTAAATAATAAGTTTGTGAATTCAATGTACCTGACTCTATGTGTAACAAGTACCTGAATGCTCAACCCTACTGTGATAATAGCTTTAGTTTTATGTATGTCAGTCACTGTGATGTCTTAGAATCTATTCTTAAAATTAGGTTCAATGCTGAAGGCCTTGATAGTGTTAACCCTAAATTTGTAAAAATGTTACTTCCATTTCTACAGGGTGCGCCATCTAAAGTGTCGGTATGGCAACACTGAATAAATATAAAAACAAACAACCGATTGCTATATGTTGATCTTGTTCCTTTAATTTGGTCCTGTACAATTTATTTCGACTACTTTTTGAACACAACATCAATCAAGTGGCCGCCTTTATTGGCCACAACAAAATGTGCCCTTTTTGCGGCATTTTCCATCACTTTTTCGAGCGTCTCAGTCGATAAAGTGGCGATTTCGGCACGAATGTTGGCCTTAAGCTCTTCAATGGTCTGTGGATCGCTGGCGTAAACCTTGCTTTTTAAATAGCCCCACAAAAAGAAGTCTGGGGCGGTCAAATCTGGAGATCTGGGTGGCCAGTCAATATCGCCTCTTTTTGATACCAGGCGTCCAGGGAATTTCCGCTGCAATAAGTCAATTGTTTGATTTGCAGTGTGGCACGGAGCACCGTCTTGTTGGAACCAGTAACCGTTAAGACCTTTTTCGCGCATTTGCGGGCAGACAAAATGTGCCAACATCCACCGATATCGATTTCCATCGACTGTTTCGTTTTCACGAAAAATATGGCCCAATGATGGTTTTGGCGCAAACGCCGGCCCAAACAGTCACTTTTTGGTCGTGTAAAGGTATTTCATGGATGCGGTGTGGATTTTCCGTGCCCCATATGCGACAATTTTGCTTATTAACACCACCAGAAAGCGTGAAATGGGCCTCATCGGTCATCAAAATTTGTTTCCAAATTGAACGATTATTTTCGATGAACAGCGTCACTATTTCGTCACGTTGTTTTGGTGTGAAGCGTTCCATGGTCAAAATTGTACTAGATTGATGTTTCCAAAACATGTCTAACAAAAGCAATCGGTTGGTAAATGTCAAAGATATTCAGTATTGCCATACCGACACTTTAGATGGCGCACCCTGTACTTGATCCGATTACACACATCATAAACACTGCCATTACAACGTCCACCTTTCCATGTCTATGGAAGAGTGCTAAAATTCTTCCAATTCCCAAATCAAATAACGATTTCAGACCCATATCCATTCTTGCCTTTCTTGCTAAAGTTGTAGAAAACATAATGGCATCTCAGATGCAACTTTTTCTTAATGATAATCGGCTACTGAGTTCAAAACAATCTGGTTTCAGAAAAAACAGGAGTTGTGTAACTGCAATTACAAATATAGTAGAAGATATACGTCAGCAGATTGATTCTGGCTCTGTTACTTTTTTAACTCTGCTAGACCATAGTAAAGCCTTTGATACAGTCAACCACGAAATTCTTTGCACAAAAATTAAAAATCTGTATAATTTTACAAGCACTGCTGTTAGTTTTATAAGGTCATACATCACGGGTAGACTCTAAGCGGTTGTCTCTGGTTCCTGTATCTCCAACTTTAATTCATTGTCTCGTGGCGTCCCGCAAGGATCCGTTTTAGGGCCCTTATTGTTTTCTGTCTATGTAAATGACTTACCAAATGTTTTGTCTAATTGTGAAGTTCATCTGTACGCAGATGACGTCCAAATATATGTTAGTCGTTCGCTGTCCCAGATTGAAGACTGTGTCGTTGTCTCTAATAATGTACTCGATAAAATTAACCGTTGGGCCAAAGAGAATGGTTTGGGTTTGAATCCATCAAAATCAAAATGTATTGTCATCCATAAAAAACCAGTTGATACTAGTCTGTTGCCAAAATTGTTTTTAGATAGCACGCCCATTCAATACGAGGAACAGGCAGTAAATCTAGGGATCACCTTTAACAATACTTTGTCGAGGAGCAAGCATATCGCTACAGCAACTGGTCGAACTTATGGGCTACTGCGGCAGCTCTCAGCGTCACAATTGTTTCTGCCAATTAAAATCAAGTTGCTTATTGCAATGTTCCTGGTACCCACACTATTTTATGGTGTAGAGATTTTTGGTCATTGCGATTCGAGAGACATGCATAAATTAGTGGTGGCATTTAATTCCATTGCTAGATATGTATTTAATATTGGGCGCATGGAACATATTTCGCATTTTTCCTACAAGATTTTTGAACTTAGCCTTGCAAAGTGGATTGATCTCAGGACTCTCACATTTCACCATAAAGTCATAAGCACCCTGGAACCGTCTTACCTATTTCAAAAACTAAAACCTGCTCTATCACAAAGAACAAACAACTTTATCTGTCCACGACCCAAAATGCTATGCTCGGAGAGGCAGTTTTTTGTAAATGCTATTCGTCTGTGGAACGATTTACCTCACCATCTTAAAACTATTAGAAGCACCTCTCAGTTTAACATAAAACTTAAAAAACACTTGCAAATTGATGTTTAAAATTCGCTTATAATAGAAAATTAAAATCAAATTTAAAATTAATTAAATTAGTAGTATTTTATGTCATGAAACTATATATATAGTCACATATCCACCACTCCACGATCCAATACAAGATCCCATACATTTATCACGATCTAACACTTAAATTGTAACCAGACACACACACATAAAATCTAACACTTGAGTTGTAACAAGACACACACACATAAACCCAAAAATCCAAACACATAAATTTCCATATTTTTGGTGACAATAAAAATTCAGGCGGCTCAGACATAAACATAAAAACGCTAGCATAAACATCCGCTCCCATCGTTATTCCCACCAAGAACAAAACGCTGATGCAGCTCAAATTATCGGCTGATGCAATCCACTCTCAAATTATGAAATGAGAAAAGAGAGAAAAGCTTTTTGATCTTCACTCCCAAAAAGCTATTAACCGAGGTTTGCTAAGCAGCAGCTGCAGAACCACACATCGAGTTTTACTTGACATCGCAACCACGACACATCTTAGTCTCTAAGATTGTACTACTTCATAACATAAGTTGTCGATAATAAATAAAGAAATTATATTTTTTTATTTAAACCGAACCATTGACTTCTCATTGGCGCAGTCGGTAGGATAAGTCTGACGTTTTTAAGGATCGATCAAGATCTTAGTGCTAGTACGGGTTGTAAACACTTACAATAAAAATACTCAGTGCTAAACGTTGTATACTTGTCCGCACAAGAACCCGCGTGAAATAAAATCAAAAGTCGTCGTAGCCCGCTTTAACCTACAAAGTGTGACCGCTAATCGTGACGCGCAAAAATCTTCATAATTAAAGCCCGCTTAAACAAAGTGTGACCGCTACAAAGTTATATGAAAATTAAAATTGATTTTTACCTCGCACCCCAAAAAACCCATTCACAATTAAAGCCGGCTTAAATTCTAGTGTGACCGCTACAAAGTTATGTGAAAAAAACAAAGTCGATTTTTTTTTTTACTAAAAATCGCAAATCATACCCCTAAAGAAACATCACCAACAAGTGAACAATCTAAACAAAAATTCCCAAAAAACCAATCAACATGCCAGACCCAACACCAACATCCGCTTCAACATCAGCACCAGCAGTACTACAGCTATCAGAGCAGCATTTAGGCCAAGCTCTAGGACAAATTAGGCAGGTGCCTACCTTCTCCGGATCATCGGAAGACCTCTGCGCATTTATAAGAAGAGTCGACTTCATTATGCAATTGTACCCAACACGAGATGTTAGGCAACACAGCGTGCTATTCGGAGCAATTGAGATGCAAATTTCTGGAGACGCCCAGCGAGTTTCCCAGCTATCAGCAGCTAGCAATTGGACAGCACTAAAAAGCACACTCATCGACGCCTTCAAGATCCAGACCCCATTCGAAGAACTGCTAAGACGTCTATATAACACTCAATTTAACGGAAGTATCCGTAAGTTTGTCGAAGAATTAGAATATAAGTCATTTGTTATTTCAAGTTAACTAACTTTGGAAGACAATACACTAAACACACACATCTACACTAATGCAATGAACAACACAATTAAAGACGTTATAATGAAAAAACTTCCTGACAGGTTATTTATGACTCTCGCAAGACATGACATAACCTCAATATTAAAATTGAAACAGGTAGCTCAGCAAGACGGAGTTTTCGAAAACAATTTTTCCGATCGAACAAAATCAACCCAGTCAAATGGTCAATCAACCTCCAAAGGTTACAACAATCAGAAAAATAATGACAATCGTGGAAATAAGGGATTTTATTCTCAAAATTTCAATCAACCTCAGAATCAAAATCAGAATCAAAATCAAAATCAGAATCGTGCTGAATCCAATCAGCAAATGCATCAAGAATTTAAACAAAAACTAAGCCACGGTAGAGTCCAGAACCCTATCAATTTTCAACAAAACCAAAATCATTCTACTGCTCCTAATCCACCCGTAAAAAGGCAACGCGAAAGTGGAAGTGGCCATCAAAAAATGGACATTTCCGAAAATTTTCATCAAGCAGCCTCGGAAACGGAAGAGGAAGACGAAGAAGAGGAACAAACCCATACATAAACTTGATTTTTAACAATAAAACCTTAAAATGTGTAATAGATACGGGTTCATCTATTAACTTAATGACAAAGAACCATTTAAATTTTCCAACCAAAAATAACCAGCTTGAAGTACATACTATTAATGGTATAGTAAAATTAAAACACAGTATATACCTAAAACCCAGCAAACTTTGCCCTACACATCAAACATTTTACTTGCATAATTTTTCCAATAATTATGACATGTTACTTGGTCGAGAATTCTTAGAAGATACTAAAGCAATAATCGATCATGGTACTAAAACAGTACTAATAAACAACCTCCCATTCTCCATGAAATATAAACATGAAGAAGTAAAGAAAATTTCGGACGAGACCGCATATGAATGCCTCGATCCACCACAAACAGAAGACGAGCATACAGTGTTCGCAATTAACAATGAGTTACACGAAAGTAACGCATATCGTTTAGAACACCTAAACGAAGAGGAGAAAAAAGAACTCACTAGAGTTCTTTTTGAATTTAGTGACATCCAGTACAAAGAAGGTGAAAATTTGACCTTTACTAGTACTATAAAACACGTAATAAAAACAAAACACGAAGAACCTATTTATAGGAAACCTTATAAATATCCCCAGGCTTTCGACGAAGAAGTCGAAAATCAAATTAAAGATATGCTTGCACAAGGCATTATCAGAAAATCCAATTCACCCTATTGCTCGCCTATTTGGATAGTTCCAAAAAAGCTAGATGCATCAGGAAAAAAGAAATACCGAGTAGTCAACGACTACCGCGACGTGAACGAAAATACCATAAGTGACAAATATCCAATCCCAATAATGGATGATATACTTGACAAACTTGGCAAATGCCAATATTTTACAACAATCGATCTCGCGAAAGGATTTCATCAAATCCAAATGGACAAAGAATCAATCCTCAAAACCGCATTCTCGACTAAAAATGGACATTATGAGTATTCTCGAATGCCATTCGGTCTGAAAAACGCACCAGCAACTTTCCAACGTTGCATGAACAACTTGTTAGAAGATCTAATCTATAAAGATTGTCTTGTATACATGGACAATATAATAGTGTTTTCCACTTCATTGGAAGAACATTTATTATCATTAATGAAAGTGTTCATGAAATTAAGGCAAGCTAATCTCAAGCTTCAGCTTGATAAATGTGAATTTCTTAAAAAGGAAACAGAATTCCTTGGTCATATCATAACCACTGAGGGTATCAAACCCAACCCCACCAAAATTCAAGCAATTGAAAAATTCCCAATTCCAAAAACTACTAAAGAAATTTAATCTTTCTTAGGCCTCTGCGGTTTCTATCGCAAATTTATCCCAAACTTTGCTAAGATAGCAAAACCTTTAACATTCAAATTAAAGAAAGGATCGAAAATCAATATTAAAGACACAGACTATGTTTTAGCATTTGAAAAACTAAAAATGCTTATCATGTCAGACCCAATACTGACATACCCAAACTTCGAAAAACCATTTTCCTTAACCACAGATGCTAGTAATATTGCCATAGGTGCAGTATTATCTCAAGATCATAAACCAATATGCTTTGCCAGCAGAACTTTGAACGAACACGAAGTCAATTATTCCGCAATAGAAAAAGAACTCCTTGCTATTGTCTGGGCAACAAAGTATTTCAGATCATACCTTTATGGAAGAAAGTTTGACATTCTTTCCGACCACAAACCTTTGGTTTGGCTTAACAACATAAAAGAGCCAAACATGAAATTGCAAAGATGGAAGATCAAATTAAACGAATTTGACTACCACATAAAATATATTCCAGGTAAAGAAAACTATGTAGCAGACGCTCTATCAAAAGTTAAAATCGAAGAAAATTTCTTGGGAGAAACACCCAGTAGCATTGCAGCTACAGTGCACAGTGCACATGAAGATAACCAAAGATACATTGCCATCACAGAAAGACCCATAAATTATTACAACAGACAGATCGAATTCATCAAAGGTGAATCAAACGAGGTACAAACAACAAGATATTTTCACAAAACAAAATATAAAATCATCTACAAGGAAATGACAAACGAGCATGCCAAAAACCTTATTAAAGAATACCTATGCACAAAAAATAGTGTAATATATTTCGAAAACGAAATTGATTTCTTAATTTTCCAAAACGCATTCATAGAAATCATCAATCCGAACAATTTGACAAAATTAATGAGAACTTACAAAAAGTTGGTAGATATTCAAACATTTGCCGAATTCAAAGAAACAATTATTAAGTCTCACAGAGATGTACTACACCCAGGTATTGAGAAAACAATCCTACTTTTTAAAGAAAAATTTTACTATCCCGATTACCAAAAACTAATCCTGAACATTATTAACGAATTTGAAATATGCAATATTTCAAAAACTGAACACAGAAATACAAAACTTGCTTACGAAATAACTCCAGAAGTTTTTAATCCAAGAGAAAGATATGTCATCGATTTCTACATGATCGACAATAAACAATTCTTATCTTGTATCGACGTATATTCAAAATACGCAGCTTTAATCGAAGTAAATGGTAGAGATTGGTTAGAAGCCAAACGAGCCCTCCTAAAAATATTCAATGAAATGGGTAAACCAAATGAAATTAAAGCAGACAATGACTCAGCATTTATGTGCGCAGCACTTCAAATCTGGCTAGGATCAGAAGATGTAAACATAATAATAACTACAAGCAAAAATGGAGTTTCAGATATCGAACGATTTCATAAGACAGTTAATGAAAAATTGAGAATCATCAACAGTGAAACCGATCAAGAAAACAAAATAAATAAATTTGAAACAATCTTATATGTCTACAATCACAAAACTAAACATAATACTACAGGAAGAACACCTGCAGATATTTTTATTTACGCTGGAACACCAGAATATAATACCCAAAACAACAAAATAAACGAAATTGGAAAATTGAACGAAAATAGAATCCAATTTGAAGTTGACACTAAATACAGGCAATCACCTTTAGTAAAGAGTAAAACCACTAACCCTTTCAAAAAGACAGGAGAAATTACCCAAACTGACGAAAAACATTACGAAGAAAAGAACAGAGGAAGAAAAATAACACATTATAAAGCAAAATTTAAAAAGAAAAAGAAAATTAACGAAAGCAAATACGATAATTCCAGATCATCAGCAGTCGACCAACCGAGCCAAGAAAATTCAGCTTAAACTAACATCATTTTTGATACTATTCTTAATAACTTGTTTTATTCAAAAAACAAAATGCCAAAGCCTTGAGGTAAACCCCATTCAAGCAAAGAATGGTTATTTAATTTTCAAAACAGGAGAATTAGACTTACCAGTAAATTATGAATACCATTATCTATCCATAAATATAACAAAAACCGAACAAACTTATGAAAAATTGCTATATCAATCAGAAGAATTTAAAAATCTTATCCAAATAAAATACTTAATAGAAAAACTAGAAAGAGAAATGAATGGAATCAGAATCACAAAACGTAACAAAAGAGGTCTTGCAAATTTCGTAGGGACAGCTTACAAATACTTATTTGGAACCTTAGATCAAGAAGACAAAGAAGAACTAGAACTTAAAATAAGCAACTTATCAGAAAACAGCATCCAAGCAAACGATTTAAATCACGTTATTGAGGCAATCAACCACGGACTCAACCAAATGGATATCATTTATGAAAATGATCAAAGATTAGCTATTCTAATATTTAACTTACAACAATTCACGGAATACATAGAAGACATAGAGTTAGGAATGCAACTAACCAGACTGGGTATTTTTAACCCCAAATTATTAAGACACGATTCTTTAACACATATTAATTCAGAGAAACTTCTCAGCATTAAAACCTCAACTTGGTTAAAAACCATTACAAATGAAATTTTGATTATATCCCATATTCCACGTCAAATTATTAAAACACCAATTTTTAGAATCTTACCATTCCCAGACAAGAATAACAATATTTTAACAGAAATAATTCATGATAAATATTTCGTTCAACACAATCAAACCTACACGGTTAGCTCAAAAGATTTAGTAATAAACAAATGTATTACCGGTATACTAAATCAAGCTTCCACAGAATGCAGATATACAAAAATGCACAAAAATCTCGAAGTAAATTATGTAGAACCTAACATAATCATCACATGGAATCTTCCCAAAACAATATTAAATCAAAATTGCATAGACAGGGAAATAATAATTGAAGGAAATAACATTATAAAGGCTTTCAATTGTTCAATTCAACTTGAAGAAATCTTGCTCACAAACACACTATTAGATTTTACACAAACAATTTATGTCAACAATAATGTAACAAAACTAGACCCACTATCGTATATTCAAGCAAAAGAAATAATTCAAGAACACACGAAAAATAATAATGTATTCCAAATAATTACGTTAACTACACTAAGCATAATGATAATCACAATACTATTGTATCTTATTTATAAATATAAGGCAATCCCACACAGAATCATTGTAAAATACAAAAATCAAAAAGAACAATCACCAAATGAAAATTTGACAACACCAAATACACCAGATAATGAAAATGTATCGAATCCAGTATTATACCCTAAAATATCCGCTTGAGGACAAGCTAAATTCAAAGGATGGGGAAGTCACATATCCACCACTCCACGATCCAATACAAGATCCCATACATTTATCACGATCTAACACTTAAATTGTAACCAGACACACACACATAAAATCTAACACTTGAGTTGTAACAAGACACACACACATAAACCCAAAAATCCAAACACATAAATTTCCATATTTTTGGTGACAATAACAATTCAGGCGGCTCAGACATAAACATAAAAACGCTAGCATAAACATCCGCTCCAATCGTTATTCCCACCAAGAACAAAACGCTGATGCAGCTCAAATTATCGGCTGATGCAATCCACTCTCAAATTATGAAATGAGAAAGAGAGAAAAGCTTTTTGATCTTCACTCCCAAAAAGCTATTAACCGAGGTTTGCTAAGCAGCAGCTGCAGAACCACACATTGAGTTTTACTTGACATCGCAACCGCGAC
>JAWNNO010003599.1:0-14210 GCA_035044985.1 Lordiphosa fenestrarum
AGAATTTTAAAAAAGAATCTGATTTTGTCAGCTTGTTTGCTCTAAAATTAACTCTGTAATTTTATAGGCTATTTACACTAGGAGTGCGTTATGCGTTAATAGCCAACATTCAGCTTTATTTGTATGGGAAAAAAGCTGATTGTTAGCTATTAACGCATAACGCACTCCCAGTGTAATTAGGTTATTACATTTCTGGCTAAAATACTAGACAATATCTGTTATAGCTTAGCTTGCCCGGTTATGTAAAAATACAACTCAAGCTATTAATGGTCTTTCTTTATATAAGAACGTCATTTTTTTTTTGCTACTGTAAAGTTGGCTTCACTGATGCAGAGCGCAAATGTGTAGCGAGGCAGCTTAAGCTTTTGTCAGCTGTTTTCGTCTTCGGGCACACTTTTCGTTCGTCTTCAGTGTGTGTGTGTGCGTGCCGTGTGGTGTTTGATAAAGTCAAACTTTAAATAATATTAATTTGGTGGGCTTTTACCAATGGCCACATGTTGCACCCAACGGCAAACTTCTTCAAAATCCAGGGGTGAAGCGCGCGGCCACTATCAGCAATACGCGCGTCCCTTCATTATACATAGTTCTCGTCCACAACAATTTCACGGCCAATTTTGGTTAGTCATAAAAAAAGCAAATCACTAGAATTCTTTCAGGTTAGTAATTGCATCAGATAACAACTTGTCTATTGGCTGTGATTTGATTGTTTTCTTTTTTTTTTATTATTTTAGAAAAATGTCCGACTCAGAGGCGGAGGCAGACAGTCAAGGAACTGGGCTTAGTGCGCTTGATGAGTTCCGTGAACATTGGCAGCGCGAACTCCGTGCAGCTTCATCAGAGGCCCACTTGGACAATGCCGCCAGTGAGGCAGATCGCTTACAAGCCCAGGCGGAGATTCTATACCGCACGGCTGTCAAACTAGAGCAGCGGGGCAAGGTGTATGACGCACTTCCCTTTTACCGCAAGGCCACACAGATCGTACCTGATATTGAGTTTAAGTTCTACGAGCAGCAGAACAACGATGTCAACAAACAGTACCAAAACTTGGCCAATGATTTGGCCAAACAGCTGGATATGGGAAAGTCAGATGTGGCGTCCTCAGATGTGGAACCGATTGCTGATCTATATGAAAAGTTCCAGCGCGATCTGGGCCATGATGATGCTTACGGTGGCAAGCTGATGATAAGCAATCGTGATCCTGGTGTTTTAAGCACTGGCCTGCACATTTCTAACTTGCCGCCAGAGATATTGATGCGTATATTACGTTGGGTGGTATCGTCTCAGCTGGACTTAAGATCCCTGGAGCAGTGCGCGGCCGTGTGCAAAGGAATGTATGTTTACGCACGCGGAGAGGAGCTGTGGCGATTGGCCTGTGCCAAGTAAGTGGACAATTAAGTGCGAATGTACTTGATCGAGTTCTGTCTGTCTGTCAGGTAGTGGAAAGTGTAGGAAACGAGAGTAAACAAGAGATTTGTTTACCTTAGGACCTTCCTCACAGAAGTCGAAAACTTTTGAACTGAGCATACCATGCGAAGCCCAAGCGAAGGCACCTGTTTGCAGGAGGAACACAAACTAAACAGGACATTGCTTTTGCTTTGTATGGTTCTCTCTTTAGGCTGCTTCTCCCGTCGAATCTTCGATGCCGATTCGATCATCAAATTCACCTAATAACCTCGTTTCCATTTTCTCCACAGAGTATGGGGCAACAATGTGGGCACACTGGATGCACAGGAGGAGCCAAATGATTCGAAAGTCTACTACTCTTGGCGCGACATGTTTATACGACGTGAACGTGTCCGTTTCAATGGCTGCTACATCAGCAAAACCACATATTTGCGCATGGGTGAGAACAGTTTCCAGGATCAGTTCTATCGACCCGTCCAGCTGGTCGAATACTATCGCTACATACGTTTCATGCCCGATGGCAAGGTACTTATGATGACCAGTGCCGATGAGCCGGCACAGGGTGTGACCAAGCTGAAGCATATGCAAAATATACGTCCGGATGTGTTGCGTGGACGTTATCGCCTGTTTGGGGATACCGTAACGCTAGTCTTACAAAAGAGTCAACCAAGAGGCCAGGGTTACATGCGTCAGCGACGTGGCAGCATTATGGACGAGGACGCGGCACAGTTTCTGATAGAGCTGCGCATCAAGCGTCATTGTGCTCAGCTAGTTTGGTCCAATTACACTCTGGTGCAGAAGCGAAACAAAGTGGACACCAGTTCAGAGTTTGATCTGACGGATGCCAAATATCCGCCCCTATGGTTCTCGCCGGTGAAGAGCTATCACTTGGATGCCGATGCACCTCTGTAGCCAAAGCTGGAAATAAAACAGTTTCTCTAAGGTGAAAACGGTGTTTTTGTTTGTTTTGGTTTTTTGATCTAAGAGTGGAACAGAAACGAAACATTTGTAGCAACTATTCCGATTTGCTGTCTAAAAGCGTACAACGTTCTTAATAACTAGAGCATAAAATCCTCCTAGGACAAGTGAGAAGCTTAGCTTTTCCTGTTTCTTTCTCTAAGTTTTGAATGCAGTTTTTGGATTAAAATAGTACAAAGAGTAGACGTAGTGGCATTGTTGAATGCAGCTGAATGCAAATTGCTTGGAAAAGTGTGTGTGTGTGGTCAAAGTTTTAGCCCAAAAGCAAACGCTAAGAAACCCACTCCTATTGCTATTGCAACTGAAACTTATGCCTCGGACTGCACAATCACATGCTCGTAACGCATCTGGTCGGGTGTATCCCAGCAACTCTTTAGACAGGTGAAAATCAACACGTTGCCGTACTCAATGGGAGCATTTGTGGCATTCTGTTGAAATCTTAGCTTGGGAATCAGTGTGGGCAGCAGCTGCACCTCGCAAATGGTCTCTCCCCTACAATTCTGGCATCTGGGTAACTGCTCGGCCAGTGGAGCCACCAGCAAGGGTAAAGCATCGCGGGAATATCTGTAAGTATGTGTCATACAGTCAAATGTGTTTGCTTAGATTTTGCTGGAGTTACCTCAACACCTGGCCCGGATTTTGCTGTATGGTGGTTATGAAATTATGAAACACCACATCACCATGGGCAGGCAAAGCCTTCTCATAGGACTCGTGCTCATCGCCTGGCTCAGCCACAGTCCCGGACGAATGAGCCGCCGCTGGATCTTCGTCCCTTAACTTGTACTCCTGGTACAAATCTCTTATATGATCCATGGACAGATCTCCGCCGTATTGTTCAAAGTCTTCCAGCTTGCCGTTGCTCTCCACGTCCACAGCAACGTAGTAGGACTTAAGGGTAAGATCCTTGATTTGCGAAAGCGGTCCTAGTGTGACCGGTACAGAGGTGTGCTTCAGCAACGCAATTAGATCCCGCTCTGGTTTCTTGGGTGTGTCTACCAGCACCACATCCGTTTCGGGGCCTTCGATTTCGGCGCATATAGTCGCCGAGGCACAGGCACCGGCTCCGTCTCCACTTGCTGTGGCATCAACGGCTGCCGCACAGTTTGCATTGGGATCTTCACCAGCATTTTGTGGCGAGTTCATATCGATTTGGCCGAAACCGCAAATTAAGTCATTCTCCGCAGATGTGCTCTCGTCGTCATCGTCATCCACATGAGCCGGATCATGTTGTGGTGAACCCTCCAGGTCATTCGGCCTGAGATTACCATTCCGCTCGTTCTGCTCATCATCAGCGGTCAGATCCATGGCCTCATCTACAATATCAGCGTCAGCCGCACCGCCATCGCCCCAATCGTCCACTCCATTGCACCAATTGACCTTCTGTAAGGCACTCGGCTTAGACTTCTTCTTTGGTTTGGGTGCCTGCTCACTGATCACATCAAACTGATTGTCCAGATGCTGTGTGCGTACACACACCCAACTCTTCTGATTCTGCGAACAGGCCGGACTCACACATCCAAATACATAAAGATTACGATGGAACTGCGAGCGATCTAATGGAGCATACATCTGCACAATCAGTGGACGCACTGTGCCGCACAGGGGGCAGGCGGGAATGGTAACCTCATGCCTGGGCCAGTCCTATTCGAATTGGTAAAAAATCAATTTTAATTATCAACGGTCTTAAGGCGAAGGCCAAGTCAGACTTCTCTGCTTACGGGAGTGCCGCCAATTTTGTTGGTGCAACTATTCAGAAATGGGATCTGCTTCGCTGGTATTTCCTCGTCATCATAGCCCAAGTAAACCGTCGACTTATTCCTGGCCATTTTTTAGCATGGTTTTAAATTTCAATGCAGTTTCTTTCTTCCAGCAAGCTTCACACCAGTGTGACCATAAACCGATAGACAGAAATTTGGTTATCGAGCCGACGGCGCTTTTACACTGGGCTGGAGTCTAGTGCCGAAAGCTATTTGAATATTTTTAAGGTAGATTACACAGATATTAGAAACTTATTGGAAAAACATGGTGCAAAGTGCAAATTCCATGGCCAATACAAAACCTTAAAATATTATCTAGGAACCTCTTCACTTTTCGGAAAATCTTATATCAATTCTAAATAGTCTATGCCAGAAGTCAGAAGCTTATGTCAACAAATCGATAATTTCGATATTTTTAACAAACAGCCAAATCTTTATAATAGGCAAGATAGGTAATTATGAATTGATTTGACAAAAATTATTTTTTGAATCGTGTTCTAAACACTTACAATATATATTTAGCTCAATCGGTTAAGCCGTTCTTGAGAAAAACCAGTTTTTTGATTTAACTTTCCGCCCTCATAACTCCACTCCAATAGCGACTTTTAGAATAAAACTGTGGGAGAGTGAGCTGATGGTTATCACATGTTAAAATTTGATGCTGATTAGAGCGGGGCCAGTTTTTGTATGCTTATTCGGCTATGCCCTGTAGAAGCATACAAGTTTTTTGAAAATGTTGAAAATATGATGATATGGAAAAAACTTAATAGCCAACGAATTTATATGTAGCTCACAGAATCAAGAATTTGATGCTGTCAAATGCAGCTAAATTTTGTGAACATAAAAAGGTATTTACTTTTAAAATTCAGCATCTTTTAATATATGGCAGAGGTGGGCAGAAGAATTAATTGCAACGAAACTGCTGCTACAACATCTACAGCAACATTTTATTTTTCGTCTTTAGCTTTGTTGTCCATCTCTGATATTAAAGCATTCGAGTCGTTAAACTAAAAGTTTGGCTGAGAAATATCACGATACATACTTAATTTACGAAATATCGCCTTGGAAAATTATTCGAAAATTATAAAAAGTCTTTCTTAGCAAAAATATCAATATTTCGAAATAGCGATATTATATCCGACATGAATACTTTGAAGATATCAAATGTTATCAACGTTATCAAATGCTACATGTACCATCTACCATCATTATTTTTTAAATTGATAGAATCGAGAGTAAGAGAAATTGTCTTATAGGATCTACTTTTCGAACGATCGAAATAAAAACAAGAATCAAACTCTCAATATTTTTTTTTTAATTTTATAAAAGTATTATAAAAATTTTGCTTTCTCATGCTAAAAAAATGCTTTCTTATGCTCATGTGTGAGAATTATCCGTGAAATAAGGACTTCTGGCATGCTTCCATGTCCGACTAGGCGTGCGTAATACATACATACTGACCCATAGATCATATATATGTAAAAATGTTTGTTATGGGGCGTTTGTTTATAAAGTTATTCGAGTTTAATTTTTATTTTTCATTTGAAATACAATTTTTTTCATAATTTTAATTAAAAAGTTGTATTTAAAATATATAAAATAATTTTTAGAATAAAATTTTTGCAATAAAAATTTAAAAAATATAAATTTAAAGTAATTATTTGGTTTTTAAATTAAGATTCAATCATTTTAATTATTCTTTATTTAAATTTTAAAATATAAGGTATTAGAGTATAGAGTATTTTTAAACTCAAACATTTTATTTTGAAAACCAAGTAACAAATAATGAAAAACGTGAATCAGTTTTAATTTATATTTTTCTTAATTTACCAAGTAAAACAGAACGACACCCTCTATCCACTTTCACAGCCAGCGAAAGTGGAGGTGGGTGGGTGAACTTGTGTGTTTGTTTGCTTTGAAAAAAAGTGAAATTTCTGCTTCAACCAAGCAACAGTTGTTTGGCCCATGCAAGTGTCAAAAAGGAGCTTTCCCGTATGCTTTTGTGTACACATTATGGGGGTTGGGGTGGCTTAAGCTCGCAAGTCTCTTTCGAGGTAGTTTGGCCACCGAGTGAGCAATGGCCAGTTGATTTGATCGCCGTAAAAATATTAGTCGGGTCGTCTATTATTTCTCACTTAAAACCCATCCACAGTCTGCGCGGCACGGCTCAACTGACCATACGGAATTAGCCACAAAAATTAGTGATAGTTTTTTTAAGTTTTAATTAATTCATTATTCGGTGCATTACTCAAAAAATAATGCTCATTGCACTCGGAAAAGTTTTTCTCCGCTGCTAAACACAAAACGGAAAAACCCCAAAACGCCAAACGCCTAGCTTGGTCAACAAAATATTTATTGTCCTGCGAAAAATCGATTTTATTTATCCTGTGCCACTGTGCTGTCATGTCCCGAGCTTTCGTTTTCACTTTCACGTCGTAGAGTAACGGAAAACAAGACGCAAAATGAGAAAAATGTTTTATTATTTTTAAAGTTCTAGTGGAGGAACGTTGCAACCATTTCAGACCTTCGTATGAATCAAAATGATTGTTACATCTGCTTCGGGCGTGGATAACACTCCTACATTGGGTATGTGTCAAATCACTTTCACTTTTCCTCTGTTGTTAATTGTTGGGGAAAGGGTGGGGGATTTCTGATGTGGGGTAGGTGTTTTGGTAATTAAGAGTACATTGGGTTCCCATTTCATTTGCCTAACTATATCAATTGTCTACCCATATAATTGTAGGTACGGTAGAGGTCACCACTCTCTTGGGCGCTTTCTTTGGTGTGCTGGTCCTGCTGCTGCTACTCTTTCTGTACATAAGTCGCAAATGTTGCTTTCACCATCGGCATGGCATCAACTGTTGCGACGAGCGTCATCTTGCGGCCAAATGTGTGCAGAAAATCAGTAAGTATTCGATTAGAAAATGCATAAATATTATGGGAGCCAACTGAAAAGTGTACAATAGGGGAAATATCTAAACTAGAATTTCAAATTTTAGAATTCTTCAGAAATTTCAAGATTTATATATACTTAGCAGGAACTAAAACTGAAACCATTTTCCGTTTCGGACAAGCGTTGAAATTATTCAAATATTTCAGAGAGATTGTTTCTCTTCTCTTCAAAAGGACAATTCCTTGCTTTGTTCCACGATGTTGCTGGAAAGTTGTTTTCCATTTTCACGTATTGCACTTCTTGAAAAATGAACCAAAAATATCAATTCGTGGATCATGGACTTAACATAGCGATGGGCATAAAGGGGCCTGTTGTGCCCTTTCAGTTCTTTTTGGTCTTCAGCTTAAATCAAAGTTAAATACTGGGTTAGCGGGGGCTCTAAGAAATATATAAGTGCCTTAGAACATAAAGCCCACATCAAAATGAATCGTAGTTTACTCCAAAATATCACTTAAATTTGGAGTTGGTCCGCCTAGTATTTGGACATAACGCCCAGCTTTTTTCCGGAAACAAGGCCCATATGGATATTTAAATCCAGTTTCAAAAAACATCAAAAATTTTTAATACATATGTATACCTAAATATATGAAAAAAATAGAGGAGAACTTGCAGAACGTTTTTCTAACGTAATTTGAAGGACATTTCAACTGAAAACAAACAAGTTTTTCTCACTAAGTCTACTTTTCTGACTCCACTTTTCGACGACAGCTATACTATATAGATGTCCGATTTCGACCATACTTAGTGGAATCAAGGGAAAGCATAGCAACCTAAGAAATACAAAGTTTGGAGGCGAGTTCTATGAAAACAAAAAAGTTTTTCTCACTAAAACTAGTTTTTCAACCGATCGTTCTTATGGCAGCTACAAGCCCTAACCACTTTTACTTCGTACACCATGCATTTTCAGTTAAGTGCTAAGTATGAAATTTTCTGTGCTTCTTTTTGCTGATAAGCGGCGGTTAATTACTGATAAGATCAATTCTGGCAAGAGCTATAGGGATATATCAAACGATGCTAATCTTCCTAGATCAACAGTACAAAGTATTGTACAAAATTTTAAAAAGAATGGGAATAATACCAATAATGTTGCACAAAAAGGTCCTCGCGATAAAAGGGCTTTGTCTGCTATAATAAAAAACGAGAAAGCTTAGCTACCTTCGTCTGTGCCGAAGATTTTATACCCTTGCAAGTGCTCGCTTAAATGCAGGATGCTACAATTAAAAACAAAAAAGTTTTTCTAACTAAGACTGTTTTTCAGACCTATTTTTTGTATGGCAGCTATACCATATAGTTGTCCGATTTTAATAAAACTTGGTAGAATTATAAAAAAACATAGAAAACCTACGATTACAAAGTTTGGAGACGTTTCCATTGAAAAGAAAAAAGTTTTTCATACTAAAACTAGTTTTCCGACCGATTGTTCCTATGGGAGCTATGAGATATAGTCATCCAATCCGGTCGGTTACGACATATTAGTAGTGTGCAGCAAAAAGAAGACTCTGTGCAAAATTTCAGCTCGATAGCTTTAAAACTGAGAGACTAGATCGCGTAGAAACCGACAGACCTTTGTAAGGGTATAAAAATCGAAGAAGCACAGTTCGAGAAATTGCATCAAGTTGGTCCAAATGTATTGGCAAAACCATTAAACGTGACGTGACATAAACGGCAAATGAAAACTATAGGTTATAATTTGATTTCGGAGATTATAGAAAACGAGTAATACGAAAAAAGACGGAGGCATTCAATAGAGGCTGTCTTAAGCGCACAGTAAAGTTTCCAGCGAGTGTAATGATGTGGGGATGTACATATGTCTGCAAAAGGTGTAGGAGAGCTTCACTTTATAGATGGAACAGTTAATGCTGAAAAATACGTCAACATTCTACAAAATCATCTTATACCAGTAGCATTAAAGCTAGCTGATTGTGGTGAATATATCTTTCAGCAGGATGGTGCAACACCACATACCGCTAAAAAGACCAAGGCTTGACTTCAAGAAAATCGAATTGACGTTCTTGATTGGCCATCATCAAGAACTGGCCTGAGCCCCATTGAAAGTCTCTGGGCATTAATGAAAAGAAAGCTCAGAAATGACTTAAAGTCAAAAATTGAGGAAATTTGGAACTCCATTACTTCTGAAGAGTGGCAAAACTTGGAAAATTCAATGAAAAACCGAATTGAAGCAAAATAAGTGAGACGTTACTCAGTATTAAACAAGAAAGAAAGTCGGTCAAGCCCGACTATAACATACTCTGTACCAAGAAAATTATACGCTCAGCATATATTTTGATGCTGCAGTAGCACCGAAGAGTCTTTTGATCATAACTCGAAAACCGTTCATACGATCTTCTCCATTCCATTGGCGGATCGATAAGTTATTCTAATAACTAAATATGTCCAGAAGGAACTAGCCATCTATCTTCAAAACTGTGGGAGATATGACGTTTTTTCTAAATTGCGGGGGCGGGAGGAGGCGTGGCCAAAATTGAAAATAAACTTGATCTGCCTGCAGACATAAGAAGCATATGTCCCATACACGTCAAACCTCTATCTCTTACCATCTCTGAGATCTGTGCGCTCATACGGACAGACAGACAGACGGACAGACGGACATGGCGGATATCGACTCGGCTGTTGATGCTGATCAAGAATATATATACTTTATGGGGTCGGAGATGCTTCCTTCTGGATGTTACATACTTTTGCACAAACTTATAATACTCTGTGTACCTTCGGTACAGAGTATAAAAAGAAAATAAGCTGCTGTACGAATTAAAAATGGTCTGCATAGATTCAGTTATCAATGAAGTGGTCTCATAAAATTTAAGTTTAAATATTACTTTTCCTAAATTTTTGTTTCTTATTATATCTATACATATATATAAAATGGAAAGTATGTTTGTATATTTGTTCCTTATGGGCGTCTAAACCGCTGAACCGATCTTCACAAATTTTTCACAGTATGTTCATGTCGATCAGGAAATTGTCATAGGCTATGTCTCATGTCTGTGACTTGGTCCAAAAACCGCGAAAATTTAAAAATTAAACCGTTCATCCGATTGCGAAGAAACTTTGGAGAATGGTTAAGTGCTTGCCCGGGAAGGCCTCTAAGTTGAAGAAGTGGGCGGAGAATGTTCCAAAAACCGCGAAATTTGCATAATTCAATTGTTCATCCAATTGAAACATTGGGGATTGGTTAAACGCTTGTTGGTTAAGGTTTCTAAGTTGACGTAATAGGGGGGAAATGGACAAAAAACCGCGAAATTTGCAAAAAATTATACCGATCATCCGATTGCGATGAAATTTTACGGAATGGTTGGACGCTTGCAAGCAAAAATTTATAAGGTCCAAAAATCCGCGAAATTTCTAAAATAATCATATTAATATTTATGAAAGCGCTTAAAGCTTAGATTAAAATCCAGCCGTGGTTTAATGGACGATGCAGATTGAACGGCTGAATTTTGATATTTTTCATTTGAGCTTATCTTAATATCTTAATATATATATATAATATATAATATATTTTTTTGGTAATTTTGTATGAGAGCTATGCTCAGTACTAAACAGATTTGAATGAAAGTTGGCATCAGAATAGTAGACGCTCCGAAAAGTGTCAGGCATTGAAATACAAAAAAATAATTTGTGTTGCAACAAACAAAAAATATAAAACCAAGATAAAGCATACTTGAATTAAATATAAAAAATGCCACGCTATACTTCTAACATTGGTCGACGTACGCGGAGATCAGCAAGAATACGCAACCTTCGATCGAATATATCACAAGAAAATAGATTGCTGAACAATGCTGTTGCCCCACCAACAGAAAGTCAGGATCACAGAAGCGACCGCCTTCGGACAAATGCATTACGACAAAGGCAGGCCCGTCAAAGAGCTGTTAACGCTCACAGAGAAAGCGAACGAATTCGGCAACTAGAATATCGTGCGTTAACGCGTTCATCGCTTCAGCGTATAGCTTTTGAATACGAGCCGGACATAGACTATTCAAGTCACCAAAAAATGGTTATAGGAGCAATGGACAAAGAATGCCAGCATTGCCATGCGCTAAAATACCAAGGGGAATCGGCCTGTTTATGCTGCGCTTCTGGAAAAGTTGTTTTGGAACCGTTAAATTCGCCACCTGAACCGTTAAAAACTCTTTTGGCTGGAGAAAGTCCTCAATCAAAACTATTTTTGCGTAAAATTCGTAAATTTAATTCATGTTTTCAAATGACGTCATTTGGGGCAACAAAAATTGTAGAAAATCACGATGGTCGCAATTTCGAAACAACTTTCAAAATTCAAGGTCAAATATACCATCGAATTGGATCTTTGATGCCGATGCCAAACGACGAACCAAAATTTTTACATATATATTTTATGGGAAACGAAGAGCAATAAATTGATCTACGCTGTCAGTACAACGCCTTTGAGCAAATGGAAGAACGAGAAATTGTGTCGATTTTGCAACCATTTTTACGTGATAATAATCGTTTGCTTCAGTTATTTAATACAGTTTCAGGAAGACTGCAAAATGACAACTATATGTTAGTAATCAAAGCAGACAAAGTGCCATCGGGAGAGGACGCACGCAATTACAATGCACCAACCGTCGATGAAGTGGCAGTGGTCATGGTCGGTGAATTGCATAGAAATAACACTGTGCAGACAATTTATGACACTCATCGGTCCTACGACGCTTTGCAATATCCACTAATATTTTGGCAAGGTGAAGATGGATATCATTTCAATATCAAGCAAAGAAATCCGGTAACAGGCTCTGAAAATAATAAGAAGGTAAGCGCAATGAATTTTTACGCATATCGGTTGATGATTCGTGCAAATCAAGACAACAACATTCTCCGATGTCGGCAGCTGTTTCATCAGTACATCGTTGACATGTATGCGAAAATTGAAAGCGAGAGATTGCGGTACATCAGATTAAACCAAGCAAAGCTTCGTACTGAGGAGTGCATCCATTTACGTCACGCTATTATTGGTAATGTAGATGGGGCTGCTAACATTAACAACATCGGCACAGCGTACATCCTTCCATCGTCATACATTGGTAGTCCGCGTCATATGTAGGATTATATTCAAGACGCCATGACTTTTGTACGGGCATACGGTCGACCAGATTTATTTATAACGTTCACGTGCAATCCAAATTGGGATGAAATAAAAATTTTGTTATTGCCAGGTCAAACTGCGATTCATCGCCATGATATCACTGGCGGCGTATTTAGACAAAAATTAAAATCATTAATTAACTTGGTTACACATCACCACGTATTTGGAGAGACACGTTGTTGGCTGTACTCTGTTGAATGGCAAAAACGAGGCTTGCCACATGCACACATTTTAGTTTGGTTGGTCGATAGAGTGCAGTCTAACGAAATCGATAACATTATTTCAGCAGAAATTCCTGATCGCAATATTGATCCAGAGCGTTTTGAAATCGTTACTACAAGTATGATACATGGTCCATGCGGTGAACCATGCATGGAAAATGGAAAATGTACGAAGAAATTCCCAAAAGCGTTTACAAACGATACCATCATGGACAACTATACTATATGTAGCGTGCTCTAGGGTTGGAAAGCCTTCAAATCTATTCATTTATGCCCCTGAAAGGCTAACAAAAATATTGTACATCGGCTTGCACTAGAATAATACACAAAATTATATTAACGCAGGACAACGTCTGACGGGGTCAGCTAGTATTATTATAAAGATTTCATAGACGGCAATTGTAGACTGGTTAATAGGAGGTGTATACCAAACTGTCAAAAAAGCCGCGAAATTAGCAAAGTTACAGTTAAAACTTTAATTTTCTCACAATGCAAAGGACCCGGGCGACGCCGGGTATTCAGCTAGTATGAAATAAAAGACATTTAATCAACCTTTCAGAAAAATATAAACATGATGGTACAACTACCATTATCATAAAAAAGTTGGCTTCTGAAAGAAGCCCTTAGCAGAAAATGCTAGGTGTACGAATTTAAATTGGTTAGGGCTTGTATATTCATCCAATCTGGCTGGTTCTGGCAAATGTGCAGCGTATTAGTTCCAGAAGACTATCGTGGACGCGATAGCTTTAAAACTGACGGAGGAGATAGCATATCAACTCAGCTCGTCATACTGATCAAGAATATGTGTACTTTATGTGGTCGGAAATGCTTCCTTCAATGCGTTTCAAGCATCTGGATTTTTATATTTATTTATAAATTGTCCGTTTTGCCCCAGCACGTCAGACTTAAAAGCCACATGTATTTACCTATTCAAACCAAACTTGTTTCTACGTAAATTTAGTTGAATAACGATCATGAAAATCCAAAACCAACCCAGTTTGGTTCTGATTCCTAAGATACGTTTATTTTGATTTAAGGGGGGACGCTGGTCTAGAGGGTGAAAAAATGGGCATAATTTATGAATTTTTTGTGACTCAACAAAAAGATGAATTGAAAATCTGTGAAAGAGGTTTTATAATTTAGGTTTTAATATACAAATACAAATTTTTTCGTGTCAATTAAATTCAAAATGGCGGCTGTCCAGCATTTCTTCGGAGGCGCCCCATTTTTAGACGGGTCCCCATGGCCGATGATGTAACCTCCTTAATTTTGGTCCTGGAACAAAATCCCGAAAATTTTTAGTTTCTATATAACAACAGCAAGAGACGTACGTAGGATTTTTTTTCGATATTTTGTTTTTCGCGAAATGGTGCACGTTTGAACAAAACATTAAAATTTTCACTAAAAAAAACGACAAAATTGTTGATTAAAAAAAACCTATGCAATATAAAAAAAATCCTACGTACGTCTCCGGAGAAAGGTATTTCGAATGTACTGTCAAAACTTCGTATAGATCGGTGAAGATTTGCTCGAGTTATGTCTTCGGCCAGTTCAAAAAAAGTGATTTCGAGAAAAACGCTTTTAAAGTTTTAAGTACTCGCCACGAGTACCTGAGAGGCGCTGTCGTAGAATGGAAAGTTTGGGCATTTAGACATTTTTACCGGCATCCATCCTTTGGTATGTTATTTTTAAGACCCTAAAGTACCTTTTAAGACAAAAAACAAAATTTCTGTTTTTTCAAAATTCTAGACCAGCTTCCCCCCTTAATTTGG
>JAWNNO010003602.1:0-18459 GCA_035044985.1 Lordiphosa fenestrarum
ACTTGGGACTGCCTCACCAACCAAAACCCGTTGCTTGAAGCTTAGCTTGTGGTCCAATATTAGTACAGAAAAATCTGTGACTACTGACCTAGTCAAGCAGCTTCCAATTTCATGACGACATCCCTGTTCTGTAAGGGCATGCTTGTCATTAATATTTTTGGTCCAACTTATATATATATAACTATACCAAGCTAACTCGTTGATTGAAGATAAGAGTCAGGATCACTGTCTATTCAAAGTTGCCTTTACTTAGGAGATTGTGTCTTCGAAATTGGATAACATCGCATGTAAATGTGTCAACCACCAGTTAGGTTGTTAAATGTATCAAAAAAAGAATTAAATAAACCTCAACGTAACTTGTATCGTATGAAAATATTCAATGAACTGTAAAAAAAAGAGTTTCCATGGGCTTTTCTGAGATTCAAGATCGTTTTGTCGGCCCATCGTTACATTGCTTGCATATGAAATGAAGCTCATTGCCAGATATTCTGTGCTGCAGTTTCAGTTTACAATCAAAGTGAAATACTTGAACAACGGATATGACTTAAGGCAAGTACGTGGAGATTTTTTGGGGTCTACCTTTAGAAATGTGGTGCTTTGTTGTGAGAATAGTAATTTAATAGTCTGAAAAATTCTGCATTTTATTAATAGCTTATTTTTAATATCATTTTATTCGGTTTGCAGATTTCTATCATTCATCTCATCACCCCAAATCAATTCTTTGTGCAGCTGCATATTGCAAATTTTATTTTGAACTTTGGCAAAAAGAACTTAGCTTTCCAAAATAATATTTGCTGCCTAAATAGCTTAACTCTTAACTTTGACATGGTCAGCTAACAACTGATATAAAAAGATCCCAACGAATCTTTAATTCATTAAATTAAATGGCAAAGCAATTATCTTAGCATTAACCAAAAATAAACCAAATTCAAATCAGCTAGCGGAGAGAGAGTGAGTGTCTCAGATGACTCTGTGGCTGCCTCATGGCTTTCAAGTTTTGGGGGTTGACATTGTGCCACGATGCCAAACACTTTGTCAGAGTTGAAGTTGGCGTACCCTCTGAAATAACCAAATGAATGTGTCCATTTTAGGTTTTTCTTCTTCTTTTTGCGGGAATGCAAAATGTCGCTTTACGTCAGACATTTAATTGCAATTCATCAAAGATGACCAGGCAACCAATTAAAATGCTATAACAAAAGAATCCGGAGAAAACATAAACGGTAATTAAGATATCATTTGCATGGGGAACTGATGAGAGAAGACACTCATGAAGCACTTAGACAGAATCTTTTTTCAACATCTTGCTTAATGGGAAATCCCAGTTACACTCATCTCATTATTAAAGTGACAAAATGCCTGCAAAGTAAGTGCTGAATAATGTAAGAACTTCCAGGTCAGAGAGGATTTGATAGTTTTGGTGAAACCTATCAAATCCTCTCTAGACCTGGAAGTTCTTACATTATTCAGCACTTCTTTCCCACATTTGTCCACTTATAATAAGAAATAAGTGTGACTGGGATTTCCCATTAAGCAAGTGTTGAAAAAAGATTCTGTCTAAGTGCTTCATCAGTGTCTTCTATGATTAATTCTCCATGCAAATGATATCTTAATTACCGTCTTATACTCTCTCCCGGATTCTTTTTGTTATAGCATTTTAATTGGTTGCCTGGTCATCTTTGATGAATTGCAATTAAATGTCTGACATAAAGCGACATTTTGCATTCCCGCAAAAAGAAGAAGAAAAACCTAAAATGGACACATTCATTTGGTTATTTCCAGAGGCTGCGCCAACTTCAACTTTGACAAAGTGTTTGGCATCGTGGCAAAATGTCAGCCCCCCCCCCCAAAACTTAAAAGCCATGAGGCCGCCACAGAGTCCATCTGAGACGCTCACTCTCTCTCCGCTAACTCAATTTGAATTTCGTTTTATTTTTTGGTTAAATGCTAAGATAATTGCTTTGCCAATTTGACTTAATGAATTAAAGATTCATTTGAATGCTTTTTTTTATATCAGTTTATTTAGCTGACCATGTCAAAGTTGAGAGTTGAGCTTATTTAAGGCAGCAAATATTCATGAATTAGACTTTTGTCGAACCGAAAGCTAACTTTCTTTTTGCCAAAGATCGAAATAAAATTTGCAATATGCAGCTGCACAAAGAATTGATTTTCAATATGAAATAAATGGTAGAAATCTGCCACCCAAATAAAATGCCAAAAAAAATAAGTATTAATAAAATGCAGAATTTTTCAACTTTTGAAATTTACTATTGTCACAACAAAGCAGCGCACATTTCTAAAAATAAAACTCTGCAGTAAAAATACTCACTCGTACTTGCCTTAAGTCATATCCGTTGTTCAAGTATTTTCACTTTGATTGTAAACTGAACTGCAGCACAGAATATCTGGCAATGAGCTTCATTTCATATGCAAGCAATGTAACGAATAGGCCAACAAAACGATCTTGAATTTGTCAGAAAAAGCCCATGGAAACTAGTTTCTTTACAGTTCATTAGATATTTTCATACGATACAAGTTACATTGAGGTTTATTTAATTCTTTTTTTAATACAATTTAACGACCTAACTGGTCGTTGACACATTTACATGCGATGCTATCCAATTTCGAAGACACTAATCTCCTAAGTAAAGGCAACTTTGAATAGACGGTAGTCCTGACTCTTATGATTCGATCGACGATTTAGCTTGTTATAGTTATATATATATAAGTTGGACTAAAAATATTAATGACAAGCATCCCCGTACAGAAAAAAACGGGATCTGCCATCATAGAAGTTGGAAGCCGCTTGATTAGGTCATTAGGTCAGGAACTTGTTCCTTGTACTAATATTGGACCACAAGTTAAGCTTCAAGCAACGGGTTTTAGTTGGTGAGGCAGTCCCAAGTCCCACGCTATCAACGCTACAACGCCCCCCTTCTAAATCGAAGGTGGGTGCTAAGTATGAAGTACTCATTATCAGTTAATTTGAATCGAGTACTCAGAGTATCAAGTAATTAGAATCGAGCATTGAGTGCCGAATACTCAGCATCGATTACATTATATCGAGTACCTTGGATCTAGTTCTTAGAATCGAGTACTGTAAATCGTAAAGAACTCAATTTCGATTACTTAGTATCGAATACTCAGAATCGTGTACTGTGTATCAAATACTGAGAATCGGGAATGTTGCAAGGCTGCAAACCCAAAAAATATTCGGTTCGGTTCGCTGGCTCGAAACATAATTTACCAATGCCTAGGGTTCGAGGTTATTGGTCGAAGGTTTTGATTCGAAGCTTGGTTCAGCCCTTGCTTAATACAATATTATATTATATAAAAAAGCAATAAATTTATTTGGTTACTAAATATAACTTAATTTTGGTGGTAAATTTAGTCCTGTGTTCTTAAAATCGCGTTCGAACTAAGAACTACTCAAATTGTATTGGAATCGTCTTAATTTTGGGTGGAAAACGGTTTGTCAAACACAAGGGCATTTTTATAATACAATTTACTTATGTTAAGATCTTGCTTTTGTGAGTCATTGGAAAAGCTATAGAGTCGAGATCCTAAAAACCAGAAGCTATTTATTATGAGTTCTTAATTATATACTAGGTTTTTTATTACACTCGGAACAGGTCTGAGATCAGCTTTTATTTCTGAGGAGGTTCGGTTCTAGTAGAAGTTGGAATTACTGGTTCGGTTCAAAACCGGCTTGCAGCTCTGATACTAAGTTTTAAATACTTCGAATAGAGCCGTTTAGACTAAGTACTGAGTTTAAGGCCAATAGTCATTTTCAAGCCGATTTGAATGGAATTTTATTTAAGTTCTCTTTAGGGCAAATAAATGCTCGAGCTTTTCTTCAATTTTTCAAAACCGAATAACAAAGTATGGAAATGGAGGGTAGGTAAATATAACCGTTCAATTTAAAAAAATCGCCTTCACAGGTCGATAAAAAAAAGGGCGAGCATGGCTCCAAGTCCAAACGTGGTTTTGTTTAGGCATTGCGTGGTTGTGTAAAATTGGGATGGTAATTTTAAGGTAACAGAAATCTATTGCAAGAGTATGATTCTGTCAGTTTAACTTCTTCAATCCGATTATAATGCTCTTTATACTCTGTACCGAAGGTACATAGAGTATTATAAGTTTGTGCAAAAGTATGTAACAGGCAGAAGGAAGCATCTCCGACCCCATAAAGTATATATATTCTTGATCAGCATCAACAGCCGAGTCGATATATGCTTCTTATGTCTGCAGGCAGATCAAGTTTATTTTCAATTTTGGCCACGCCCCCGCAATTTAGAAAAAACCTCATATCTCCCACAGTTTTGAAGATAGATGGCTTGTTCCTTCTGGACATATTTAGTTATTAGGATAACTTATCGATCCGCCAAAGGAATGAAGAAGATCGGATGAACGGTTTTCGAGTTATGATCAAAAGACAAATTTTCTTGGTACAGAGTATGTTCAGAGTCGGGCTTGACCGACTTTCTTTCTTGTTTTCTATATTAGATGGTGGCTATTCTGATGGCCATCAGATTCATGGAAAAACAAGTACGAAAATCTTTCATGCCAGATTATAATATAGCCCGCTTAAACTCAACAAAAGTGTCATAATAAATGCACCTAAAAGCATGCGAACTATATTCCCTTAAAGTTTTAAGTAGTAATTGGAAGTCAGTTATGCTAGCGTCATACACAATACATACTGTACATTCACTTGGATTATCAGACCAGTTAAAAGGTTAACCTTTTAACTATTTCAAATGAACCATAGGTAATTTGGCTTATCGTATGAATTTTTTTCTTCTGAACTATATAGATAAACTTTCAAAAGCATACTTTGAAGGACATTTATCACGACAATTTTTTTTTCTATAAACAGGGAAGTATACTCTGTACGTCCCAAAGTTTGTGTATATCTAATCAATCATACAAAAAATCTTACGAAGTGTCAAGGGGTGTGAGTGCTGCCCATCGCTGATACGGCAGGTGCAGCCCAGCATTTTTTCGTTTTTTTTTTCTCTTATAACTCGACTATTGTGGTGGACGGGTATATGGAATTCGGGCAGAGCCGAATTTCACTTACGCCCTCGACTGGACATAATATTTCACATTTTTAACAAGAAAGAAAGTCGGTCAAGCCCGACTATAACATACTCTGTACCAAGAAAATTTGTCTTTTGATCATAACTCGAAAACCGTTCATCCGATCTTCTTCATTCCTTTGGCGGATCGATAAGTTATTCTAATAACTAAATATGTCCAGAAGAAACAAGCCATCTATCTTCAAAACTGTGGGAGATATGAAGTTTTTTCTAAATCGCGGGGGCGGGAGGGGGCGTGGCCAAAATTGAAAATAAACTTGATCTGCCTGCAGACATAAGAACTCTATCTCTTACCATCTCTGAGATCTGTGCGTTCATACGGACAGACAGACGGACAGACGGACATGGCTATATCGACTCGGCTGTTGATGCTGATCAAGAATATATATACTTTATGGGGTCGGAGATGCTTCCTTCTGGATGTTACATACTTTTGCACAAACTTATAATACTCTATGTACCTACGGTACAGAGTATAAAAACTGGTTAGTTTTTTTTAAAGTATTTAAAATAAATCAAACAAATTAAAGGTGTTTAAATTTTCTTTTCCAAACCATATTAACGTCTACCAAGATAAGCAAGGCGTCTTATGATCAAGTCTTGTCACAGTTTCTCAGATCATAACATTTTCCTGACAAGGCAAGCAAGCCGACGTCGCTCTGCTGCCCAGCTACACTCAAAAAAAAAAAGTCAAAATCGCTCTAAAATTTAGAAATTCGCCTTAAAAAAGGAGTCAAAGGCGATTCGCCTATAGTAAATATTTTCTTAACTGTAGAAAAGCATTTTCTAGATTTTAAAAAATCCTTTCTAGATCTAGACTGGAGACAGAACAGAAAGAAGACAACTACACTAAGAAGCGTTTATCCCCTTATATATTATTTTTATAGGATATTTTCTTTCTGTTGGTTCATTAAAAAGTTTCTTTCTGAAAATCACATTGTAATTAGCAATCAATATTTGAATTTCTAACTTTACCTTGCCTGGGACTTGAACTCGGGACCTCGGGACCTCGGGAAACTTCAACACGAACGGCATCTTATCGCACTCGACTACCAAGCACTCGCGCGAGTCACAGTAAAGAACGCAGTCAAATGCTAAGCACTCAGCTGCCTCTTTTATATTCCGAAAGCAGAGAATTCGAACTTGAGAATTACATGCGGTGTCTTTTTATATTTTTCTAAATTTTAGGGCGGTTTTCTAGATTATTTTTCTATATTTTAGGGCGATTTTCTCAGCATGCCGAATATTAGTTGCCCCTTTTATATTCCGAATGCACGGAATTCGTACTTGAGAATTACAAGGGGTGTCTTTTTAATATTTTTATATTTTTTAGGGCGATTTTCTAGACTTTTTTTCTATATTTTAGGGCGAAATTCTAAATGGCTTGTCTAAATTTAAGAAATGTGCTTTCTTAAATTTATAGCGATTCGCCCTATTTTAAGACACAGTGCAATGTATTTTTTTCTAAATTCAAGGGTGAATTCGCCTTTAATTTTAGAAAGTGTTGAGGAAAAAATCTAGAAAAATGACCCTAAATTTAAGAAAAAATTATTCGAATTTCTAAATTTAAGAAATTATTTTCTAAAAAATCTTTTTTAGGGATGTTTTTTCTAAATTTAAGTAAAAATTGTCTAAAAACCAGAAAGGAAAATTAATTTAGGTCGAATTTCTAAAAATTAGAAATTAAATTTTTTGAGTGTATACTGCTAACTTCATTTTTTCCATCTTTAGTCTGATATACACAAAGTAATTACGTCATATACAGATATTCGAAAATAAGATTTCAACAGTTAAAAAGTGTAACTAACTACATGTGACTGGTAGATGCTTGGATCGCCCTTGTATTACTTGATGAGGAGCAAATATTATTTTTAGCAATATAATTCTGTGCAGCTCCCTCCCCTATCCTGTGCCCACACCCACAACAAAGAGAGTTGTGTGCATGCTTCTCCATGTCATTCCATTTCAGTTCAATCAACTTACCATTTCCTTTCGCAGCGTCGCTATCTGTGCATCCAAAGTGCTGCCGGTTGCGTTTCTTTAGCAGGTGAGCTGGTCACTGATGTCGTTGCTGTCGATGTGGCTGTTGTTGTTGCTGCTACAACTGTCGTGGCTATTGCTGTCGTTGTTGTTGTTGTTGTTGTTGTGTTCATGCTTTCGTTTTTATTTGCATTGGCGGCTGCCGCTGCCGTTGGTGCCTCATTTAAAGCAGCCGGCGTTGGCGCTAATTTATCGTTTCCATTATCATTGCTATCTTTAGTCACCGACTGATCGTGGTTGGTATTGCTGTTATCACTATCTTTTTGGTTAATGTTGCTGCCGTCGTTCTCCTTGTTGTTGTTGTTGTTGTTCGCCTCCTGCTGAGCCTCCACATCGCTGAGAAGACCCGAATCAGAGCCAAGTAGCTTATTGAAACCAATGAGAGATTTGGGCAAAGGTGGCAAGCCGCTGATGGATAATCCACTGTGAAGGCGAAAAGAGGCAGAAAAGAAATGGGAATTAGTTTATAAAGCTTAGGCTTAAATTAAGGCTGCAAACCAACTGCAAAGAAGAATTGTTCTTCCAATTCTCGAAATGGAGCATTAGCTCTAAAAAGATTACAGAAGCCTAAATAAATTGGCTCAATGTAAAAGTTTTACGAATTTTTTAATTCATTGTAACCGCGACGATAACTTAAGATCTAAAGGTTTTATTTCTTTAAATTTACACTCAGAAATAAGCTAAATCGAATACAAGCCATGTCAACAGTAAGATAAGTAGGCAAATATTAGATTAAAGGTTTTAATTTGTACTGAACCGAGTCCTCTGTACTAAAGCAAATGAGTCTGGACTGTTCCATGAGATATGATTGTCTCTATATAATTAACAAATTTGATTGTGGAGATTAAAATTGTAGGAACTGTTGGTTTTTGGTATGTAAAAGTGTGAGAAAATATTTTCTGTTCAAATCTTTTTAAGTCTAGAATCTGTATTTCTTTCTTTAAACCGATTGAATGAAGCAAAAATATGTTACTCGAAATTTTAAAGCGGATTGAGTGAATCAACTTTAAAGTTCTACTACTTCAATAAAATATATTGCTCTTGCACTTTCCGGTTAAAGATTTCCCAGCCGTAAAATTCGATAAAACTATAAGTACAAATGAGCAGAACTATTTTAGAGTTCACAGAGTCGAGAGCCGTGAGCACCCTGTCTTTGAGCTGAGATGTAGACAAATTATCATTGGCTTTGAGCGTACATTAACCAGACCTTCGGACCGATCTGCTCTAACCTCAAATATTCAATTTTTTAAAATATAAGAGTTTTAATCAAAAAATTAAAATTTTGTTGAAAGTTTTGCATCTATTGAATTTAACAATATTTTGAGATATATAGGAAACTTCAATTTCAATTGTTCCATAAGCCAGGAAATTCTTGATTTAGGAACGAAATTCTAAATTCAACAGTGTAGTTTATTATCCCTGAATTTATTTTTTCAAGAACCATATGAAAACATGCTTAAAGAATTTTTAGAGCTTAAAAATAGACTCTCAGACCAAATTATGTTCTTAGTTTAAGAACAAGTTATGCTTGAAAGGGGAACTTTGAAATACGTACAATTGGTGACTATAGTAAGGTATGTACAAAAATGCTTGGTTCAAGTCCAAAATGCTAATTTTAAGACCATTTCTGCAAGCCTAAAATACTTGACTTAATAGTGTTTCCGAAACTATCTTCAAACCATTTTGTTCATAACTTTTCTTTGTAATCTTAAGTTAAGCCCTTAACTTCTAAGAAGAACAAAATATTCTAGGTTGAAGTGTAATAAATTTTATAGTCAACCTCTAAAAAAGCACAAGAACACAATGTTTTAATTGAAGCCCATAAAATACTAAAATTACCCCAAATTCGTTTTTGAAATTATATGGACCTTAAATCAAAGAAGTCTCCAATATCCAAGATAACTGTAGCTCATAAAATGGGCTAGAACCATCTTAACAATATCTTAACAATAGATTCGCCTAAAAATAATTTTTATTTTCCATTGTTCTGTTTTCAATAATACTAACGATAGTTTTTCGATATTAAAATAATTCGTAATTAGCTCAAAAAAAAAACAAACTTGAAATTTAAAGAACTGTGCTACTCGATTTTTTTTTGTTCCAAAATAAAAACCAAACAATTTATTAAAGTGAATCAAATCAAAATAATGACTTTTAATTCACATGAGTTCCGTTTTTTGCTTATGTAACTCCCAATTTATGATCGTGTTTGCTGTGCAAGCTTGAAACGAAATGATCTTAGTTTTATTTATTTAACTCTGTACCAAAGGTACACAGAGCATATTGAGTTAGTCTAAATTTATGTAAAAGCCACAAGGAATTATTTACGATTCCAAAACAAAAAAAAAAGTTATTCAATAATCACTGACTATTACTACGTTTATAAACAAACAAAATGTCATGCTATGTTATAAGGAAATCATAATTTTGCGCAAGTATATATTTTATATTTAACACAACTCAACATTTTGTTGAATACCCAACAATCTGATTGATGATGCTGTGTCCAATATCTATGACAGACTTGCAATGGTTTTATTTTAATACATAATAACTAAAGGAAATAAAGTTTGCATACTTTGAAGGGCATTCATCACGAATAGTTTGATAAGTATAACCATAGTATCAGATTGTGTATATTTTGACTGTACATCGAATCTTCTGCAATAATTTCAAAGGTTTGCAGCCTTGATTTAGTTAGTTATGTACCTTCTCTTGCCGCCCAAATAGCCATAGCCTTGCCAATAACCAATCACATGCCCCTCATTATCCACATAAAAATCATCCTCATTTTCTTCATGTTCAAAATCTTCTTGCTCGCTATCGCTAAGACTCAGCCCCACATCTGGCAAGACAAGTGGCAGTGCACCCAAGTCCTCATCATAATCACTGCATGTGGTTGGCGTCTGACCACACCCGGCTCCCACACTCACGCCCGCCGCATCCTCTTCTTCATCATTCTCGTCGATGTTAAAGAAACCGTCTTGAAATCGCTGATACCATTTGGCCACATACTGTGCACTCGGCGCAAAGGGCCCAAAGGCACTGTGGCACTCGTCCAATATCTGGGCGGGATAGAGACGCCGACGAAACCCAAACAAGATGCATTGCTGCAGCTCTGCCGGCGTGGGTGCCGGTATGGGCGACAGGAATAGCTCGTCCAGGTCTTCGGACATGTTGGTTGACGTTTTTAATTTACGTTTGAAACGGCTTATGACATTAGCTGGAATGTGTTGGGTGAAAATTAAAAATAGAATTTTGTGACAATTTTTCTTAAACAAAAAAAAGAGTGTAAGCAAAAACAAAGGCAACACACACACATAAAACATAGAAATTCCTCATTCAAGTTGAAGCTGTTGTGGTTGTGGCTAAAAACACCGCAGGCATAAATTCAAACGATAAGCTGACAACAATGACATTTCAATCTTTGATATTAGCATAGGCAGAATGACACAAAAGTAAGTAGTTGGGTATGTATGTACATAAAAAGTAAGCAATGAGTAAGTCGACTCCAGTGTACAAACCAGAAACGAAGGCCAGCAACTTATGGTTAGATTGTGGTCAACTGTCGTAGAGACAGCGCGGAGTTTTGCGCTTTTTTTGTAAACCGGACTGAACCAGACGCTCTAATGGGCGGTAACTCATTGATCAGGAGAATTGTTTCAATTAATATTACTTCTAAAGTCGGGACACTAGCAAGCATACTTGTCAATGTTTGCTTCAACCTGGCATTTCTATGAAAACAAACATCGCTTTTTATGCTGATGTAGAGTTCGGCAATGTGGGCAGAGAAGTTGACACTGGCAACATAAACGAATTATATATAAAATAGCTATATAATCTGTTCTAGTTTGCTCTGATTCTAATGCTCGGCCGCTGCCGACTCAGCAAAACCCAGGTAAAGACAAAGAGCTTCTAACTTAAATGTGCCTGCTTCTCTCTCTGCTGACTTACAAATACTTTAACTTCTATCGAAGTCTCTGCTCCCGTCGCCGACCTCTGGTCTACAACTTTGTGTAATAATACAGCAACGGCCTATTTAAAGCTAATGGCAATGGTAAGATCCTTTTTAAGAAAACTGAACGCGAAGACATCTTTTTATCTGTAGTCAGAAAATTGGTCTGAATACCGGGGATACCAAAAATTTTACTGAAATATCCAGCAAAGCAAAATAAGTTGATTGTCGTGATCCCCGGTAATGTTGGGTTATATACTGTGCTCCTCAGGAACCGGACTTTATCCGAAAGCCTTTCGGACCCTAATCTTTAGAAATTTTTAGAAATCAGGAGAGGTTAACTATGGCGTTCATAGCCGAGGACTCTTTTATAACTTGAGGTTATAATTCTCAAACCCACAATATGATTGATTAAAAAAGAAGCCGTAAAATGCCTGCGGCCATCAGTTTGATCATCAGTAATGTGCATGCTGCAAGAGGCCTAAGTTGGTCAACGAACTTTGGGTTAAATCCAACGCCAACCTTGCCCCTTAGTCCAAGTTCTGGCTTATTTTTTATACCTATAATCCATACTAAGGTACTTAGAGGATACCACATAGATTTGCGGAAAAGTGTGAAGCAGCCAGGAGGAGGCATCTCCAACCCTATAAAGTATATATTTTTTTAAACAGCGACAACAGCCAAATCAATATAGCCTCATCCGTCTGTCTGTCTGTTCGTATAAACACACAGATCTCAGACGACAACTTTATAGACAGAAGGTTCGTACCTTATGCAGGTTTTTTGTAATCAGTATTATTTATCGGATCGCCGAAGAAATGGGGAAGATCGAATGAGCGATAGTCTAGTCATGGGGAAAACAAACATTTATGATGGGCAGCACTGGCTGGAACAGGGATGGGCAGCACTTAACACACCTTAACACTTCGTGTGGTAATCAAAATCTTTGGAAAGTAAAGATTATGTTATAATCGGGCTTGACCGACTTTCTTATTTGATTACTCTTCACTTTGTTAGTCTTTGGTTAGTTCTTAGGTAAAGCTCCTAATTGTAGATGTGAGAATCAAATTCTAAAGTCCTGTGGTGTTCAATGATGACTTATTAAATATAAGTATAAGTATTCTATATAAGTACTCCCAATTTTTAACACTCGCTTCGTAGTACTCAATACACTGTATTCAATACTAAGAGCTCGGTACTAGAGACTCGATACATAGTACTCCTTTCTCAGTACTCGATAGTTAAAACGAAATACTGTTTGTGTTAGCTTATAGATGTCCCGAGGCGGCAAACTACCCGCTGCACCACAAATTACAGTCTCGATTTAAAAATTGCTCATTTCATGTAGAAACAAATTCTATAACCGACTTAACAAACTCCAATTTGGGCTTTAAAGCGACGCTGAATTGCTCTTCAGTAACACGTAAGCTAGTTTTTTGAAAGTTCATTCAAATATCTGATCCCTTTTATTCGTGCTTGAATTTTCTCAAGCCTACCGCTATACTTAAATATAATAAGCTATCAATTTGTATTCAACTAGATGCCAAGCTAAGTTATGGATACCCAAATGCAACATACAAAACAAAACGTTCACTCACAATGCCATCTCATCAAGCGTTGCATTGAGCAACAGATCCCATTGGGGCAATTCTATAGATCATTTTGCAGAATCCCAACAACAAAAACAACAGCTTACGCTCTATTGTCGCATTAGTTTGGTTTTTCTTGTTTTTTTTCACTTATTTTTAGAATGCCAGCAAACGAGTTTGAAACGATTTGTTGGAACAACCAGTTGCATCAAAGGCCATAAAGTTAGAGCATTGTCAATGCAAGACGCGGCTTGGTGTTTAGCTTTGAGACCGAATAGCTGACCCAGTTTAGATGCCAAATCAGAAAAACTACCTAAGCCAAAGATTAAAGGCCTAAACATACAATACTATCTCGTTTAACGGCTAATCGCGGGCTTAACACTCGCATAGATCAGCTGCAAATTGGAGCTACCAGTACGAGGTGTAATCATTTTTTTACTTCTTCCACCATCTTTCCAATTTTTCGCAATTTATCGGTCACGGTTGGGCTTAAAATTGTATGATTGCTGACTGGCCGACGCTTGGCTGCCTTCAACTTAAGATGTAGTCAAGTTAGTGACAGGCTTAGAGCCTCAACTTACAGCCCCAGACAAATGCATTATGTATTTAACTTGGCTAATTGCCAAGCAAAGCCAAGTACGTTTTTGAAATTGCTAATTTGTGCAAAGAGCCGACAGATTTTTGTATCTCTATTTGTGGCAAAAGATACTCGTACTTTTGTATCTTCATTGTCTAGACGATAGAAAATCTCTTACTGGTTGAATGGCCGATTTCACTTCAAACACGCCAGAGCTAACAATGCTGCGTTGGGAAGCAGGCTTAAGTGTGGCGTGCCCAACATTATTTTTACCATGACCGGATGATTCTTTGATTTAGCATCTGGGCATGTATTATCGAAGCAATCAAAAAGGGAAGTGTAAAGTGTAATAAAAACAAATCCACAAAATACTTTTCAAATGTTATAAAGTATAAGTTTAAGTCAACAGCCGGCTTGTAACCAAAATCCAAACGAAAGTCAATTGAAGAAAAGTGTTTCAGTTGGATTTAGAAACATTCATCAAAATTTAGTTATCATCTTCCAGATGGCGGTGTCTCTGTTACATTAACATTCAAATACAGGCTTACATTCTTAGGAATTTGATTCGTTTGTTAAATTTTAGCGCAAGTGAGTGAAACACTCTGCACTATTCTGTGCTGTATGGTAATACAGAAGCAAAGCAGTAACCGATCTGTTCACGGAGTTTTTTTTGGAAGCAACGTAATCAAGAATACTCAATACCCTGACTAGTGGAATTTGTAACCTGGTGTTCACAGAAAGCTCGCTTCTTTGAGATCCGAGCTCCGGGTCCCTGATGGAGTACCTGGTTGTGTACTTAGGCTCTGTGCGGATCCACTTTGTAAGCCTTAGTCATCCTCTTACCCTATATTATGGAAACAATCTTTTATCATTCCACTCCATAAAAAAGGTAAAAGTATAGGGGTACTATAACATGTAAGTAGTTTCATTATCCCACCCTTTCATCTTGATTTTGTGCAGCGTAGATCTAGCTCTTACCACTTAGAACTCACCTCTTAGAACAGAAATCTTTAGGGTTCAAAGGATTTTTATGTAAGATGCGCACTGATGTCATTTAAACTGATTTCAGTAAATCTTTTGATTCTGCTTATCCCTCCTCCTTAAGTCAACATCAGACATGTCACCAAAATCCAAACGAAAGTCAATTGACGAAAGTTATAATTGACTTTTTTGCTCTGTAGGAAGAACTCATATTGGCCGAGTGTGTTGCAGAGGGTAGTGTGTGTGTCTACTGTGCAAGGTCGTGGGTTCGATCCCGCCTCTTTCCTTAAAAACTTACACACCCAGTCATCTTCACTAGCTATTGGCAACAGCTTTGAGGCAACTTGCCATGAAAAAGCTTCTCTTACTTTGCTCTTCATATCCGGCGTTAAACTGTAGGCCTCTTTTCTCTTGTGCGAAAACTGGAGTCTCACAAGACACGATATTGATTGTGTGAAGATAAATTTTCAAAGAAAATAAAACTGGATAATTCTGGATGAGCGTCAATAGCAGAGCTAATATAGCCATGACCATCCTCACAAACTCTTTGTTCGACAGACAACGTCTTAAGAACTCAACAAAATGAGCAAGTTAATGTCATTCACTTGCCATTGCCGTTACTCATCTTTGCGAGTTCTTAAGTTGGTACAGAGTATGCCTTAAGCAAGGCAGCAAAGTCCTAAAACTTTGTTTTAAGGTTCGATTCAAGTGTGCCGCATTTTATTTATACAAAATCCCTCAGTCAATTCAGCCATATTCGGTTAGGACCATTTTTTCGATTACCTGAACTAATTAATTAACATATTTAAACATTTTTGAAACGTGGGCTTGTAAATTGCTCAAAGGCGTTGCCTTAGCCATAAAAGTTCCACAAAAGTGATATCAATATAAAAATCTGTGTTCAGAAATATCCAATTGCCATATACTGAGACGGCTGAATAAATCAAGATTTGGTTTCTTTACCTAATTCAGGCGTAAGTCGGCAGTATTGGAGGCTAATGAACTGACCAAATGTGTGAATGTGAATTAATCAAGCATATTTCTTTTAAAAGCTTTGCATAAATTAAAAAGAAAAAAGGAAGAGCAAATGCAAATAGTTTGAATCGACTGAGATTTCTACCATAATTATATCCGTCTCTAAGCACATGAGCATTGGAGGCACAGACAGGTGAAATTTTGGGGTGCCAGCTGGCAAAAAAAACAGCTGGAGATTTTGAATTCAATTTAAGAGCACAGCAGGTTATTTGCGATTAAAGTAAGTATGTTAGTAAGACTATTTAACTCAACTTAAAAGCAGATACAAATGAATAAAATCATAAATGATTTAGATGAGCATTTTATTAACATTTTTAAGTTAAATTAAATCTTTTGAAAAGGACTTCTGTCCTGCAATGATTCGTTTTTGTTCTCAAATGAGAGCTGAGCACTTGAACACTCAAATTTAACCCATGACTCTAGCATCACAAAGATGAGTAAGGGCAAGTAAGTGTTAGCTGAGTTTTTTGTACAAGCAGACAGTATTAATGGGATAATAATGTTAGAGATTAAGCAGACAAATAGTATTTGCATAACATTTCAACGTGCACATTCCAAAAAAACACAACAGCCTTAAGGTCAACCGAATTTACTACACACACATACTTATATACAACACGCATACATACATAGAAAAGTCTTCATCTAATTAAGCACATTTTAAAATATTGTCACAGTTAAGGGTTAATTTTACACATAATTTGCAGTGCACAACAAAAAGCGTCGGGCGAGAAACTGTTTATGCTCTTGCCAAAAAACTCGCGCTGCACTACAGTAGCAACATTTTTTTTATTGTGGCATATTTCATATACAACACAATTATTTTTAATTATTGTACAACAGCCTTGTTTGTTTTTAGAACGCAGGGCTCTCACACATGGCACGTAAATATTTTGGTTTCTTTTTTTATTCGGCGCGTACTCACTAATTATGATTTTTACAAACAGTATGGGAAATAAAAACATATAATTTAGTTTTTTTGTTTGCGCCTATTTATTTCTGTAAACCCGTGAGTGTTTAGTTTGCTATGAGCTTTTGCGCTTTGATAGCGTTGAGAAATTCGCGTGCAACTAAAAAGTCAAACGTTGGCGACTTTTGGCCACGTAGAAATCACTAAATCTCTAGGAGAGCGGCAAAGGCATTTACAGAGCTAGAGGAGAAAGAATACAGATACAATATATATATATGTACACAAAAGATATAGAGATGCAGAGCACAGAACAGAGCGCACAAAACATGTGAGAAAATTAGATTTCAAGACAAAGATAAAAATATATTGTATAAGAAATGCGTGTATTGATTTAATAAAAATAAAGTAAAACACAACAGGGTGTGTGTGTGTGGATTAAATGCTTCAGGAAGTCAAAAGGTGCAGAATACGGAAACCAAGTTACCAAAACTAATCTGAGTATGGACCGAAACGGGGCTCAAATGTTACACTTAGAAAAATTTAACGCTTGTTTCAAAGTGTTCAGCAAAAAATATATATCCCTCAGCTCTGCACATCAGTTTTGCATTTGTCAGAGCAGCAATTTATGACTGTTTTCAGTAACTTTTTAGCACTACACTAAAAAGAAATATCTAAAATCTGACATCAGCACGAACACACGGACGCTTGCATCTCAGCACACATGAGTATCAGGCACTCAGCTCAGACTTATTATTCTTCAACGAGCAAAAGTAACATAAATATGTTTCCTACTAAATTAAAGGTTTCCAGATACTATTTCAAGATAGTTCAATATTGTTTTTTAAAAATCGAGAACATTTTTGAATCCTCTTCTTTAAAGAAAGAATAGTGAGATTTTTGAAAAACATCCATCATTTCAAAAGAAAAGGAGTAATTCTTAAAAACAAATTTGGGAAATTCGGCAATACATTTTTAGTAAGCCTTTACAATTGCTTTTCAATTAGAATCTAATAATATCAATCAAATATTAAAATTGAACTCATAACAAATTTTGCTTACCCAAAATAAGAACAAAATGATTTTGGTTATATCATGCATTGTGTTAAAGATATAAAGCTGGTATTTTGTGACATCAATCCATTCTCATTGGATTTTGTACGAAGATCAATAAATGTTTGTTGTGGCCTCTACAGAAAATGGTTATTAAGAGGTACCTCCTTGGGAATTTCATTGCTTAAAGAATATTAATTTTTTTTCAAGAAAAAAATAATGAATGTGAGGCTCAATATTCTCATTTTAAACAAGAAAGAACCAACGAAATTATACGCTCAGCATAAATTTTGATGCTGCAGTAACAGCTGAAAGCAGCGCTGCTACTGCGCTGCATCAGCGAACAGTCTTTTGATCATTACTCGACAACCGTTCATCCCATCTTCAACATTCCTTTGGCGGATCGATAAGTTATCCTCATTACTAAATATGTCTGAAAGTACGAACCATCTATCTTTAAAACTGGTGGAGATATGATGCTTTGTTTAAATTGAGGGGGCGGAAAGGGGCGTGGCCAAAAATTAAAATAAACTTGATCTGCATGCAGACATACGATGCATATATCCCATACTTTTGCACAAACTTATAATACTCCATGTACCTACGGTAAACAGTATAAAAATATCTAACTGAAGCATAAAATGAATATATTAAAATCAAATCCATATTTTGTAATGTCACTTTGATGTCATAAATAAAATAAAAATGTCAGGGTAATATTTCTACATAGGTAGAACAAAAGAGTTATAGATTATATAGCATATATAAAATCTATAAATCTGTGGTACAACCAACTTAAATACTTCACTCGGCTTTATTTTTTTGCTAGTATCATGTTTTATGCTGAGGAATCGATCGGTGCCAATATTTTATATCGTGGGAAATCCATCCAAACCACTTCAGTAACGTAAGCTTCCATTTAATATTTTTAAAGGGTTTCTACAAATTTGATATGATTGTGAATTGTATCAGTATACACCATCTTACAAATAAATAAGAATAGGCATGACGAACTCTTGAAATCAATAATTAAATGGCTTAAAAAAACTCCTGGTTAAAAAAATTTGTGCTTAAATCAAGTACTTCCCATCTTATTGAACTTTAGAAATTCTCGATTGAAGTTCCTAGCTCTAACACTTAGGAGTTACCTAATCAACAATGAAGTTTGGGGGAATTTTAAACATATCTCGAGTAAGATGATGCCCATTTTCAATAGCGTTGGT
>JAWNNO010003603.1:0-41172 GCA_035044985.1 Lordiphosa fenestrarum
TAAATATTCCCCCGTCGGCAGGGGATGTTCCTATCTCAAGCTGTTTCACTCATCGTGAATGCGACATTTCCGTGTCCACCACTAAAAAAAATTGACATTCGCAACGAAAACGTAAACAATGTGAGCGTGACAAGTGATTGTCAAACTTCAAATGACAAACGTCTACCAGAAGATGGCGATGCTGAGGGAGGAAAGAGGGATTAAAATCCATTGGGCTAATGAAAGGACGAAAATTGGCACCTACCAGGAACTGATTTCGTTGGCTAGGGAGGATTGAACTGCAGAGGAAGCATCACGAGCGGACTCGAAACATTTTGCGGGAAATGTGTGCCCAAAACGCCTCTTTTCAAAACTATCATTTGGACTTGCTTAAGCAAAAAAAGGCAGATTCGACTTTGTTTTTAGCTTTATTAAATATATAAATTTATAAATTCAATAATTAAAGGCCAATGGATGGCAGTAAAATTAACTTTTGTTTTAAACACTTTTTGTTTCATGCTAAAAGTGACTCCACAATTGCAGTTCTTATATCTTCAGCAGGACCATGAAAACTAATTTTCGATGTCCATATCATCCACGTATCCGTCATTTTCCAACTCGGCAATTAGTTGAATAATCATCTGCTGCTGCTATTGAGCTGCAGCTAACAAAACCACCAAATTAGTTGAACTATTTTCCTTTATTTTAGACGATTTAATTATTTTGATTGACACATATGCTTCAATTTTGGGGGAAAACGAAGGCATTGACGGTATACGGTGGACGGTGACAGTATGAACACGAGTTTAATTGGATTGGACTGTAGTGTGCATAGCCTATTAAGCAAATCCAAATGACAGTTTTGGAAAGAGGCGTTTTGGGCACTCATTGCACTCAGATGCTTCCTCTGCATTTCATTTCTCTCCCTAGCCAACGTAATCAGTTCCTGGGGGTGCCAGTTTTCGTCCTTACATTAGTCCAGTGGATTTGAATCCCTTTTTTTCTACATCAGCATGGCCATCTCCTGGTAGACGTTTCTTCACCAGTCGACATTTAAAGTTTGACAATCACTTGCTGCGCTCACATTGTTTACGTTTTCGTTGCGAATGTCAATTTTTTTTAGTGGTGGACACAGAACGATGAGTGAAACAGCATGAGATGGGAACATCCCCAGCCGACTGGTGAATGTTTTGAGAAAATTTGGCACGGCAAGTTCTTAAAGGTTCTACTGATTTTCCAACTAACTGCATTTCCTTCAATTGTCACCTCTTTTTATACCCTGTCCCATTGAAAATGGGAAAAGGGGGATCATGATGTTGTGCAAATGTATGTAACAGGCAGAAGGAAAAATTTCCGACCCGCAAAAGTATATATATTCTTGATCTGCATGAACAGCCGAGTCGATATAGCCATGTCCGTCTGTCTGTATGAACACGACGATCTCAGAGACTATAAGAGATAGAGCCACAAATTTTTGCATGAAAGTAGATGTATGCCGTAAGCAGATCGAGTTTGTTTCAGATTTGGAATCAATTCTTATGGTTTTATGCTACACTTCTGACACCCGCTGGATTACCCTTGACCCTTAATAAGTCGTGGCGCTTTTAGTATCATTTATCTTTATATGTTTATATGGTATACTATTTCAATTAAACATAGTACATACTGTTTATTCTATTCTCTATCACAATGAATATTTTTTTGTGTGTATGCGCGGTTTTGTGTGTGATGTGTGTGTGTGTGAGTCTTTGTCTTTGTTTTCTTTATTTTACGTTACAATTACAGACATTCAGATTTGGACTTATGCTAGCAATAAACTTTATTTCTTCAATCGATTTTTTCAGTTTTCGCTTTAAGAACAAAGACAGTCTTTTTGTTTGTTTTTGACAACATCCCCATGAGATGTAAAGTTTCGAGTTTGTTTTTATGCCTTGCAAGGTTTCTGTTTTTTTGCAGTGTTCGCCTTTGGCTGCCAAAGTGTTGAAAGCCACCGGATCGGATATTAATCAAGTTTTTTAACCTGTCGAAAAGATCCATAATGACAGACGTAGCTAACATTGCCTTCTCGTTTTTGATGATTATTGACATTTGATGTGGGTTTTTTTTTTTGGCCATTTATGAGCAAGTGTGTGCGTTACATGTACACGTATGTGGACTTTGATGGGTTCGAAACAAATAGGACATATGAAATGGAAAGAAAATGACTAAACGCACAAGAATGTGCACATCAAAGAGATAACAAACTAATTCTATGTGTTCTACAAATCCATTCCGATTCAAATCATGTGCTTGGACTTGAAGCGATTTGTAAAACATGTGTGAAAAACCTAAGTATAGAAATTAAATTAAAAATTGATTAATTCGTTTAGGTAACAATTTTCCAACAGCTCTCTAAATGATTTCAGTTAAGCGTGTTATAGCGCAAATTGCTGTCAACATCGCCGACATTGCCGCCACCAGAGGGAGAGGGTTGTTCGGCTATGAGATCGGTGCTGGACTGCGAGTAGCGACGTGACCGGGGCCAGGGCCAGGCATCACGTATACTATCGTATAGACGTTGCTGGAATGTCTTATACTCCATGTCCACTGACTGGGTATCGCCAAAATTAAAGTCAGCCACTTCCACTGTAAAGCTAAAACAAAAGAGTAAACACACAAAACAATCAGAGTTATTCCAAATGGAAAAATAACATGTAGCTTACCGATTGCGGCTCTGTATGTAGTAGGCCACGCCAAAGATAACCAGAATAACAGCCACCAATGTACAGGTGACGGGCACAACGACCACCGAAAGCTGCGACTGTCGTTTGGCTAGAAACCGGAAAAGCGAAATTAAGTCCAACCTTAGAACCTCTTATGGGTTACGCCTTATACAGACCTTCGTACATGTTTATGGTAACCTGATTGACCGTCTCCGACACTTCGTTGCGTATAAAAAAGAGTATGGCTTTGCTTTCAGAGAAGTAACGATCAAAGCTAATGAAGCACTTGTCATACTTTTCATAAATAATGCACGTCTCATTGCCGGTCACGTTGTATGGAGCTGGAGGTATGTAATGAATGATATTAGGTGTTGTGGAAAGGAATCGCTTACGGCTTACCATTGAAAGCATTTGCGCAGATTTCAAAGGGTGGCGAACCCTTGCAATTGATTTGCAATCTTAACACTTCCCAATGCTGCAACCAATTCTTACCGCTGGAGGCAAAACCAGTGACGGGATCTACAGATCAGAGAGGGAAATAGGTAGAGTTCAGAAATCGTATCGAAATGTATGATCGAAGGGTAGATTTTTAAAGAAATTATAGTTTATTCAGACTTGTTAACTTACCCTTGGATACAAGGCGTCGCTGAAAGTAGCCATAGACGTTGTTAGGATCCTTTGCAATGATACTTTTGTTCACACAATTGTATGGTGGCGTCACATTTGGCAGCAAGCTCAACCGACGCACGCCCAAAGGATTGACCAAAGCTAATGAGCTGTTGTTGCTTGCATTGTTCTCCCTGAGCTGCTGCTGATGCAGGGCAACACTTAGGTTGAGGCCAAGAAGTGCTGCATTATTATGCATGGTCTGGTTAAGATCACGTTTGGAGCGTATCGCCGGCTTGGGTGTGGTTGTGGTAGAAGTTGATGTGGTAGAACTTGTTGTGGTGGTAGTGGCAGGTGTGGTAGTAGTGGATGTGGTAGACGTGGTTGTTGTTGTAGCAGGCGTTGTTGTTGTTGTCGTCGTCGTTGTCGTAGTCGTTGTTGTGGTGGTGGATGTTGTTGGCTCTGGTGGAGGTTCCTTGGATGCCACCACCAGCACCTCAATATCATAATATTGCTCTGCTACTGTATATATTGCTTCATAATCAAAGCTTCTCGACATGCCCAGATATGTACAGTTTTGAAACCAAAAGATTTGAATATAGTATGCATTTTTTCTTAAGAACTCCAAATCAGACGGCCACAGGGCAACGTTAATGGTCACTGGCTCCTGTGTGGATACATAATCTGTAGCTCTGACAGCACTGTGCTGCATAAACTGCAGCTGGCCACCCAGTGTATCAATCAACTCGATATTTCGTTTACTCTGCGCCTGCATTAGCCAGGATATGAAGAAGAATTTCTCCACCCTCACCTCCAACTGATGCTGACCCGGTTGCGTGTTCCGCTGATTATACTCCACTGTCCAATTGCAGGTGGATTCGCTCGTTTCGATTTCCTACAAAAGAAAAATTCGAAATTAGCATATTTAATTGGCTTTCTAATCGCCCAGTTGTGACGCAAATTGATCAACAATAGCAGCTTGGAAATCACTTATAGCATTTTGCATGTGTGGGGGTGGAATCTCGCTGATGGAAAAGCGTACCAGGCACATAGGGAAAAACGTGTCAATGTATTCAAATCGTTAATCAAGCTAATTTTAGTTTTGTGAGTGCCAAAGCTTTGGTTTAAAGTCATTTAAATAAAAACTGAAAACATTTGTAATGTATTTTGGGACCTTGTGTTAGGTTTTAAATGGATGGAGAAAGTTTTAAATGAAAGTATAAATATGAATAATATAGATCAAAGAAAGATCTTACTTAGAACTACAAGCTTAAAGTTGAAGGTAGTTGAACTACTCGACTTGAACTTTCGCTTTCTGGTTTTTTATAGAAATTTTTATAGTAGAAACTGACTTATCTTCATCAAACTGCTAGCTTGCGCAAAGCAAATTCTCTAGAATCGTCAAAACAGTTCTGCTAATCAGGTACTTTCAAAGAAAGTTCAACTATAATCGGTAATCTATAAATCACTTAGATCTAAGATTTTACATAGACCTTGCGCAATTCTCTATTTTAGAGCAAAGCTCTAACCGGCACCAAAACAGTGACCCAAAAATAACCTTAGGAACAGCGACCAAAGAGTGACCGAAACAGTGACCAAACAAATACTAAAACAGTGAACAGAAACAGATTGCCACCAATCAATTTCACTAATTCTAACATTTATTTTAGAGCTAAGAAAATGTTTGATACGATTAGCAACAATTTATTTGGTTGAAATAAATAAATATTTAAATATATATGCCACCACAATTGACTATTATCGGTTTTGAAAACTATCGATGGTGCCTACTATCGATGAGTTGCCAACACCACTGTGTGTGTGTGTTGGTGGATGATGAGCAAAATAATCCAGTCGGACTTTGCCGCTTTTCATATTCTTTTTCTAGAGAAAAAGTCACTACATATTTTTTAAAGTATGATTGAAGTTAAATGTCTATCAGGCCTGTTCCGGTTTTCACTTTCGACAAAATTTGTCGAATTCGAATTTGGTGAAGTGGTTGTTGTATAAAATTTATAAATTAAATCGGCATAAAACCTTTCATTTTGAGTTGATGCCAGTATGCCAGTATATAAAATCTTCACTACATTCTTCATTCTTGAGCTTGGAAGGCTAAAAGTCACTTTAACATGAAACCGTCCCTTCCCTGGGTTGTGCTTTTGGTATGCGTAACAACAAAAACCCATGCTAAAATACGTTCTCAAGGAAGCATTCTTTGACGGTTTCACGCCCTAACAAAAGCAAATGGAACTTATCACCTCTTGGGAACTACTTCTTTGGTGAAAAAGAAGTATGAAAGATGTGTTTTTTCATGGTGTCAGGTCCGACTGGGAAGGTTTCTGTTATGCTCTTGCTCGTACTATTCGAATTGAAAACAAGAAAGAAAGTCGGTCAAGCCCGACTATAACATACTCTGTACCAAGAAAATTTGTCTTTTGATCATAACTCGAAAACCGTTCATCTGATCTTCTTAATTTCTTTGGCGGATCGATAAGTTATCTTAATAACTAAATATGTCCAGAATGAACAAGCAATCTATCTTCAAAACTGTGGGAGATATGACGTTTTTTCTAAATTGCGGGGGCGGGAGGGGGCGTGGCCAAAGTTGAAAATAAACTTGATCTGCCTGCAGACATAAGAAGCATATGTCCCATACATGTCAAACCTCTATCTCTTACCATCTCTGAGATCTGTGCGTTCATACGGACAGACAGACAGACAGACGGACAGGCGGACGGACGGAGAGACGGACATGGCTATATCGACTCGGCTGTTGATGCTGATCAAGAATATATATACTTTATGGGGTCGGAGATGCTACCTTCTGGATGTTACATACTTTTGCACAAACTTATAATACTCTATGTACCTTCTGTACAGAGTATAATTACACCTTATGAAAGTTACTACCTATACTTTGTTTTCTTTTGCAGCCACTGTAATTTCAAATCCGAAATGGTTATTATAATTTTGCCCAGAAGTTTGCAACGCATAGAAATATTCATTTCCGACCCAATAAACCATATACATATATTCTTGATCAGAATGACGAGCTGTGTCGATTGAGCTTTGTCCGTCCGTCTGTCTGTTTCTTCGAAAACTAGTCTCTCAGTTTTGTAAGCTATCGAGCTGAAATTTTGCACAGAGTGTTCTTTGTGCTGCACGCTACTAATTTGTCGAACCAACCGGATCGGTTGACTATATCTCATAGCTCCCATTGGAAAAATCGGTCGGAAAACTAGTTTTAGTTAGAAAAATTTTTTTCTTTTCAGTGGAACCGTCTCCAAACTATGTATGTATTCCTAGGTTTTCTATACCTTTTTATAATTCTGCCAAGTTTGATGAAAATCGGAAAACTTGATGGTACAGCTGTCATACAAAAGACAGGACTGAATAATAGTCTTAGTTAAAAAAAACCTTTTTTGATTTTAATGATAGCATCCTGAAATTGTGTATTTGTTAGTATCACATGCTTTTACCTAATTCTAAAATTTTTTGTCCAAATCGGATGACTATATCATATAGCTCCCATACGAACGATCGGTAGGAAAATGGGTTGATGTGGGAAAAGGATTTTTTTTTAAATATTTAAGCGAGCACTTGCAAGGGTATATAAACTTTGGACTAGACAAAATAAGCTTCCACAAATCCGGTTTTTAGACCAATTATGTAAAACATTTGGACACGTATTTTCGGAATTTCGGAAATACTGCACTCAAAAAATTAGCCAAATGATACTCTGAATGATTTGTAAAATCCTCCCGAAAGGAGATGAATATACTCTTTAATGTTTTGAATGGAAATTAATTTCTGTTCAGAAATTTTTTCAACAAATCTGAAATTAATTTCTGTTCTGAAATTTATTCAACAGATCTAAGGTCTAAAGCCACAAATCGATTCAGTTTTGCTTGAGCCTGCATAATTTTTAATTTTTTGTTAGCCCATTGTGCCACCCTACTGAGTTACAACTCTGCTAGCAGCCCAATTTTCCGAACGAATGTCAGGACCTTAGTGGGTTCTAGGTTACTAATCTTGTTGGGGTTTAAGGGGTTCCAAATGAAGTCCTATTACAAATGTTTGGTTTAAGTGGAACTGACAACAAGGCAGATAATGCAAAATTTTTTGCATTCGCTTTACAATCTCACTAAAATTATTAACAAAGGAAGTCGCTGCGGGTTAAGTTAGAAACTAAAATATAGCTGACATACCGATCGAACTTACATAATTTGACATTTTTGAGGAATTTTCATAAGCCTTTTTAACTAGAAATTTGTGCTATGAATTAGCAATATGAATTTGCGTATTAACAACGTATTTCCCCTTTATAAAAACGATTGTTTTCAAATGGGGCGTATGCCTGGAATGACTAAGCAGTGATAATACCAACTAAGCTGAAGTTAAGTGTTCTTATTTTGTATACCTTTTCATGACCCATGCCATCTTTCCAGATGAACTTGTAGGTTGACTTGTGGGCGGGTTGACCATCCTCAAAAAGGGTGGCGCTTATATTTACGCTTGTACCAATCAGCGCCTGATCTGGGGCCGTTATCCGTACACTGGAACCAGCAACTAAAAAAGAAATAGAAAAACAATATTATTTGTAGTTGTTGTTGAACTCAATTATTGATTAAAGTTGCAGTTGCTGCATACCTGTTTGTAGAACAACGTAGAATATTAACGTTTTTGTTGCCCAACTAGTTGACATGATCGAAATGTGTCGCTTGGAATTTCCGTGCTATGCTAATTATGGAAAATAAATCACTCTGACAGAGTCCACCCCCAACTCTGCCTCACTTCTCGGCCCAGCGAGCGTAACAAACAAAAAAAAATATAAAACAAAACACAGAGACCAGATTTTCCTCTATATCTAAGCACCCCACTCTTTTGGCCTATACCAGGAGACGTTGAACACGGTTAATTGCTTTTCATTTGATTATCGACTTGTTTTCTTCTGCTCGCACAACATTTGCAAAAATATTAGCTATTCTATTGCGTTCCCAGCAAATTCTTACAATTCTGCAGTTTTGCAATGAATGAGTCGCAAATTAGAGATGAGCCATTGTTGATGTGCTCGTGACTCAGTCATAGAGATGGCCAGCCAAGAAGGAATTACTGTGAAGTGAAAACTGTTCGTGTTTTGATAAGTAACAGTTCTACCTGCTTTACGAAAGGATCAGTGGCTTAAGTTTTCATTTGATAGATATATAAGCAAAGAGAAAATGGTAAGTGAAAGTGATTTCAAGTCGAAAAGTGGCAACGCTGCTCCAATGTTTATTTGTAGTGCTGTATTACCCACTTATTTTTATTCGAATAATCCAGAACCAATCGGTTTCTGAGTACATTGGTTGAGCAGGAGCTCACAATTTGCCCTCTCGATTTTAAATCCGAAAATACTTCAGTTCACATATATGACATTTTTCACAGAGCAATTGTACAGTGGTGTCAGCAACTCAGACTTATGTCATTTTGTCATTCTTTTTTTACCGTGGAATAATCTAATTTTAAAACGCATTCACACCATTTTAAGTGACTCACAGTCTGGCAGCCCCACCCTTCCTAGTTTGGTCACACTCTTAGCTCCCGCGGGATGGCAACTCTGCCAATTTTATTTAAAAATTAACGACTCGTTTCGTTTAGTTTATAATGTTTAAAATACTAAGTTCGTTTTATTCGTTAGTTGTAAATATTCCATATATGTATGTATGCATATATATGTGTGCGTAAGTGTATATGATAATATTTGAAATAAACTTAATAGTACAAATGAAATAGACAACGAGATGAAAAAAGCAATAATTACTTTGGGATAAGCACAAAATACTTGAAAGACAGAGAGGACAAAGTGTCCTTCATCGAATGCATCTACTTCTTCTTGCTCTTGCCCAGCGTAAGTGTATGATGTGCCGTGGCCAGCTGCTGTTTGCGCCGCTGAAAGTCCAAGTAGTCCTCTTCGAGTGCCTTTCTAGACTCCTCCAGCTTTCGCTTCTCCTCAGCATGATCCCGTTTCAATTTCTCGAACTTGGCATGCAAATCTTTCTCGCTCTCCTTTAGCTCCGCCTCCTTCTCCTTGACGCGCTGCACGAACATCTGACGTACCTCCTCTTCCTTGGACTGCAGTTCGGCCAGATGGTTGGAGCGCTTGGCTTCGAATGTCTGCTGGAACGAAATCGGTTTGTTATCGCTGTCCACATCGCTGAAACCCATTTGCTCCAATCGCTTTTGTCGGTACAGCTCGTAGTGTCGTGTGTGGGTCTTCTCCCGCATGTCCTCCATGTTGGTGCGGATAAGCATCTCGCGCAGCTTGACGAAATCGCAATGCGTTTCGTTCTCAACCTGGACTGTACCCCAGGGATACTGACGAGCGCGTATCAGCTTGTTGCCCACCTTGATGAACTCGGTGCTGCCCACGACAGCAAACGGAATGTGCGAGTTCATACTGGTGTTTGTGTCGGCCACCGTCTCATCGTCGGTGGGGAATTGATAGATGTGCACACCATTGGTGTTAAGCTCCTGAATGATCTTGGCCTTGAAGCGCTGCAGTTCGACTTTGGAAATGGTGTCGGCCTTGGCTATAACCGGAATGATATTGACCTTGCTATCCAGCTTCTTCATGCACACCAAATCCAGCGACTTCAGGCCATGCCCTGTAGGACAGATGAAGTAGAGACAAATGTGAATGCGGCTGTCGTGGCAGGAGACCAGCGATCGTTTGATCTTTAGCTCCTCCTGCAAGTAGTTCTCAAACTGGGCATCGATATAGTCCACCACAGCCTTAAACGAATCGTCCTTGTTGATCTGGTCGCCATAGCCAACTGTGTCGCAAATGGTCAGCTTCAAGCGGACATTGCTCTCCTGCAGTTCATATGTGTGGGCCTTCAATTTGACACTGGGCAGGGTATGGGGACTCGGTGTGGACTCGAAGCTAGTGTTGAACAGCGTGTCCATTAATGTGGATTTGCCCAGGCCAGTCTCGCCTAAATGCGGGAGGGAGAAACGAAAAATGTCAGTACTCAAGTGTTTTTCAATTGGTGTCAGGGTGAAATTATAGAAAGCAGCATTCAAAATCGATTGCTAGACACTCTGCACATATTAAGCATATCACAGCCAGGGACGGATTGAGAACCCAAAAGGGCCAGCCAGCAAATGTTAAGAACAATAGAACACAGACAGAAAAGTAGACTCAAGGGACAGGTAGCCAGCATTGCATTGCAATGACTCATGGAGCTGGAATTGCACTCATTTGGCTTCAACTTCAATTCATGTCGTGTCCGTTGATTCACTCTGCCGCATACACACACACACACACCCACACAGAGAGAGAGATATACACACCAATGCACATAACGTTGAAAACGAATCCGTTTTGAACGCTTTTGTTGACCAACTGATCCGGCAGGCTATCGAATCCCACATGGCCCGACTGCTTAAGAGTGCGTAAGTGCACTTCTTTTTATTAATGAAATCAACTTCTGCAGACATTCTGAATCGTTTAAATCGTTTCTTATAAAGGCGTCGCCAGCAAGTATCAAAAATCAAAACTGATAGAGATGGGCAGTTGAGGGTGGACTAGGGAGGAGCACGTGATGGCTGTGATTGAGCACGGTGACAGTTACTTGCAAGTGGTATTCCCGAAAGAGATTTGTAATCGATTTTGATCGGCATCGTACATCAGCTGTTGACAGCTGAAATGTGCATTGCGTCCAGATAACTTCAGGTTTGAGTCTGATTAAGACTTGGTTTGTCGGGAACAAAAAGGTGTCTTTAATGGGTCATAGAGGAAAATAAACTGTAAAAAACGCTAAAGATGGGCCAAGAATTTTCATTTTATTAATGTAATTTTTAGATATTCCTCTGTCTGATGAAGTTCTTTGTCCTCATCATCATTCCTTTTTTTATTTCTGCTTCCTCTTTAATTTTTATGTTATATTTTATAATTATTTTAATAAAAAAACTCGCAGTTACAATTATCATAAAACGAGCTGGCACTCTGCCGAGCACTTGTCAGCGTGCATTTGTGGTCGGGTGGCAACGCTGTTCTTGCTGATGTGTCTTCCAGTTGTCAAATAGAACGAGGAGACAAAAGTTTATTCAAGTCTTCAGCAATTTTTCTATTTAATAATCCACAATCATGTCGAAAGACACAAATCCCAAGGAGGCCGTAATCAAGGCAGCCTATGCCGATGTTCACAAGTTTGGCAACAATCGCGAGTTCGACAAGGCCGTTAAGGCAGTGAATCGCAGTAAGTTTTCACTTTCTCTCGCCCTTTGATTAAACATTTATTTTTGCTTTTTGCCTCAGTATTGGGCGTAGCGCCGGATGATCCAACGGCTCTGCACTGCAAGGTTGTCTGCCTGGTGCAGTTGTCCAAGTTTGACGAAGCTCACAAGTTCATTGAGAAAAATCGTCTGGCCACCTCGCTGATCTTTGAGAAGGCCTACTGTGAGTACCGCCTGAACAAACAACAGCAGGCGCTCAAAACGATTGACGATGCTGCAGTGCAGCCGCTGCCCGCCAATCTAAAGGAGTTGCGCACCCAAATCCTTTATCGCCTGGAACGCTTCGAGGAATGCCTGGACTCTTACAGGGACATCATTAAGAACACCAGCGATGAGTATGAAGACGAACGACGCACCAATTTAAGTGCAGTGGCTGCCAATTTAGCCCTGGACAAGACCAAGGATGTGCCCGAGGTGCCGGAGGATACGTATGAGCAATATTTTAATAGCGCCTGCATACAATCCAATCGCCAAAAATATGTGGAGGCCGAACGCAAGCTGCGCACCAGTGAGAAGCTGTGCCGTGAGTTTCTTGAAGAGGAGGGCGCTTCTGAGGAAGAAATTCTCGAAGAATTGGATGTAATACGTGTGCAGTTGGCCTATTGCCTGCAGTTGCAGGGCAAGGTCAAGGAGGCCAGCACCATATATGCAGAATGCTTGCGTCACAAGCCCAAGGATGCGGCACTGGTGGCTGTGGCCAGCAACAATGCGGTGGTTATCAACAAGGATCAGAATGTGTTCGATTCTAAGAAAAAGATACGCGCGGCCATGGCCGAGGCCTGCGAGCCAAAGCTAACGTCGCGCCAGAAGCAAGTGATTGCACTGAACAACTGCCTGCTGGCCCTCTACTCGGGTGCCAGTGATCAGGTGCATCAGCTCAGTCAGAAGTTGGCCCAAAACTATCCACAGGTGGAGTTCGACGCTCTGTTGATACGCTGCAGTCAGCTGGGTAAGGACAAAAAACACAAGGAGGCCATCGAGCTGTTGCAAAAGTTTGCCATTGCCCACAAGTCGCACGAGTTTGTCAGCAAGTTTGCCATCATCCAGCTGCAGTTGTTGCAGGTAAGAGTGGAATTTTCCTCCTAAATTTTTGTTCTAATCCTGCTTCGTTTTCCTCCATTACAGGGCAATCGCAAAGATGCCATTGAGACGCTGCTCTCATTGGGTGAGGCGAAATATAAGCCGGGTATAGTCTCCGCTCTGGTCTCTCTCTATCTGGGCACGGATAACAAACCAGCGGCCTCGGCTTTGCTGAAATCGGCCGTGGACTGGTACAAGCGTAACAACGTAAGCAGCGGCGATCTGTCCGACATGTGGCGTCAGGCGGCCGAGTTTCATTTGCGTGGCGGAGCCTCGGAGACTGCAGCCAGCTCACTGGAGGAACTGCTTAAGCTTAAACCGAACGATATGAAGGTTTTGGCCCAGCTGGTCATTGCCTATGCCCAGTTTAATCCCAAGCGTGCCCTCGAGATAAGTCGCAAATTGCCCAAGTTGGAGACACTAACCACAGCCTCGGAGATCGATGCGCTCGAGGCCGCCAATTGGGTAATGTCCGCCAAGGCGGCTAAGAAGTCAGCGAACGCCAAGATCGAGCCGTCCCCCAGCACTCCAGTGGAAAAGAAGAAGAGTCAGCATCGCAAGCGCAAGGGCAAACTGCCCAAGAACTACAATGCCGAGGTGGGACCCGATCCAGAGCGCTGGCTGCCCAAATATGAGCGTACCGGCTTCCGCAAGAAGCGCGGTGGAGCGCGAGCCAAGGACATTATCAAGGGCTCGCAGGGCATGGCTACTGGAGCAGCTGATCAATAGTAAGTAGCAAAGAGTCAGCCAACAATTCAGAAATTGCATCTTATCTTTTTTTCCAGCGATATGTCGAACCGCGTCAATCTAAGCAAGCAATCGCCCGCTACGCCCGTCTACCAGGAGACCACACCTGGTCCCCGGCAACAGCATCGCAAGGGTGGCCACAAAAAGAAGAAGGGCGGTCGCTTCTAAAACGTTTTATACTCATTCAATAAACTTAAACTGGTTAATGCTTGTATCGTTAAGTATGTAATTTACTCCTCATTGTCATCATCGGCGGCTTTCTTGTTGCTTGCACCCGGAGGCGGAGGCGGCGGTGCCTCATCCCGTCGCGTGTCATAAGAATGATAATGCAATGTGCTCAGCCAGTCCAGCAAATTACGCTCCTCCGCTTCGGTCTTGTAGATTTGCTTAAAGATTTGCTCCTCGATAAACTCTCGCACCTGAGTCTGCTGATCCTGCCATGTCAATGGATTGTGCATGCCATCCTTGCCATAACGATCGTTGTAACGCTCATAGTGTACTGTGTCCAGCACCAAACCCAGGCCTGGCGCCATGGGCAGATCCAAACGCTCCTCGGTTAGGGCTCTCTCCAGGGTGCTAGTCGTGGTGTTGCCCCGCACAATGGCTATGGCCAGACCAACCATTTTGCGTATCTGATGGAGCATAAAACTTTGACCCTTCACCTGCAATGTGACAAACTCAATGGCTTGTGGACTCTGGAAGGGGGCGCTGCAGGTGAACGACATGATGAACCGCTTAGCCGAGGGATCTAGAAAGTTTCTAAAAAATGCAAGCAATTTAGTTAGAAGAGACACAAATTCGGATAGGTCGGTTCAAAGGGCAAGCGAACTGCATACAAATAAAATTCCTACTTCAACTGATAGATTCTTTAGGCTCTCAGGCCAAATCGCTAGCGTGCAGACTGCAAAAAGACTTGCGGTAAGAAATATTGGAAGGCACCCATACCAAATCAACCACCTTAAGATACAACGAGTGCCTGAGTGTAAGGATATAACAGGATTCCTTGATATAACAACACCCATGTGATTCACCCCTCAGCCAAAGTGAGACGTTATTCTGAACCTGAAGGCAGTAGACATTTTGCTGAAGTGTCTTCGGGATTCTGGTCACAATATCATGCTAGAACTGGGAATAGAACCAGAGATAGAGATACAGCACTATAAAACTATTTTTTGTGCGGTCAATTCATTTTCATAGTTTTCTAAGTTTTCAAATAAACTGACTAAAGTGTTCGAAGCGATCCAGGTTCCAAGCCTCGTAACGGTCTTTCTATGCGATCTAAAGTCCATGATTGCAAAGCAATTATCATGCCTTCCTGGAACTGGGGGAACCTGTGTGGCTGTGTGGCTCGGCAAGCTTCACAACTCTTAAGAAATTGGAATCTTATATAAGCCGAGTCCTCTAGCGCATTACTGACGCACATTTCAGAATGTTGTTCAATGTTTGCCCGTGTACAAAAACTAAGCAACAGGACTTAAGGATGGAAGTGAATTTCTAAACTAAAATGCCTTTCCAAACGGCAGCACAAAAAACTGAATCAAATATTTCGATTTTCCGAATATTTAAATCCTATTTAAGTATTATGAAATTAATGTATTTACTTTTTGCTGGTGAAATTGTGAAAATTTTTCGTTCCCTCGTAAAGTTGAAGCGTTTCCCTCACTTTCTCCAGCCGCTCCAAGGGAATGCGATAATCAATCTGTTCGTGCTGCTCCTCGCTGGGGGCAAATGCCACAGTGGGAAGTGTATAAGTGTAGGTACGTGCATTACACTGATCCTTGGCATTGAAGCCCTTGGTCACACGCTCCACGCCAAACAATCGAATCTGTTCTGGCAAGTCATTGTTGAAAGCCTTTAAATCAAGATCTTCAGCTGATGAAGAAGAACAATAAAATTCAAACTGATTGATTTAGGAATCATTGGTCGACTTACGCAGCTTTACGGAGCACACTTGGCGAGCGGCTGAAACACCTTTGTCGGTGCGTGCAGCACGTTGAAAGCAAGCAATCTGCACCTGCTCGAAACTGTCCTCGGTTATCCATTTGTGCTTTAGCATTACCTTGAAGAGTTCCTCCTCGATGGTCTGCATGCCGGGATTACGCTGCATACCAAAATAATTGGCTCCACAATAGCTTAGCAGAATGGCACACTTTTTGCGTTTGATGCGCTCGAAGGCAGGATCGGAGGATGCGCGTTTTGTATCATTTGAGGTGGCATCCTCTTCGTCTTGGGTCTTCCAGTCTACCCATTTCTTGCGCTTTAAATTGCGTTTTATGCGGCTGGTTTCCTTGACAGACTCATCCTCAGCCTGCTTGGCTGCTTTTTTGGCGGCATTGTCCAGCTCCAGCTGATCCAGAGCCTCTGACATGGCGGCGGCAAAGGATTTGTAACGTGATGAAGGAAGGATCAGACGAACTGTGAATATATTTGATTGATCAATTGCTAATTTGTTTAAAAAATGCCAGTAGAATTCACCTGCCTTTGTGTAGGCGTGGAATAAATGTGTGGAAAACATTATTTGGGGCCCTCGCACGTGTGTGTGGGTGGCGCCTCTGCTTCTTCTCTGTTAGAGATGAGCAAAATGTTTAAGGAGTGAAGAACTTTAGAACTTTAATTTCAGCCAGGCAACTTTAATAATAATAATAATTAAAAATACATTTTTAAAAGCTTAATAAGCACGATTAAGCACTTTTTATTGTTTAAATTGCAAATTGGCCAGCCGTGCTGCCAGATCTACAAAAAACCCAGACTTAATTATTGAAAAACAGTATTTTTGCTCCTGCCGCATACGGTCACACTGCATAGAATCCAAAATGGCTGAACCACAATTTTTGTACAGAAGAAGCGTCCAAGGAGAGTGTGTTTTCCAAGTAATTAAACGCAATAAAAACAGAGAAAATTGATTCGAGCAGCCAATAAACAATTTGTTAGTGTTAAATCAAACGCTTCAGTGTGCTAAAAATATGGTTAAATAAAGCCAGAAGTGTGCGTGTATAAAGGAAAGTTGTCACTCTGCGAGCAGAAGAAGATTAATGCAAGAAGGAGAGAGAGAAAACATTTTTTGCAAGCGTTGGAATTAAAGTCGAAGGTGGAATGAAAATGCATAAGCATTCAAATTAAAAGCCCAATAAAAATGCCGAGACATAAAAAGCGTTAAATTACTGAAAGAGAGAGAAAAGTGAAAATTGTTAATGTGAGCTCCGTTGCTCTCCTCCACCCGCCCCGTCTGTCGTTTGTGTGAATGTGTGCGTGTGTGTGAACATAGGCGATGGATTAAAAAAAATCAAATTTGATTCAAAACAAAAACTGTGTAGTCCTGCTAAAGCCACGAAATGTTCTTGTGAGACGCAGAAATTTATAAAAATAAATAACGCCCACATTGTAAATTCCAATCGAACGCGCAAGTTAAAAAAAACAAAAATACAAAAATGGATCTGGATTTGGAGCATTTGAAAAATGACTTCTTGCCACTCATCACGGGCATTAAACAGGAGCAATTGGATACAGTGGCCTCAGATGTTTTAAGTTTACCCAGTGCTGTAGGCGGCGTGGGACTAGGCGCCGGTGCAGCCACTACATCAACCTCATCGAGCTCATCATCGGTGGGCAATCCCTGTGACAGTGCCGAGAAGAGGGTAAGTGTCTTGTTGGATGAGCACCACGTGCTCATGGCGCCTTAACTATGAAGCGCGTCTTCTTATCACTTAATTTATAGTCTCGTGCAAAAAAAAGAAGTATTTTAAACAAAATACTACCTTATCTTTTTCCCATGCCAAATACAAACAAACAAGCGACAAACAAACAAATACCGATGTGTTTCACTTTCGTGTTCAAGTCTCGTGCCAGTTGTTCGGTTTCTGGTTTCCAGTTTGTGTGAAAGGCAATGCAAATACTCTCGCACAAACAGACACACACACACAACTAAACAGATGCGTATTGAACATAGCGCTTTCCCCCCACCCCACAAGTAGAGTCCCGCCAACAAGATCAGCTGCAGCTGCTACGGCCAAGTGTTTGCTTCTCTGTTCCCGTCGCGCTTGAGCGCCACCAAACGTAAACGTCGTGAGGAGAGTCTCTTCTTGATATTCAGAAATACAAGTTCTGAGTGGCCGCGTAGGACAAACTAAGTCTTTTTGTGCCCTGGGTAAACAGAGGATACCAAAAGGTAGATCGGTTATTATGTATGTGGAATAAAGGAGAAATTGTAATTGTAAATACAAGTATGAAAGAAGCTTTACCTAGAGTTTTTTTCATTCTTTAAATTTTTGTTTTGGGTTTTTTTTTTCGTTACCAATTAGTTAAAGGATATATGTATGTATTCAGTTTAAGAAGTATTCCTTTGTACTTCTATAAATACACCTGATTTCACCGTGACTGTCTTGTTGTCTCCTTGTCGCCTTCTTTGATGCCTATCAACAACTACTGGACTGCTTCTTTCTGACTTTATCGCTATTCAACTCCAACGAATTGAACCTGCTTCGCAGCCCTTCCGCTTTCCAATTTGCCGTATTTACCCGGCACTTTGTGTGGAATAACCATTCCTCATGCTCTTATTCGAAAATAATAACATTCCATTGTCGTTTTTCAGCTAAATTTAATATAACATTCTGCCCTAATGAATAACGACAATTGGTTAAAGGATCATCCTAACATATACATTTTGTTCAATGTTGAAGACAATCAAATTCATTACACATACATTGTTAATTTGTGAATTATGGTATGAACTTTTAACGTTGCCAGTTTGAGGCATCAAATAGAAAGGTGCAAAAACTAGCTTCTCACACATTAAAGACATTTTTCAATCACCAAATACAGGAAACAAAACAAAGCACGTGTTGACGATAATCCCTTAACATTTTTTAAAAGCCCCAAAGGTGCTTAGCTGAAACCAAAGTTCATTGACCAAACCAATTACAAAGTTACAGATGCAACTCTTCAGAAGTTCAGCATCTTCTTTATCCCAAAAATTTGTTACCTACAGTCGAGTACTTCATGGCAATGTCCAATAAAGTTTAATGGCTTTTGATCTGTCGTGAGTATTATGAAGTGAGACTGTGCATACCACTCGAATACCACTAAAATAAGTTTAAAAAGCCCCACGCCTGCCTCAGCGGAAGCCAAAGGTCATTGACGAAACCAATTACACAGTTGCATTCGTATCCGGCAGTCAATATTCTGTCTCCCAACAATTTGTATACTCTGTAACCGAGTATATTAAGTTTGTGCAAATGTATGTAAAAGCCGACCCTATAAAGTATATCAACAGCCGAGTCGATTTAGCCATGTCGGTCGGTAAGATGGTAAGATATGGAGATTCGACATGTATGGGACATATAGTTAGGTAGGAGCCGTATTCGCAGCGGCCCACTTCCGTAGGAGGCTGGATTAGCCTCAGTTAAGTAGCAACCTGTATTCGTAGAGGTGCCTGTGTTCGTAGAGGCCCTAGCCAGGTTTTAAGAGTCAGCTATGATCGTTTGTAGCCACAATGAGAATAGATGAGGATCAACTTCGTTGTTGAATTGTTGCTCTTTATTACGTGTGCTTCGTTGCACGTCTCGAACTAAACTAAACTTATTCGATAGACATAGTGTGCTTAAGCTAAGGAGCTTTCGGTGAGCTTAAAGAAGATGTATGATGATAAGCATTATACGGTATGACTATATGTTTCCCATAACTGCAGGCAGATTAAGTTCACAACGCTCCCGTCCCCCCAATTTGGAAAAAACCTTATTTTCTCCCACGGGTTCTTAGATAGAAGGTTCATCCCTTATGTACATAATTATTTACCGATCCGCCAAAGCATTGGTAAAGATAGTATGAGCGGTTGTCGACTTATGAGCGAAATATTGTTAGCTGCTGTCAGCTGCTACTGCAGCACGTTGGTACAGAGTATAATATAGTCGGGCTTGACCGACTTTCATTCTTATTTATCCACAGTTTGGTATTTCACTTAAGTCAAATGCCTTTTAAAACGTGCAGTGTATGGTAGAGTTCTAAAATCCATACATTTTTACCAGGAGGAGCACCAGCATTATGTTAAAGCACTCAGCCATAGGCACTACATTCACCCGGCAATAAGCAGGATTCTCTATCTCTCTTTTATGAGACTAAAGTCACTTGAAGTCTGCACTATCTATACTCTAATGGCGATTTAGTGAATTTGCATTGCTGATTTCGAGCATGAGCTATGCAAATGCTTAAAATCCACCTAAAACATAACACAGTAACATAAGAAAACGGGACTATAAGCCAAAAATTCATGGGCTTATGGGTTCTGATTCAGTTTCAACCGGTTCAATGTGCTTCCGAACCATATTTTCTTTACTATTTAAGCTACGCCGGGTGAGATGAAGAGATGAGTGTGTGTGCCAACTGTGCCAGAGGCCGTTGGTTCTCTCGATCCAGCCTCGGGACATCTAATGAATAAGTTATTTTCTTTAAAATAAACTCCAACCAGTTTGTTGGAGGCACCTCTGAAGTATCTAGGCATGAAAAAACTTCTCAAAAACTCTGCCGTTCGGATTTGGCGTTGAGCTGTTAGGTCCCCTTCGCTTGTGCTAAAATTCGAAGCACACAAGTCAAGTGATTGAGAGAAGCTCGACTCCGGCCCCTTTGGGGGGCTCCTAATAGTCAATTGTTGCTTGTTTGTATTTAAGTTACGCACCTGATATTTGAAATGTGGTTAGTTCTGTTAGCTTATCAAATTGAAACTTGTTTATATAGCTTTCCGAACACAACCTAATTCGGAATCATTTTGAAAGTTAAAATCGGTCGTAAACTCTTTTAACTAGATTAGAGCTTGTTTTAAGTTGAAACAAAATTCCAGTTTTATTATTTGAGCCCCATCAAAGATGAGTAAATAGTAGGATATTAAAATGTGTGTCATGTGTACTTCGCTAGGTTAAAAAACTTTAAAAACATTCATACTTAATGCAACTCGTTTTAAATACATAAAAATATGCCTTAACAACTGATTATTAAAGCTTAATACAAAACGTATGGGTGATAAGAAAGAGTTTGGAGCCTCCTAAGATTCCTTTCAGCTAGAACTTACCAATTTTTATACTCTGTACCGTAGGTACATAGAGTATTATAAGTTTGTGCAAAAGTATGTAACAGGCAGAAGGAAGCATCTCCGACCCCATAAAGTATATATATTCTTGATCAGCATCAACAGCCGAGTCGATATAGCCATGTCCGTCTGTCCGTCCGTCCGTCTGTCCGTCTGTCCGTCTGTCCGTCCGTCTGTCCGTCCGTATGAACGCACAGATCTCAGAGATGGTAAGAGATAGAGGTTTGACGTGTATGGGACATATGCTTCTTATGTCTGCAGGCAGATCAAGTTTATTTTCAATTTTGGCCACGCCCCCTCCCGCCCCCGCAATTTAGAAAAAACGTCATATCTCCCACAGTTTTGAAGATAGATGGCTTGTTCCTTCTGGACATATTTAGTTATTAGAATAACTTATCGATCCGTCAAAAGAATGAAGAAGATCGGATGAACGGTTTTCGAGTTATGATCAAAAGACAAATTTTCTTGGTACAGAGTATGTTATAGTCGGGCTTGACCGACTTTCTTTCTTGTTTTTTTTTCAAAATGAGTTAACTCACTCAAATTGCTCAGAGTTGGTTAGTTGCTCTGTTGTTCAATTGGTCTGTTGCCCAATGGCAGACAAAAGAAGATTTTCAACCGACCGTTTCTAAGGCAGCATTGACTTGGATTCGGGGGTTCGAACCCAATTTTACCAATGGGTTAAGGGTCAAAATATTAAAATGTGCTCGAAATTTGGACTTTCTAGCAGATTTTTGCAGACCCTGGACCTTACTTTGAAGCCAAAATACCATCGTTTTTATGCTGTTAATGTTACACTTCTGTTATGGAATATGGTTTGGTAATGGTTGTTTAACTTCATTTGCTTACAGTAACGGTCTAATACAGCGGTGGGCACCAAAATCTTATTGAATGGCAGAAGTTTTTTTTGCTACGAACCATAGGACGAAGAACTATTGAACGTTGATAGTTAAACTGTTGAACGATTACATATTCAATAAGATAAACTCTGTTCCGAACTGTATTTAACCAAACTCTTGACATAAATCAAATAAAGTGCTGGATATATTCAAAGTCGATCATTTTTCACCTGTTTAAGTATTTTCCTCGTAGCATGTGCAAATACATTGTATATGCTTCGAGTGCCATTGTGGAGTAGGCACAAACCAAGTGAGGAAAAAGAAATACAGCGCACATGCACACACATACACACACACACGGTAAGAAATAAGCAGCAATGGGAATGACATGCACTCATTCAGTCCATCCGTCAATCATCCGTACGATTGTGTTTGCTCTGCTCGAATGTTTGGGGCGGAGGGGGACAGACCAAGGGTCTCCCTCAACAACATTCGGCGTTATTTGACCTTACACTGGGTTGCTGTTCGCTTCATACCCATTTAATGACCATTTCTGATGACGTTTGAGGTTGTCGATGATGGTGTTAAATTTTTGAATGTTTCAAGTGGAAAGTAAATCTGTTGATTCAAACAGGAGAGGAGGAAACAAACAAAAAATGGCTGATCAAAGCAAAATGGCGTTTGTACTTAAGTATATTCACCCAGGAATGGGGGGAACTTGGACTGTGGTGACAGCCACAGCTGTCAGAGATGTCGAACTAAAGAAAAAGAATGCTAATCTCTTCAGTTGATTGCATTTGTGGTCATCCCTCGTACCTAAGCTGAAGCTTACATTCATGTGTTTCTATGTGCGCCATAAGGTTGTAATTAAAATTTGACACCATAATGAATGGGAAACCCAAAATTAAGCGTCGGCCATTTTGTTTTTCATTTTTTTTTTACCGTTGTTGTTGTTGTTGCTTTGCCTTTGCTTTATATGTTGTTGTTGTTTTCTCTTTCGTCGAAACGTAACATTAATTCCAAGAATTCGCTTTTAATGATGTACAATTAACTCTAATTTCACAAGAATATGCAAGCAAAGCAAAAAAGGCAATACAGAAATAACGACAGACTTGACGAGAAGGAATTGGGATCTACGAGGGTTGTTTAATAGGTCTTTATAAAACAATAGAAGCATTTTTAAACGGCTTATCGAAATAGTTAACGAAAACCGAATAAATCACGCACCGGAAACGATTAAATATTTGAAGAGAAACGTCCAACAGTTTTAATGGGTTCGGGGAAAAAAAAAATTACCAACAATATTATTGAGCTCGTTAATTTCAGCAATTTTTAGTATAATTTCCGCACCTCACACCAACTGCTTCCCCTGTATGCCCGGGTCTTCCCCAGATACCACATAGTTCATTCAGCATTGAGGAAAAGTAGCAGGTCCTTTAAAACTGCTCAACAATTTTATATTTTTGTACTCTTTCCCATCATTCTGCTCATTTTCGGATACCATTTCGAAAAAACGAAGCGTCTTTTAAGGCCATCCACTCATCCATACCATTTTGGAGCTATTTAAAAGAGCGAACCTGCTAATCCTCTGGGGCATCATCGACGAACACAAATGGGAATCGGAAGGGGCATTGTCTGCGCTTCACATTAGGTAGGGTAGAAGGTGCGTTTTTCATCACCAACCACAATACGATGCGACAGGAAGACATAATTGTTCAAATGCTAAGAATTTCGAGTGAACTTAATAGTGGTTGTACCGCAAGGATTTTGAAGGCCCATCCAGAACCCAAAGAGTATAATTTTCCATAAGTTGGCTTCATTGGAAGGCAGGAACTCTCCTGTGCGTACAAATGAGGTAATGCTTTTGACCAGTTCAACATGGAGGACCAAGATTGGTCCTGACTAACTGCGTCCCAAGTCGACTCACTTCTTCTCGTTGGTAACTATTGGTAACAGAGCGATGCACCCGCAAAGCTGATGGCTAACGTGAGCAACGAACCCCCAGCAATCAATAAAAATGGCCACCAATTTCTGCACATTCGTTAAATTTCGAATGATCTATGCACACAATACATATATCATGCGTGGCTGCCATTTTGGTCGGAGCCATTTTGGTCGGAAAACAGTGATCTTCAGGAGACAGGACTTAGCATCATAGAAATCGATCAATACATTATGCAATGCCAACGAACTTGTAAATTAACCAACACTAGATTTGAAAGACATGTCACCATACCTTCAACGGGTGAAAGTTAGATCTCCGGTAATTTTTCTCCGGAATTTGAACTCACCACGGCAGTCATTCAAAAATTGATAAAAAAAACATCAAAACCACCATTATGACTGGGTAACTCCGAGCCGAGAAGTCAAACGGTTCTCGCAAACGCGTTAATATTCTATTGGTTTGGCATTCGCGAGGACAATCAAAAAGTCGCAAGGCCAAGCGATATCCTTTTACGGCTTAAATTTGGGCACCCCATGTTTTTCACTAGCACAATTATACGTGGCATGTTCTCCCGTGGGCAAGTGATCGATAAAAACTGGCTGACTTAAGGATATTATGGTTTTCTTTATTCAATTTTCAAAAAAAAAAAAATTTTGTTTTTAAAAATGAATATGTTTGTTTTGTTTATAAAATATATGCATTAAATTGGGAATATAAAGGTTTTTTGTTTTTTGTTTTTTCTCTCAGCGGTCATTGTCGAAAGCGCTCAGTTTATTTTTCTAAAAGTAATTTATACGACAGAACAACATTTTCAGGGTCAAACCAATTATTATATATTTATTGAAGGCCCGTTTCCGTTTTCAAATTTAGCAATCCTCTTGTGCAAGCTTACTTAATAGATCGGGGTTTGTCAAGGCCCAGCAGATATTTTATGAAATTTTTGATCACATTAGAGTGTTTTTCGACTCTTCGGTATGATTGAAATAGTCATAGGCGCGCTCGCTTTTGGATCGTAAATGATATTTTTGTCGGGAGGAAATGGTCCCCTAGCAGCAATTCTCTTCTAACCGGTCTTACAGATCAGTTTCTACTCATTTTCGAGTCACATATCCAATGACTTGCAAATGTTTATTCACTTTTGAACCATCAAAACAGTTAAAAAAGACTCCTCAAGGTGATTTTTGATAAAATTATCTTTCAAATGCTGTGTGGTAAGATCCCACTGGGAATTCAGCAAAAAATTAATGAAATTTGCCAACACATTGGAGTCTTTTTCGACTCCTCGGTCATAAATGCGCTCGCTTTTTGATCATATATGATATTTTTGTCGGGAGTAAATGGTCCCCTAGCTGCGACTACAGTTAAGACTCATTTTCGAGTCTTTTTCAAGTCCTAATTCAATAAATCACAAGATGAGCATGTGCATGAGTCATTTTTGAGTCTTCTTTCAATCGTGATCTCTAATGTTTAATCATCGAAAGCGTTTGAAATATAGACTCAACCAGGTGATTTTTGTTGAAATGATGCTCCAAATGTTTGGCGGGGTGTGGGAAGAGAGAGGGAAGAGTATTTGTGTGCTAAATTAAAGCGGTGCAAACCAGCTCTGACCTACTTCATCGACCGCTGGCCAACGACTGAAAAGTTGTTTGCTCTCTTGGCACAAATCTCGGCATGCGTTCAGCTCGTGTCGGTGTAAATAGCGAAATTTGTTCTGCCCCTGTGGGCTGGGCTTGGCCATCGCTAAAGTAGATTGTATTTATCCGTACTATGTTTTCTTTTCGGACTTAATACAGTAATATTGCTTCAAGTGCACAGTGCAAAATTCTTAGATTTTGACAAGACTTATTGATCAACTCTCGCACAATAGAAAATGGAGAGAAAGAAACCATGTTACCAATTATCTTTATTAGCTCGGGCACACAATCTTGCCGAGAAGATCTTGGAAAATGTCGCTTTTCACTTTCTCGGGGCGATACCTGTGTCGCTCGACCATCCGTCCGAGCGAGCGCGCCCATCTGTGTATGTGTACGTTTGTCTGTGTGTACACATTTTAATTGCTTTTCTGGATAGCCAGTGGGCGGGCGTCGGGACTTCATAATCCATGGTCGGTCCGTGCGTAATTAAAGTTGACTGCCAGAGCGGATCTGTTGATGAAACCGGGGCAGGGGGTGGCAAGGCAGTAACCACACACGCGCATACATACGTATACGTATGTGCAGGTGCGCCAGGCCCAGGGATTAGGGCCATAATCCGATCACAAAAAGCGGATTATAACGCACAACACACAAAAAATTTGTACTGCACTCAGCAACAACAAAAGTTAACGTAACTTTAAATTGGCAAAGTCTACAAAAAAAAGACGGCAACGTATTTCAGCCAACTTTCATAAGCCGCCTAAGTCCGGAAAATCCGTCGAATGAACTGTCATTCGTAGACTTAAGCAGACTTTAAAGCTGTGTTGCATATCCGACATCCCACTCACCCATTTTTGAGGCCATATGCCTATGCCTGCAGCTGCGTCAAATGTTAACCCCATCCTGGCGAGGCTTACGATGTTTTTGTATCTACATCTAGACGAGGAAGCCATTTTGGAAAATGTTTCTGTGTGTGTGTGTGTGTGCGTATGCATGCTGACGTCATTGTGGCCCCCGGGAGCGGGAACAATTGCATTCCAGGCACAAAAAGAACCACAAACCGCAGCTGCCAACAACGGCGGTGGCTGCGAGGGCTTTGGTAAGCTCCAGAGACCAGGCTTCGCCAGACCGTTAAAACCACAGCACCCAAACCATCGTCCCATCGAAATCGTCTGTAGCAGTACCCGAGGCGGCAGCAAATGCTCAGTACACGTGGTGGTACCAACTGAGTCCGTTCATTAGTTTGCGGTTTTAAGTTTCATTTCGTTTCGAAACCAACTCATCTGCGTCGACATTGTCGTTGGACACTATTCCATTAAACCAAAAGATATTCCATTTTTAAACATTGTTAAATAATAATCAAAATGCGTAATTTTACACTTAAAAACAATGGCAAGCTGCATGTTGTTGTTGATAATTAAAATGTGAATCAGATTAAGTTGGTTAAAAGTTAAGCATAGAATACAGAACCTTCGTATATCCTACCATTCAATTCCTTATAACGAATGTATAACGGATGCAATTAAAAAGCAGTAGGACTATTTGTCGTTGAACTCGATAAGTGGGGTGCTGTTAAGGAAACAAAAATCCTTCATTTGACGTTCTCCTATTCTTCTGTTATGAACCTTTCCTCATTTTCGTCCTTTCCTGGACTGGAACCTGGAAGTAGTTCAGTAAGCTTGTCTATCAGTTATCTCTAAATCATATAAATATGCCGGAATAGTTAGAAACCATCAAATGGTATCAGTCAAAAATATCTGTCAAACAGAAGTCGCATTTATGCCTTCTCTTAATTTGGGTTTTCACTTCACTGAGTTGAGAAACTGAATCGTTGAATTGAGAAATGCTTCACTCTGCCAGAATAGGCAGAAACCATCATCTAAATTTGATTTAGTATACTATTTATTTATCATCAGACAGACAAGTGGTGCTAGTCGATTATATAAAATCAGATGGTCCATTCGCGAGTTTTTTCAAGTTAAGTGACCTCTAAACGGTTTTTGGGCCATATCTTCAGATTTGTGTAAACCGAGTGTGAGGGAGTGCTATAAGCGACATGCTCTACAGCGTACGCTTGGTAATTTCCCAGGTTCTTGCACTTTTGTGAAATTTGTAGCACTGTGTTATTATATAGAATTTTTGCAGTATTAGTTGTTCCCTATTTACAATCAAAAAGTAGCAGTTTAATGGCATAATAGAGCTTACGAGAGGAAAAAGTTTCAAAGTAATTTACGCTCATATGACTATATCATAATCTTGAGCATTTTTGGGTGCTATTTCGTTACGCGACTTCGACACGTTATTACGTTTAAACTACTCCAAAAATTGGGTTTAAGTTAGTTAGTTCTTAACTTGATGTTATTTGGTTACGATATATGGTTTCATTATTTGGTTGCGGTTTCTTTACGTCATTTGGTTAAGTTCTTTCTTATTTAACGTTCTCATATTACATTTTTTTGGTACGCTAAGCTTTGCTTTATTAAGTTCAAGCTATTTGAGATTAAGCGTTAAGTTATTGCGCTACGTAATTTCTTAACTTTACGTCACATGGTTACGATATTGCTTAGTTTGTTACGCTTTTACGCTATGTCACTTCTTTGGGACGCATTATTGCATTCAAGCCAAACCTCGAGCTTATACTTAACGGTAAATAAAGTTATAACACGTTACTCAATTTGGATACGTCAAGTCTAGGATTCATAAAATTTTCCAAAGATAATTTCCTGTTATGTTAACAAACACCAATGAGAAATAATTTTATTCTTACTTGTGTTATTTGTTACTAAAAACCAAAATTTTTCACACGCATATTTCTTTGCATTCTATGCCGTTGCACACTTTCTCTTCCGTTTTTTTTAGAGGCAGCTTTCATCGGAATGCCGTCCACTTGTACGTACTCCTTATCGTGTACCAAAATGTAATAAATTATATCTCTACGTCATTTGACAACGTTATTTCGTTATGTAATTTGATTGCTTTATTTCGTTGCGTTATTTTCTTACGTCAATTGGTTCAGCTACTGACATTCGAAAATAGCATAAGGCAAAGTTTCATCAGTCAGTAAACTGACTTCGGAATATTGAACTCATCTTAACTCCTTAAACAGTTCGCTAACCGCTTCCTTATGTTCACCCATGTGATTTCCAACTGTCTCTGTAATTATACACTCCTCATCACTTGAATAGGACACCTCCTAAGTATGTTTTTTATCGCCCACTGCTCCCAAACCAATGATAATAGAGACTTAATTTTTTTTTTAAATTAAAGATTATTAAATTTGTTATTTTTAACCAGATGGAATTTTTCATGATACAGCTTTAAATAATATATCAAACATAATCCGTCAAATTCAGGGGCTCAAATATTGAATAGGACACTTAAACAAACAAAGTATTTTAGAGAACCCAGTTTCATTTTAACATAAAAATAACTTAAATATAGGATAATTTGTTTAATTTAGAAGAAAACTAATTTGTTTCAATAATGCGTCGAGCCACCTTGCCGTTCTAGAACTTCAGTCATCCGGTTAGGAAGGGATTGATACAAGCTGGCCAAGTAATTTAATGAAATCGAGTCCCAAGCTAATTCAATTGCTTTAATTAGTTCGGGTACACTCGAATATTGCTTTCCAGAGCCATATATTTGACGAGTCAGCCATCCCCAAACATTTTGGATTATATTTAAATCGGGTGAGTATGGCGGCCAGTTTAATAGGTCCACATTTTGACTCTGTATATAGGATTTTACAACCCCAGCTGTATGTATCGGCGCATTATCATGTTGATATATCCATGGTAGAGGTCCAAAAAGGTTGTGAAAATGTTTCTTTGTAACATAACGCATTCATCGTTGATGACTGAAATTATAGTTTGCAGGTGCCATAGTAGGATATGGCCCCCCACACCATAACACCTCCAGCTCGGCTATGCAGACGATCCAAATGATGGGGTTCCTTGCGTAGATCATGGAAATAGTAACTATAACCATCTGGCCCTTCTAAGTTAAACTTTTCACGCTATGCCACTGCGAGGTCCAGGTCACATGCTCGCAACAAAAATTAAGACGTTGCGCTTTTCTTGCCGAGTTAAGGGGAGGCTTCTTCTTTATTTTCAACCTCTTTGGGTGTTTAGCCTTCGAAATAACGCGATGGACAGTGGATACACTAGCCTTTACATCACATTTTTCACGAATTTTCGCCACTGAGTCGTGAGAATTGGACGCTTTTCTTAATATGAGGCGTCTTTCTGCATCGGTGAGCACACTGTGCGTGCGGCCTTTCATATTTTTTCCATATTCAGACTCATTACTTAAGAATCCCGTTATGACATGTCGGCTCATGTTGATTTTTTTTTTGCATTTTGCAATTGATAGACAAGAGTCCTTGTATGTCTTTATTTTTCCAATTTCCTCCTCGGTTAAGGCTTTTCCTCCATCCATTTTAATTTTATATTAAGGCCCTATTCTCCTTCAGCTTGCTGTTTTTGGACCTTTTTTGAAAAAATTCTCATTTGAAAACGCAAAAAGATATTTGAATTTTGTTTTTTTTATTGAATTAGTAATGAATGAAAGAAAATAAAAAAAAATTTTTCGCCGCGATATAGGGGCTGTCCATAGATGATGGCACCGTCAAAGTTGGCCCTCAAAAAAAAGGCATGGTGCTGGCGGCCACGATTCCGCCAGTTCTACTGAACCGATTTGGATGAAACAAAGTTTAATCGACGTAGAATTGTCACCATTCTGGCCCGTAGTAAAATAAAAATTTTGCGATTTTTTTTTAACAAAATGGCGGCCACTTGAAATTGACAAATCGAATTTGGACCCATTTTTTTTTGTAGTTTAGTGTAAAAAAAAAATAGTAAAAAAAATCGCAAAATTTTACTACGGGCCAGAATGGTGACAATTCTACGTCGATTAAACTTTGTTTCATCCAAATCGGTTCAGTAGAACTGGCGGAATCGTGGCCGCCAGCTCGAAAAACGTGGTTTCGAGATAAACGCGTTCAAAGTTTGAAGTTTATTAAAAACTACTCATTTTAGCGAAGACATGACCCCACAAAAATGGCCATATCTTCTAAAGTATTTCGAATTTCAAAAAAACCCTTTTAGGGTTATATTCTTAAATGTCCAAGCTATAAAAAAATGCAAAAAAAAAAGTCGAAAAAAATTTTTTGCTGAAAGAGAATAGGGCCTTAAAGGCAATCGTCGAAAATCACAAAAAAGTTCGATCAGCGAAAACTCAGTGGGCATCTGCCAAAGTAGACGCTCAAACAAAACGCATGTTCTATTCAAGTGACACAAACTATTGACTCAATTTTAAACGAGTTCCCACGTAAAGCTAGATAAAAAATACAAGAAAGAAAGTCGGTCAAGCCCGACTATAACATACTCTGTACCAAGAAATTTTGTCTTTTGATCATAACTCGAAAACCGTTCATCCGATCTTCTTCATTCCTTTGGCGGATCGATAAGTTATTCTAATAACTAAATATGTCCAGAAGGAACAAGCCATCTATCTTCAAAACTGTGGGAGATATGACTTTTTTTCTAAATTGCGGGTTCGGTAGGGGGCGTGGCCAAAATTGAAAATAAACTTCATCTGGCTGCAGACATAACAAGCATATGTCCTATACATGTCAAACCTCTATCTCTTACCATCTCTGAGATCTGTGCGTTCATACGGACAGACAGACGGACAGACGGACATGGCTATATCGACTCGGCTGTTGATGCTGATCAAGAATATATATACTTTATGGGGTCGGAGATGCTTCCTTCTGGATGTTACATACTTTTGCACAAACTTATAATACTCTATGTACCTACGGTACAGAGTATAATAACGGCTCTTTTCCAGAGCTTGCAGCTTGTTGCTGAGAGAGGTAAATAGTTGAACAAAGAGAACGTGCAGAAATACCGTTAATTGATCATTTCCCTTTTGAGTTATAAGCAATTGTAAAAAGAATGTACAGGGTGTCCTATTCAAGTGATAAGGAGTGTAACTACCATTACTTTTTACACAAAAAATAGACTAAAACTTATTGTCTGACTGCATTTGATTATTATACATACCCCTTATAGAATTATCAAAAGACAAAAGGGACTTTACTGTAATGACATTTCGGGTAAAATAAAATGTTTCATTTTTATGCCAGTTGCCTTTATACACCAACTCTGCGAGAGTTGACGTTCTATACCTTTAATGGACTTTATCGATTTTCTCATAAAAACCAACTTTTGCCTCTTTCCTTGCGTGCCTTTTACGATTTCCATACAATTAAATCTTAACGACTGCAGTGTTTGAGAACGATTCGGTATCTCCCTCTTGCCAAGTTCCAAATAAATCAAATGATATTATACCTTTTTGTTTAATGAGCTTCGAGAAACACTCGAACCGTCTGGCTCAAAGCGAAAGGCATTTTGAGTTAAGATTCTCATAGAAATGAATAAAAATATAATTTGTATGGCTGCATGCCATTCTTATCCTTTATCGGTTTGTTTGTCAAATTAGAAGTAAATACTAGATTAATCTAAAACAGGCGACTCTCAGCAACTTTAATTCTTAAGATTATTCACACAAGCCTGATAGCTTGGAGAGCTTGCGAACCTTGGACTTTGGACCAGAGTTGTGAAATGAAGAAAATGCTGAGTTAGCTGTGTGAACTATCTCTCTCTCTCTCTCTCTCTCTTCTGAGTATATATATTGAAGTCGTCGGGTACAGGCTGGTTCAACTTAAGCTATTATTTCCATACCACAGCCGATGCAAATAGTTTATCGATTCCAAGTATAGGGGCAAAAGAATCATTTAGTGCCAAAAACAGTATATGAATTCGATATTGAAAAGGTAGAAATTGTTCTGGTAATAAAGGTACAGTGGCAAAGGCTTTATAGGGCTAAGGGAATTTCATAAATAAATATTTGAAATACCTCATTCTGTCTCTTACACAAACTTTATATACAAGGAAAAAAGATTTTTATATATTCAACTGCTGTTTTTTCATGAACTCCATTTTAATCCACAATCAACATACATTTTTATGAGATCATTTTTGTGGCAATTTGTTTTTTCTTTTCCAACTTCCTTAAGTTGCCTTATGAAATGTTATGTCCAGGTCATTAGGGATTCCCCATTAGGACGAGGCACTTGTTCGTCCCTGCCTCTCAGCGGAAATGACAACGACGCTGCCGGATATATTAACGATTAAATCAAATGACCCAAAAGGGGCATTGGCAATGGATACGACTGTGATTTGAAATGCGTATATTTCATTTGATGTTCAGCTTGTAATGTTTTTGCTTTTGCATATTCATATTTCGGGGCCTGTTTATAATTCCGGAATACATGCTAGCACACCCCTCTGGCCTCCATTAAAATTTATTGGCTGCTGTTGCAACTTCCAGGGCCGATGGCATCGCATAAATCGCGGCAGCAACTGTTTGGCTGTTTTGGTTCATTTCAAAGTTTTCAGGTGCAATCAAGTTTTAAGACTTTTATTATGAGTGGGGGAAAATATAAAACATTTTATACGTACAGCTTGATCTCGCTCTCGTTTGTTGAAGCAATTTTTAGCTGTCATTTTGCAAGTGTTATGCTTTTGCCATTTAGTTTATGGCAGAACCTTTTTCTTGAGGAGTATATCGTTGACTTGGGCGGTAAATGAATCTTTAAAATGGCAAATATGGTAATCAGGACTGCAAACCCAAAACTTCTTGTGGGAGCCGGCGAATCGGCTTGACCTAAAATGTACCAATAAACAAGGTTTTGGTTCGAAACTTGTTCCAGCCCATGCTTTATTGAAGTTTATATAGTAATCAGGGATGCAAACCGGTTCCGAACCGAACCGGTTTTGAACCAAACCGAACCGCTTATTTCAGCTGGTGAACCGAACCACAAACCGAACCGGCTTCCTTTAAGAATTGCTGAACCGAACCCGAAACCACAAATAAAAACGGTTCGGTTCGGTTCAGCTCTCTGGCGAGTTTAAAGACGGGAGTCGCTTTCCTCTAGCCAATAATACTTATTATTTTGGGAATTTGAATCGTTTCCCCAAGACAATTTTTCTACATATCGTTCGACTCTCTACATTCTTACCTACTAACTTTTAAGGATGACCTAACGAAAATTTAAGAACGAGTAATTCTGCAAGTCTTCAGTAATTGCCCTCCGATCTCTTAATATACGTACCATCAATGTACATTCTTTCCTCTAATGGACAATATTTGGAATTTTCTGTAATACATTCACCTTACTTCAATGCTAAACAGGAGAGTTTTTATAGTTTTCTATTCTAATCTTTTCTGGCCGACATTCTCTGTTTTCAAAGATCATTCCCCTAGGATCTTATAGACGAATCCTTTGAATCTGGCACAATAAATTTGCGACATTCTTCTAAGGGTTTTAAAGATATTCAAATGGAATATAGGAATTCAATTTGAAAGTGTGCAAAAGTCACATGACAATAGAAATCATAATGTACCTTTGTGAACCACTGAACCGAACCAGAACCGCGGTTCAGTCAGTTCCAAAAACCGTGTAATTAACCGAACCGGCGGTTCAGAAACTGTCTGAACCACTGAACCGAACCAGTAATTATATTAGATTGGTTTGCATCCCTGATAGTAATCGACCCAAACTGTCGGTATAGGGTCGAAAGTGATTTGTAACATGGAATTATTCCAATTATAATTTACTGTTAAGTAATATTTCTCGTCTACAAATGTAAAATATTATCAAAGTTATGTTATCTTGTTTTGTTAATCATTTAATAAGATTTGCAGTCAAGGATCTTATAAAACAAAGGCTAAGATGGAAGGGTTTTAAAGATAATTTTCAACATTTTAATAGATTTAATCATAAAACTTTCCTGCCAATTGTAAGACTGAGTCGCACAAAACCGTCAGGATAACAGAAGAAGTCGCTACGGGCAGTAGGTCAAATTTTATCATGTCTATAATTGTTCATGAACTAAGCCAAAATTTTGGGTTCAGAACAGGTTCCGGTTCAGCTTTTAAACCCTAAGAGGTTCGGTTCAAGGCTCTGCTCACAGTTAATTAAAAGGTTCAGTTCATAGCTGTATTGCAGCTCTGCCGCTAATAGCTAATGCTAATAGTATCTTATGATTCGCTTTCATCTAAAGCTTAGTAGTGACCGACTGGCAAAGATACTCTTGAAATCAAAGAACTCTTTGGCAGCGAATTCATTAGTTTGTCTTTACTCATGTACGATGTATACCTTGTTTGGCTATTTATTTTCTTTCACAATGTAAACAAAACCAAGATCAGCTATTCAGTGGATGCAAGAATACATGAATGCAGTAATGCTGCCCTTATTGCATCTTTTCGATTAATCGTGATATCGATAACATAATCACGGCGCTAAAAGCCTATCATGAAACCACATTTCTGCAATATTTAGTCCGATTAATATCATTTATTTTGATGACTCAATAAACTTTGAACCGTCATTAAAATTGGGAAAACCATTATCGCTCTGTCATGGACTTTCCCCCAGCAATAAACTTTACATTTGTGGTCATATCTATATCTACAAATATTTATGACTCCAATAAAAATAAAAAACAATATATTATTGTCACATCTTGAACAAACTCTTTGGGTCGTTGCAAATTTGATTATTTTCATCAGATTTGATAACCAACGACCAAATCGAATCATAACCAATAACAATTGACGGTCTGTTTCTCCTAGTAACTGTATGGAAATGCATTTTAAATAAATAGTAAACAAAATTGATTAAATTACAAAATATAAATTGCATATTATACGTGGGTCGGCTGATAAGTCATTGGCCTAAGTAAGAAATCGTTAGTTTTTTATACCCTTGCAAAGGGTATTATAAATTTGTTTGCAGAAGCTTGCAACGCATAGAAATATTCATTTCCGACCGCATAAACCATATATATTATTGATCAGGGTGACAAGCTGAGTCTATTAAGCTTTGTCCGTCCGTCTGCCTGTCTGTTTCTACGCAAACTAGCCTCTCAGTTTTGAAGCTAGCTAGCTAGTGTCGGAACCGACCGGATCGGATGACTATATCTCATAGCTTCCATAGAAACAATCGGTCGGAAAACTAGTTTTGGTTTTTCTTTTCAATGGAAACGTCTCCAAACTTTGTAAGCGTAGGTTTTCTATGTTTTTTTATAATTCTACCAAGTTTAATTCAAATCGGACAACTATATGGTATAGCTGCCATACAAAAGATAGGTCTAAAAAACAGTCTTAGTTAGAAAAACTTTTTTTTTTTAATGGTAGCATCGTGCAATTTTGTATTGGTTTGTTTCTCATGCTTTCACATAATTTTACAAATTTTTGTCCAAATCGGATGACTATATCATATAGCTCCCATACGAACGATCGGTCGAAAAATGGGAAAAAAGTATTTTTTTAAAATATTTAAGCGAACACTTGCAAGGGTATAAAAACTTAGCTTAGCTTTCTCGTTTTTCAATATAATTACAAATTATACAGTAGGTGGTTTCTGTTTAAGTTTAATAGAGTACGTTGAGACCTATACAAGTGTGCAATTTCAATGTGGACCTTCTAGTTTAAATGATTATGGTGTATGTGCGATGACACCCGAGCAAACTTTGAATACAAACAGCAATAGTTGACCCCATTGCAAATGTACCTTCAAATTGCCCTGATATTTACTTCAATGCATTTACCCTTTTGCTTACTCACTTTGTTTGTTTGCTTATAAATCACATTATAAAAAAAGTGCATTTAAAAATGTTTCAATACAAATGGTGATTTTTTAAACCACTTTCTTTTTGGCAACATTGTTTTTTTTGGCAGCTCGGCTGTTTTTGTGTCTCTTGTTACTGTCAAACATGTTCAGTTTGGTTTATAATTTAACCATGAATCGACTTACAAACAAACTACTTTTGCAGATTATTGAATTTTCGGTTACTCCACTTTTTTTTTAATCGGAAAATTGTGTTCAGCAACGAAATTCATTTGAATGGATTAGTGAACAAGCAAAATTGCCGTATTTGGTGTGAAGAGCAGCCAGAAGCATTGCAAGAACTGCCAATGCATCCCGAATAATGCACTGTTTGGTATGGATTATGGACCGGTGGCATCATTGGAACGTAACTTTTTAGGCAGGAATATTACAGTGCACGGAGACACTGCACCGGTACCGACATTTTTATACCCGTTACTCGTAGAGTAAAAAGGGTATACTAAAGTCGTGCAAATGTATGTAGCAGGCAGAAGGAAGCATCTCCGATATCATAAAGTATATATATTCTTCATCAGCATCAACAGCCGAGTCGATATAGCCATGTCCGTCTGTCCGTCCGTCCATCCGTCCGTCTGTATGAACACCTAGATCTCAGAGACTAGAAGAGCTAGAGCAACCAAATTTTATACGTAAGCTAGTATTGTCTGTAGGCAGATCAAGTTTATTTCAAATTATGGCCACGCCCCTCCCGCCCCCGCAATAAAAAATATTGAATAACTCCCACAATTTTTAAGATATCGAGCTCTATGTGGCCAATATCTACAATCTCACAAATTTTCAAAAGGATCGGATAATAAATGGCCGAGTTAAAAAAATGTTGCATACTTATCCGAGCTGAGCTGAGTAACGGGTATTTCGAAGTCGGACGGGGCCGACTTTAACTTACGCTCTCATTTTTTTTGAACAAATTGGAAGAGCTTATCTTGTCCGACATGTGGTTTCAACAGGACGGTGCCACATGCCACACAGCGCACAAAGCAATACCTAATTGAGAGGCCAGTTCGGTGAACAGTTTCTTTCACGTTTGGGTCCGGTTAATTAGCCTTGAGCCTTGTGGAGCTATGTTAAGGCTCATGTCTATAGCCACAAACCTACTGGAGTTAACGCTCTGGAAACCAATGTTGCAGAATTTATTCATAACATACCGGCAGATATGTTGGAGAGAGTATGCCAAAATTGGACCCATCGTATGAACCTTATGAGGTGCAAGGAATAAGGAATTCAAAAAATTTTCTGAATTTTATGTATTAATTTTATAATTAAATCCGAAAGCTGCTAAAAAAAAAAAATAACCCTATACAAAACAAAAATTATTTGGAGATGAAAGCAAATCATTTTTTGTTTATTGACCTTTCAAATGCAATTCGATATTAGCTGGCAGGTGCCCCCACCTGTGGCTTTGTAACTTTTTTGGTTGCCTCTCCCTTGGACATGTCTGGTATGCAATTACTCTCACACCACTCGACCCTCATCCTCTGCAGCCTCCACAGCCCATGACAGTGTTGGCCCACGCCCTCTGTGTTGGCTTCCTTTGCTCTATACCTGCCACACACCAGTCACCTTTAAGTCCTTATTAATCTAGTTATTCATTAATTATATATGCAAAAGAAGGAGAGCAGCAAAATGAACACAATAATTGGATTGTTGTTGCATCGCCGTTTCGTTATATTTTAATGCCCACCGCTGATTTAAATCAATGAACAACTTCTGAAAATTCAGCCCAAGAGACTTTAATTCCTAGGCCTAACAAGTCCTCAAGTCAATTTAGAAATGTGTCCCGGGCAGAAAACATAAATGCAATTTATTTCCACTCCTGTTGACTCAAAGGCTTTTCATGCCCGTCGAACTTCAAAGGATATTTATATTTTCAATATGATGCGTGTGATTCTGTGTGGGTGTGTGTGCAAGTGTCATCTGTTGGATGTCCTGCCCATGTAAATTTGCAAAATATACGAAATTGATGTGGAAGCAATAATAAACAAACGTTAGCCTGTTGGGTCCTGTAACCTGAAATATGAAGAGAACCAAAAGGGGCCACAAACCACCAGCAGCAGCAGCAGCAGCATCAGCAACAGAAATTGGCCGCCTGCTGTCCCAACCCGGGTTGTCAGGATATCTGTTGCACACACACGCATAGAATAGGCAGCGACTGAGACGCATCCAAAGCCACATGATGCATGGCTCATATTACACTGATTTATGGCCCTTGTCCAGGGAAGGCTGACTGTTCCATAGTGTTCCCGTTTACAATTTAAAATATACGTTGCCTTATTTGTAGAGTAATCAACGGATGAAATTTAATCTAGGATTCGAACTCGAAATTAGTAACTTTCGGACTTTAATTAACCTGTTTTTTTTTTTTGTCTCCCTGTGTATATGACACATCACAAATTGTGAGCACTTACATTACCGTACAACGTTACGGGATGGTGCATTTCCCCCCATTAAATATGTCAGTCCGCCCTGCTGGGGAGACATCATTTCTGAAATGCCTCCAATTGGCTCTGACAATTTGATTGTCATATAATGGAGCTATTGTTGAAATACCTTTTAATGGAGAGGAAATCTAAATTGGAGATAAGTGAGAAAAACAAAAAAAAAAGAAAACCAAATGGATCCTCCAAATGAATTAGTTTTAATATTCTAATAAGCCAATGTCGTCATAGCGATAACGTTCATACTTGAACTTTTAACTCTGAATGACAAAATAGAGTTAATTTCATGAGGCTTGAGATTACAGCATACGAGGTCAGTTTTAAAATACAGGGAATTTTTCAATAATTTTATATTATTCGACAAAAATTACTTTTTATTTTGAGTTTTGGCTCGATTTATGTAATCCAACGTTTCTAGATTTTGTAACGAACTTTGCACGAAGTCTTATGGTACAAATACGCTGTACATTTGTCGGAACCGGCCGGATCGGATGACTATAACATATAGCTGCCATAGGAATGATTGGTCGAAAAACTAGTTCTAGTGCGGAAAACTTTTTTGTATTTAATGCAAACGTCGCCAAACTCTGTATTTACTAGTTTTCTATGCTTCTCCATGATTCTGCCAAGTTTTGACGAAATTAGACATCTATATAGTATAGCTGCTATAGAAAAGTAAGGTTAGAAAAATAGTTTTGGTAAAAACGAGAGCGTAAGTTAAAGTCGGCCCTGCCCGACTTCGAAATACCCGTTACTCAAGGCAATTAGTGTTTAATAACCTCATGCGGCTCAGATAAGTATGCAACGTTTTTTTAGCTCTGCCATTTATTATACGAACTTTATGAAAATTTGTGAGATTGTACATATTGGCCACATGCACTATACTGAAAAATCTGAGCTCGATAGCTTAAAAATTGTAGAAGATATATAACATTTTGTATTGCGGGGGCGCGAGGGGGCGTGGCCAAAATTTTAAACAAAATTGATCTGCCTGCAGACAATACTAGCTTACATCTAAAATTTGGTTGCTCTAGCTCTTCTAGTCTCTGAGATCTAGGTGTTCATTCAGACGGACGGACGGACAGACAGACGGACATGGCTATATTGACTCGGCTGTTGATGCTGATGAAGAATATATATACTTTATGATATCGGAGATGCTTCCTTCTGCCTGTTACATACATTTGCACGACTTTAGTATACCCTTTTTACTCTACGAGAAACGGGTATAAAAATTGTATTGTTTTCAATGTATACCTCTTTAAAACTGGCATATATAATTATTTTATAAGCTTTCACGCAATTCTTTAAAGTTTTGTCAAAATCGGATGACTATAGGTTATAGCTATCATAGGAACGATCTGTCGAGAAACTAGTTTTAGTGAGAAAAACTTTTTTGTTTTCAAAGAAAACGCCTCCAAACTTTGTATTTCTTAGTTTGCTATGCTTTCCCAGGATTCAACTAAGTTTGGTCGATATCGGACATCTATATACTATAGCTGTCATAGAAAAGTAGAGTCAGAAAAGTGGTAAGTGTATACAAACTTCAACCGAGCCGAAGTTAACTTTCCTCTATTTTTTTTATTCTTTATGTGTAGCGTAAGCGAGTACATACAAACAGTAATGCTTTCAACAAACACATGGTATTCTAACTTAACCAACTACCCTCGCACGCAAACTGCTGGCTGTCAAGTATGTATCTCTCGTATCAGCATCGTTCTGAAAAATGGCTTAACGCGGGAATCCATTTTGATGGGCGCACACAAATTAATGGAATTATGGTTGCTTCAGAAAATGGATTTCGAATGTGAAATGTGTCTGGATGTTGTCATTCTGGACTTTTAACCGATTTTCGTCGCTGTTACAGAGCCAACTTTCCCACTCAGACCAAAAACAGAGGGCAGCAGGGCGGGAGGGGGAATGAAATTCAGTTGTAGAACTTCTTTCATTTCATTTTCGCAACAAACTTTTCTGTGAGACTAACGAGAGAGAGAAACTTTTTCTGCACTGAACTCGGTTCGCATCAAATAAATTTGAAATTAAATGTTGAAAAGGCTTTTAAAGGCTTCCTCACAATGCCCAGAATGGGAGAGTACGGAAAACATATTAGTGATTACTTTCATCATAATTTCATCAATCATAAATGCACTCATTCATTCGGTTAGTCCGCCCGCCCCTTCTCCGTGTCGCAATTTCATCAATTCACATTTTTAGAGCTTCATGTTGGAACTTTTGCTGCTTTGGGGAGGCATCCTTTCCAATTTTGGTCGTAATTGAAATTGATTTAAAGCTATTTTTATGTATTCATTTTGCTTTGCGTATCAGTCTAAGGGTCAAAAGTTGAAATGGTTGAAGCTAATGGGAAAAATGAAATAGTATTTTTGGGCTTTCATCTTTCACATATGGACATTTCCATTATGGGATCCATAGGCATAAATAAAACGTATTTTCAATTAGTTCTTTACTTTGAATTTAAGTTCTTATCTCGCACTTAAATTGTTGCTAAAGTGAATAGCAAGTGAAGTCTTGTTTTCAAAATACTGGCAAAATAAGAAGAAGAAGGTATTCGAGCACATCTTTAAAAAGAACAACAAAGAAAGTCGGTCAAGCCCGACTATAACATACTCTGTACCAAGAAAATTAAACGCTCAGCATAAGTTTTGATGCTGCAGTAGCAGCGAACAGTCTTTTGATCATAACTCGAAAACCGTTCATCCGATCTTCTCCATTCCTTTGGCGGATCGATAAGTTATCGTGCTAACTAAATATGTCCAGAAGGAACAAGCCATCAAAACTGTGGGAGATATGACGTTTTTTCTAAATTGTGGGGGCGAGAGGGGCGTGGCCAAAATTGAAAATAAACTTGATCTGCCTGCAGACATAAGAAGCATATGTCCCATATATGTCAAACCTCTATCTCTTACCATCTCTGAGATCTGTGCGTTCATACGGACAGACAGACGGACATGACGGACATGACTCGGCTGTTGATGCTGATCAAGAATATATAATATATATTTTTATTAAATTTTCAATTGTTCATAAAATTGGTTATAATAATGCGATTTAAGTCAAATATGCGCCGTTTCGT
>JAWNNO010003611.1:0-25015 GCA_035044985.1 Lordiphosa fenestrarum
GCCTCAGAAGTATAGTGGAGTGGCCAGAGTTACTATCTTCCCAGGTACCACATTCTCTCAACCTGAGAGCGGTGCTACTGGCGATTTCTCTACACAATAGATCTAGAGGCATAAGGTGTAACATTATGTTAAATGCATCTGTGGGGGTTGTGCGCAATGCACCGGTCATGCATAATGCAGCACTACGTTGGACTTTTGTAATGGTTCTGAGGACGGAAGGTATACCCAGAGCCGGCCACCATACGATGACTCCGTAAAGTAGTATTGGGCGTACCACGGCTGTGTAAAGCCAGTGAACTATTTCAGGGGAGAAGCCCCATTTGCGGCCAATAGCACTTTTGCACGAGAAAAGTGCAGTATTTGCCTTTTTAATGCGTTCAGTTATATTTTCGTTCCAATATAACTTTTTGTCCAAAACCACACCAAGATATCTGGCAGAGTCGCTAAATGTTAGGAGTGTATTGTTTAGTCGTGGTGGTATTAAGTTCGGTATTTTATATTTGCGGGTGAAGAGATCGAGTGCAGTTTTGGTTGGATTGACTCCAAGCCCACTTTGTGTCGTCCAATCTGAGAGTGTTGAGAGTGCTTCCTGCATCAAATCGCAGAGAGTTTGAGGAAATGTACCTCGTATTATTATTGCAACGTCATCCGCGTACGCTATCACCGTGTATCCCCGCGTTTCCATGAGCCGCAACAGTTCGTTGACTGTCGCCACCCATAGAAATGGCGAAAGAGCACCTCCCTGAGGAGTGCCTCTACTTACATATCTTCGGGCGCAAGCATCTCCTAGTTGTGAGTTAACCACTCTGCTGGTAAGCATGAGTTGGATGAACTCCACCAGGGGTGCCTCCACATTTAGATTTGTCAGGGCAGAGGTGATAGCGTTGGGAAGAACGTTGTTAAATGCGCCCTCAATGTCGAGGAATGCCGTGAGCGCATATTCCTTAGCCTCGAGTGATTTCTCAACTTTTGAGACCAAAGAGTGGAGTGCTGTTTCTGTTGACCTTTCCTTACTGTATGCATGCTGCGCTGGTGACAGAGTGAATGGTTCTATTGATTGCCTTAGGTAGGCATCTATTAGTCTCTCCAGGGTTTTTAGGAGAAAAGATGATAAGCTGATTGGTCTGAAGTCATTGGGTCTAACATGCGAGGCCTTTCCGGCCTTTGGAATGAAGACCACCTTTGCGTCTTTCCACATAGTGGGTATATACTGTAATTGGAGGCAGGATACAAAGATTGTATGAAGCCAATCCATTACGTGTGGTAGCGGTTGTTGAAGTTGAGCGGGAAAGATTCTGTCTGGACCCGGGGATTTGTATGGCTGGAAAGATTTCACAGCCCACTTAATTTTTTGTTCAGTTATAATATCACTTATGTGACTCAGGGAGTTGCCTCTGGGTTCCTCTAAAGATTCCCTAAAAGTTGAACAACCCGGAAAATGTGATTCTAAAAGTAACTTAAGGGATTCAGAGCTTGATTCAGCCCAAGTTCCATCAGTTTTTTTGAAGAAGTCCCGGAGTGGTTGGAGAACTCACTAGAATTTTTCAAAGTCTTGATGCTTCGGAGGTAGATTCTATACCGCTGCAGAAATTTGCCCATGATCGTCGTTTGGCTTTCCGCAGTGCACTTTTATAGTCCCGCAACTGGGCTTTATACATCTCCCAGGATGAATCCTGGTTTGTATTCTTAGCTGAGTTAAACGCTTTTCTACAACCTTTCCTGTGTATCTCGAGGTCTTTAGACCACCAAGGGGGCTTATGGTGTGTCTTGTACTTAATGTGTGGGCATGATTTGTCAAGTGCCTCTGCGCATGTCGTTGTGAACTTATCTACTATTACATCTAGTTGCTCCGCATTTACTGGTGTAAATTCTGGGACTACATCTAGATTTTTAACCATTAGTCTATTGTACTGTTTCCAGTTTGTTTTTTTTAAATTTTGTACCTTTTTAGGTTCGGGACATGATTCTATTAGCTTTAGCTCAATATATCTATGGTCTGAGAAGGAGTGGTCCGATAGAACTCTCCATGAGATAATGTTTTCTAATAAAAACTTTGAGATGAGGGTGATTCTAGTACCTCCCTTCGAGTTCTAGTGATGAAAGTAGGGTCATTACCTTTATTACATATAATAAGATTTGTACTTAGCAGATAATCGTAGAGTAACTCACCGCGATCATTAGTGTCAGTGCTGGACCATTCTGTATGGTGTGCATTAGCGTCTCCACCTAGTATCAGTCTGGTTCGGGTTCCTTGACTATTACTCACTAGGTCTTGTAGCTTCTGATTTGGTATTGGCTCCGTTGTATCATGAGCCAGATAGAATGAAGTCAGCCTGTACGTGATACTCCCCAATTCAAGGCTGACTGCTGTGATGTCTCCATCACTGAATTGGGGAAGTAGAAGTGCGTTAAGAGTTTGATTAGTTAGTATACATGTACGCGACTTACCCTTACCATTGGTGTGGTACACGTTGTATTTTGGAGTCCTCAAGCCACAGATCCTATATCCAGTGATCCACGGCTCTTGGACTAAAACTATGTCTGCTTCACCCTTTGCCAGGCGAAGCAGAAGTGCAGCGGAAGCTGCTTTACTGTGATGCAGATTGATCTGGAGGATCTGCATCATCAGAAATTGATTCCACTGCCGTCAGGGTAGCATCGGCTTCTGCATCAGTTGATTCTTCATGCAGAAGCTCCTGCTCGGTGTAGAGTCTACCTAGACTCGCGCCATAATCGGACCCAGACGATATGTAGCCTCCCGACTTCTCTTTGAGAGGTGTGTCGTCGATCTCCATCTCGTCTTCACTGGGCTCTTCTGCCTCAACACTCGCTGCTAGGTAAGCTAGCGCTGTAGTGTCTGTCTTATAGACAGTCATTTTCACCTTCTTAAATGCGTAATCCAGATGTTCGCATTGTTGGACTCTTCCACTTTTATAACCTTCCAGTTCTCTGTTCGCACTTGCGGATTGAACATTGACATCATTTCCAGAATGTCATTCGGGGCGCTTGGCTTTTTGGGCAGCCAAGCTCGCGCTCTAGGGCAAGAGGGAATGTCTTTGGCATCAACCGCCTTTAGTTGAGCCCCTGGGTAGACTCCCCCAATCTTTGCGATCGCTGCTTTGTACAGATCAGCTGACCTCTCATCATCGCATGCGATTAGTTTCACGTTTTCCCTGAAACCATCCCGCATTATTGCATATAGGCGGTGGGCCTGGGTTCGCTTTAAGCACCTCCAAAGCAACACCTCCTAGCTCAGCCTCTATCCATTTCCACTGGCTTAGAGAAATTTTACCATCATTACTGCTGGCATCGATCACACCCAGGATCTTCATTCCTTTAGCTACTTCGGCATAGGATATTGAAAGTGGGGCGCCATATATTTTTTGTCTCTTGGGGGCCTCAGCTTGCACCTCTTCCAAGGATCTATCCCGCTTAGCGCTGGTAGCTTTCTTAGCAGGATTGACATAATCCAGTCGGAAGTCCGGAACAATGGTCTTTGCCCATCTTCGATCCTGCTGGATTTTTTCAAAGTCTTCCTTCGAGGCTTGACTTTCAGTTATTGGAGCCACCGCGTTCCTTATAAGGATTCTTATAGCCGTACGTCTCTCATTAGCGCCGGCTTTTGATGGGTCCGGTCTGCTGAATTCTGCCGTCGTGTTGCTCACGATGGGAGTATTTTCCGCCCTTTGCTCAGCTGATCTGGCAGTCGCTGGTAGCTGGCTGTCAGTCTTAGTGCTGATTAACGGCAGGGACTGTCCCTCGTTTGCAATCTGGACCTTGCTGGACCCCCTTGTACGGTTGGTCACAGCTGCAGATTTCATGTGAGTGCTCGAGCTCGATTGTGTCGTAGCTCTAGCTTTTTGGGGGTTTATGGCACTCCCAGATTTTTTATGAGGAGCTCCAGGCTCCCTAGAGGCCGTACCGTTCATCTGGTTCAATAGATAATTTAAATTAATATCAAAATTAATTAATTATTTATTGCCCCGACCTACCGCAACTAGCCTGAAAAAGGCTAGAAGTGATAGCTAGATGGACAGCACTGACACCCCTACACCAACACTATCACCAGCCGTTTGTTGTTGTTGTTGTTGTTGTTGTTGTTGTAAAGTTACAAATGCAAACCAAATGTAATTAAACAACTAACAATTAACCAATACGACTTGGACTTTGTCGAAGCACAAAATTCACGCACTTCACTTCGGTAGATATACTTAGATATCAGCCCAGCCAAGCCGGGATTAGTTCACACAAGCCTGCACTCAAGCTGCACTCTGCAGGTGGTTGCCGGCAACCAAAGCTGCAGTTTGGCCAGGAAAACCAAAAACTGCGAATGTTTTTGTCAACGGCGGGTGGCGATCACTCACGGCGTTGTGCAGGTACCGTATAAAGTCGTCACTACCGTTCACAGTTTAAAAGTTGTTGTGAAATTCAATTGTTTTTAATAAAATATTAACACCGGTGCGATCAACGCGTGTAACTCAAGCCAGGGTTGTCGAGTCAATTCCTGCTTAAAACAATGGAAAAATTACTTGAAATCCACATAAGAGAAGGCGTGGAAACAGCGCTACACTCCCTAGTAGCCACCATCGAGAAAGCAATGTACCATAAAAAGTATGCCTTGGGAGCATACTGCGCAGCCTATCAGCTGTATCAATACATAAGGCTTTGGACTCGTGGATATACAACCTGCTGAGCTGCTGTAGAGTAAAAGCCGAGTGGGGTACCACAACCATGACGAAGGAGGCACACGGCGGCACGCCTCAAGGCGGAGTACTGTCACCCCTTCTATGGAACTTTGTGGTTAACGAACTGCTAACAAAATTTCGCAGGAAAGCACCCAAGATACCCGCATATCCCGACGACACAAGCATAATTATCGTGGGAAAATGTCCATCGACTCTTAGCTCAATCATTGACTCTACACTCAAAGAGATACTAAAATGGACCACAGAAGCCGGACTTAGTATTAATGCGGAGAAGACGGACCTCATTCTCTTTACCAAGAGATACAAGGTACCGCCATGGATTCCACCAAAGATAAATGAAATATCACTAACGCCAAAGAATAACGTCTAGTACCTTGGAACAGTAATCGATATTAAACTGTCATGGAAGCCTAATGTGGAAGAAAGACTGAAGAAAACGACCAACGCACTATATGCATCCCAGAAGAGCTGAGTAGCTCTTGGGGCCTATCACCAAGTCTGATGCATTGGCTCTTCATTTCAGTAATGCAACCGATACTGCTACACGGCATACTGGTATGGTGGCAAGCCATGGAGATAACCATAAACCTTAAGCTGATGGAGGAGACCCAGTGCCTACTGGTCTGTATTACGGGGGCGCTGAGGTCCACTCCAACCAAAGCATTAGAACACATCTTAGGAGTCAACCCTCTGGACATCCAAGCACGCCTTCTGGCTCAAAAGACCGCCCAACGTCTATGTGCGACGGGCACCATGGCGCTACAAAGCTATGGACACAGCATAGTTGGTAGAGAGATCAATAGTAGCACGGACTACATTATCCCAAAGATCAACTCAATATGCACATCAGCACTATTGAGACCAGAAGACTGGCATACAGGACTGGCCCTAGAAGCAACGCACTTCTTTACAGACGGCTCAAAGATGGACCTAGGAGTCGGAGCCACACAGCCAAACCACTGCACCATATTCCAGGCGGAAGTCTTCGCAATAAGGAAAGCAGCGGAGTTGGCGGAAATTCACGCTCCATACAACCAAATAAATATCTACGTGGACAGCCAAGCGGCAATCAAGGCAATGCAAGGACACTCCATCAACTCCAGAAATGTCCTGGCGAGCAGGGAAGCAGTAGATTCTCTCAGCATCTCCAGAAAGGTGCAAATCTTCTGAATTCCCAGCCACCGGGGCATCGACGGAAACGAGATGGCAGACAGTCTTGTAAAAGCCCGAGTGGTACTAGGCCAAGAAGAAACACTAAACATATCTATCTCCATACAGACGCTTAACAGCAAGATGCAGGAGATAGTAGAGAAAGAAGCAGAGGTAAGGTGGGAAAACACCAGCGGATGCAGAATCTCTAAAATTATGTGCAAGACAAGAGACGAAAAACTTACGCACTATCTGCTACAGCTCCAGAGACGAGACTGTAGACTGCTCATTGGCATACTAACGGGACTCTGTCTAGCAGCCGCTCATGCGATAAAGCTAGGCATAACGACAGAGGACACCTGCAGGAAATGTATGGAACCTGGAGTCCCAGAAACTCTAGAACACCTCATTTTCCGCTGCCCAGTAATTGCCACGACAAGATTAAAAATTCTGCACACCCCTCGGTTCTCTTCTTTGGAGGAAGCGGCCAAACAATTATTGGCATTTTCCAAAACTTCAAAAATCCTCCTGGACTTCTAAGTCAAATAATCACCCGGCCTCATTAAGGACCCTAAGGTCTTTGTGTGACCCCATCTGGGGTCAGCCGGGACTACCTACCTACCTATACACGACTGTACCGCTTGAGGTGGAGTTCAGTACTGAATTAATGATTCTTTAAGAGATGTCTGTAAAGATGTGCACAGTTTTCAGTGTCCGTTTTGTAGTTGAGTCTTTTGTCCGTTGGTGTGTCTATTATGTGTAACATTTCAAGAGTAGAGCGTTTCCTGTAGTTGTTCTATTGTTGTAAGACTCTTGGTTCTTCAAAATTTGGTGTATGTCCTCTCTCCATACAGTGGGTCGCCAGTACAGTTTTTTGTATATTCGTTTGGTGTCGGAGTTTGTCTTATTGTAAAAATTCTTTATAGAGTTAGTGGGTTTATGGGCTATTTGTATGTTTTGTTTGTTGTAACAATCCGAGTTTGCGAACCGTTCTGAGAGTTTTGAAACGTAGGTCAGGGATCTATATGATTTTGGTTGTTTTACATCATTTGGTTTTGCCGTCTTATGTTTCTCTACTAAAGGATAAATTATAATTATTGGGAAGTCATTGTTCTTTAAAATAATCCTTGTTTAGAGGAGGCATTAATTTATGCTACCTTTAATGCGAAATTGTTTTAAACAAATGATCATGAAGTTGTGTGTTTTAGCGAAAGAAACATTTGACACAGATTGGGTTTGATTTGGGGGCAAAAAATTGTATGGTTGTTAATTTGATGTGTTTAATCTGGTATTGTTTAAATGAACGAACAATGATTTGGCTTTGAATGTTAAAAATGTTTGTTTAATGTTTATTTGTTGCAATTGTTGTTTGATTGTTTTATGCGAATGCGATGCGTGCAGTGACGTTAATAAGGGAGCCATAGATAACGACTGATCTTGCAAGCCGAGATAAACATAGCCAAGCCTGCAAGCAGAATTTCGGCAGCCGAACATCTATGCTTACCCTTCAGTTCGGCTCAAACCTGAATCATAGCTGAATCAGCCCTGAAATGGATGGGCTGGTCATGAATTCAGGCCTGCCCTTATGAGTTTCAGCCATGAATTTAACACAGGCATGTCCTACTACGTCATGACCTCTGCTGATTTTAGGCATGATTTCAGGGCTGAACTCATGGGTGAGTTTCAAGGAAAGTACTAAGATAAAAGCTGTATGAATATAAATAAATTTAACAAATGTAAACAATGCAAACAAAGAGCCGCCAGATGGGCAGTTACGTTAAATTTGAAAATGAGTTCAAAACTAATAATTTAGGAAGATTGATTTTGCTCCCGACATCCTCCCCCCGTTGGAAGAGGCACACTTCCAAGCGTATTGGTCTGAAGGGGCAGAACAGCAATCTTGGCAACAGCCCGCCTTACTATGCCACCAGCGCACAGTGTGACTTTTGTCACTTTTAGGATGCCAAAAGTCATAACAGTCAAATAAAAGTAGATAAGGCAATGAAATTTTACAGTAATAATGTTGAGCACGATACAGCATTGGACACAAAAAATGGGAGTGGTCCGCCCACTTTTTCGTCCACTCTCCATATAAAATGTATTTTCAGAACACCATAATTTATAATATAATAGTACTTATTGCCTTCAATTTGAATGCCTTTCAAAGATCCTTTACAGGAAACATAAATAACCTTTAATATAAGGTAAAAAAAAATGGTTGTTTTGATATGATAAATCTATATGTTTGAAAAAAAATACTTAAATTTCATATTAAAGCGAGAAAGCAAATCTAACTTCGTCTGTGCCGAAGTTTAAATACACTTGAAACTTTTGTGACTACCGACTAAATTTTGTGACCAATGACTTAATTTATCAGCTTTTTGTGTCAGCTTTGTGTCATCGGGAACTTCGGCTCGGCCGAAGTTTGTATACCCTTGCAGCAGGTTTTTTGTAATTTGAAGGACATGTTCACTGATAACAAACAAGTTTTTCCCAATAAGACTACTTTTCGCCCTCTACTTTTGTATGACAGCTATACCATATAGATGTCCGATTTCGACCAAATTTGGCAGAATTATGCAGAAGCAAATACGGAGTTTAAAGAGGTGTGCATTAATAACAAAAAAGTTTTTCTCACTAGAACTAGTTTTTCGACCGATCGTTCCTATGGCAGCTATATGTTATAGTCATCCGATCCGGCCGGTTCCGACAAATGTGCAGCGTATTTGGACCAGAAGACTTCGTGAAAAGTTTGGTGGCGATAGCTTTAAAACTGCTGGAGGAGATAGCATAGAAACAGACGGACAGACGGACATGGCTATATAGACTCAGCTCGTCATGCTGATCAAGAATATATATACTTTTTGTGGTAGGAAATGCTTCCTTCTATGCGTTACAAACATCAGCACAAATTCAATATACCCTCTGCAAGGGTATAAAAATTTAAAAAAATGAATTCTCTTTTCAAGTGTATAATTAGTCGGAGTCAATATCGTTGCCATATTCCGGTCCGGATAATAAGCCAATAACTTCTTTAGGTAATGCTCGTCGCTTTGTCTTAGTCGCTTTTCGCAAACTGCATATAAAGGGGTCTGACGATATGAGTAATCTGTGCAACAAATCCAAATTACTTTCAATTCTAGATGTTTTTCTGGTAAGGATTTCTTGATAATATCTTTCATCTTTGTTTCTGGGCTCTTGAGCCTCTTCAGAAAGTTGACTAATATGAAGAATGGAAGACGCTGTTATATCCTTTCCATGAAAAAAAATGTTATGCACACTCACTGGCATATTGTACCACGCTGTTGATGCTGATCAAGAATATATATACTTTATAGGGTCGGAAACGTTTCATTCTCCCTGTTACATACATTTATACTTTACGATTTACGGGGAGAACAAAATCAAAATATCCCAAAACGGAGTAAAAAGGTGCAAAAACTTATTGCCGAATCTGAAACTAGATATATAAATCTTCAATCTCCATACATTCACTTAACAGAATTCTACAGAATCATATAATTTTTTCTCTATCGAAAAACAAACATTTTTGGAAATCTCTCAATTTTTAGTGATTGCATATTTTAATTGATAAAAAATTAAATAATAATCTTAAAGCTTCAGAAACTTACCAGACTCTTAGAAAAGGTTCTAAATTAATAAAAGCAAAAAGACTTTTGCAAAAATATTTTGCGAAAAAAAAGTTATGCCACCGCAAAGTTCAACAAAGAACAAACTAAAAAAGATTTACTGGACTTGTTACAAAGTCCAAAGTTTGATAACTGTTATCATGTTAATTGTTGTTTTTTGTTTTGTTTTGAGTACATAATCGTAATAGTTGCACATTTCACTATTACATAGCATAAGATTATTAAAATCGGAGAACATTTTTTTTATACTTTTGGCATCCTAAAAGTGACAAAAGTCACACTGTGCAGCGGACAGGTAGCTCGTACTTTACTTACGCCAAAACGTCTGCTGCATATGGCAAACACGCTGCCAACGACTAAGGCGATCAATGTTGAGATGCGTTGTATCCGGTTCATCAATTGCAGCATAGGAGGAACCAATGAGAAAGTGACCAGGGGGTAGAATCTCAAAATCGTCTGGATTTACTGAAATTGGACGGAGCGGTCGTGAATTCAAGATAGCAGATATTTCACAGACAACAGATTTTCCAACTACTCTGTAAAAGTGATATTTGGCCCTTATGATGATGAACCGCTTGAGGGCTATAAAAGACAAGGTCGAAATGTCTTCTACCTACTCCAAATGAGATGCTTTAGTGGCGCAGCCGAAAATGGCGATATAGCATTTTATTGGGGGTCTGTTTCGAACTCCGACTTAAATTCCACAAAAGTGAACTTCTGTTGTATGAAATGGACGATTTGCCTTGACGCGATCCGCTGGCAAAGGGACCATGATGTGCTCCATATATTTTTGCTTTAGGCGAAAGCATCGAATGCACTTGGCGATTACTGCTGCAACTGTTTTCCGTCCTCCGATGGGCCAAAATCTTTGCGTAGGGCACCTAGCAGACTCTGTGGGCCAGCGTGCAAAAATTTGATGTGGAAAAAGTCGATGATTGCAACGGTTACCGGATGATGCTTGGGCAACAACAGTGGATGTCTGGCTTCAAAATCGAGCACCGAATTTTGAAGACGTCCGCACACATGTAATTAATCCAGCATCATCAATGAAGGGATGCAACCAGACTAGCTTGCACTTTGATGATAGCTCCTTCCAACCAATGCATGACGCCTGCGCTCAGGCAGATTCACCAGGTCAATAGGGCTACTTGTCCATTCGGACAACATAAACATAAAAAGGAATGGCCTCCGCGCCACAGCTTGGACTTCAGTACTTCCAGCGGAGTGCATCCTCGAGACAGTATGTCGGCCGGGTTCAAAGACGAGGGTATATGGTGCCATGTCATTTCATTGGTTCTCTCCTGGACTTGCAAGTTTCTGTTGGATACAAAAATATTAAAATCTAATGGAGTTTGACGAATCCAGGACAAGACAATGGTTCAATCTGACCAACAATGTATTGGGCAAGAAGAAGGTGCTATTTCTTCAATGTTAGCTCTGATAATAATAGCGCTGCAGATAGTTCCAACCTCGGTATTGTTAACGATTTAACGGGTGCGACTCTGGACTTTGAGCAGAGCAAATGCGATGTCACCTTGTCTTGCGTTTTTGATCGAACGTATACGCAGGCACCATATGCCGATAGGCTTGCTTCACAAAATGCATGCAATTCGAGTGAAGATTTCAGGAAGGTGACTGTAGAGATCTGAGATATGTGACATAACCATGCTGAGTAAGTGAATCCCAGTCAAGCTTGTCTTTTCAAAAAAATTGATTGAATATTTTTAGCTTGGTGATCCGAGAGGATCATAGAACCTAGCGATGGCCGATAATATGGTGCGCTTTGTCGCTGTTTTATCTGGTATGATCTCCGAGAATTCAAAAACTAAATTGTCCGAATTAGTATCCCATACCGATCCCAAGGCCTTGGTGACGTCCGTTCCACCGTGGAACTTCAACATTTTTTCCCGATCCACTTCTGGTTCGCCTTACAATGCGGCTGGTTCATTGGAGCACCATTTTCGTATTGGGAAATGACCTTTTTTCAAGAGCTCCTTCACTTGAGTACGAATTTCCGCTACCTCTTCTGTACTGTCGCCGCCAGAGATCAAATCGTCTACGTAAAAATGAGTGCGAACGATCTTTGAAGCTACAGGGAACTTGGCTTCCTCATCTAAAGCTAGCTGGTGCATAGCACGAATTGCTAAGAATGCCGCAGGTTTTGTTCCGTATATTACGGTGTCCAGGGAATAGACCTTGATTTCTTCATTGGGTTTATCTCGCCATAAAATGCATTGAAGATACTGATCTGAAAAGGCTACTAGGACACAGCGGTACATCTTGCAGATATCCCCACACAATGCAACCTTGAAAATCCGCAACCTTAGCAGCGTGATGATGATTTTTGGTTGTATGGAAGGACCGCAACCTTAGCAGCGTGATGAAGATTTTTGGTTGTATGGAAGGACCATTGAACAACAAATCATTAAGAGAGAAGCCAGAAGTCGATTTTGCAGAGCCATCGAAAACAACCCGCAATTTTGTGGATGTGCTATTTAGTTTTAGCACGCAGTGGTGTGGCAAAAAATACTGAGGCGATGCAGATTATTTGGTAGATAGAGACATGTGGCCCAAAACCTTGTATTCGTTTATAAAGCCAGCGTACTGCGAAGTTAACTCTGGATTTTTCTCCAATTTAGCTTCCAGCGACTTAAACCGACGCAAATCACGGTCGTATGAATCTCCAAGCGCGTCCAAGCTAGTTTTGGCTGGCAGACGGACCGAATATTGGCTAGAAGGTAGACGAGTGCAGTTTTGCTGAAATAGCTCCTCGCACAGAGCATCCACGGTAGAAATGTTGGAGGTAGAGCCACAGCAATTGTCAATTTCCCAAAACTTGCTCAAAATATCGGACAATGCGTCTTTTTCCAACTTGCTGTCGGGTTCTTTGGCTATTGAAACAAGAGCGGAGTGATTGCGGCCCACTAAATTGAGCCCCCAGACACGATCCATCCAAGTCTGGTTTTTTGGAGGGTTGGCAGATGATCAGACACCCGAACGCAACGCAAATGAGGTCAAAAAACAAACCAGCGCCAATCAGCAAATCGATCCGTTGGCTTTTGAAGAAAAGCGGATCCGCGAAAAAACAAATTGTTCGGTAAATTCCATTCTGAAGCGTTCAAATCAAAGTGAGTTTGGTAATCAGTAATAGTATGAGTCACAGCAGCTGAAAACGATGTGCTGTAGCCTTTGTTCCGCGATTGAGCATTAATATCAGCCGATCTATCAGAGGAAAGAGATGGTTCGACAATGACTGATATAGACATGTTGGCGCGATGAAATTTGGGCTGCAGCTGACAGGCGAATCGAGAGGTGACGAAGTTGATTTGTGATGCAGAGTCAAGCAAGGCTTGGCATGATACGAATACGTCAGATCGATTTTTGACGTATATAATAGCAGTAGCAAGCAACACGTAATCGGTATGAGCTACAGTCGAGGCTTTGGGTGGAGGCGTAATTGAAGCTGTAGATACGAGAGAAGAATTTTGCGAAGTAGGTGCGATGGCCGGTTGAGCAGGAGTAGAAGAGAAATTGGGATCCATATGCATTGCTGCAATCTGTGGCCTTTCCGTAAGCAATTCAGGCATAGATGCAGCCGTTTTGATTCCTTATAAGTTGGGGGTCAAGGCTAAGAATCGAGCACATTTGAACAAAAAATTATCTTTGGCGTCATGCAAAATACAGGATGGAGCTGTGTTAGTTAATTTTGTTAGTAGCTGGTTTTCCCACCTGATTGCTAGGTATTTGGTTTACCCTAGCATTTTCCAAGTTCTCCATCATCCGGCATCTCCTTTCCAAAAAGAAAGACATCTCCGTCTATTTAGGCAGCCCATTCGTATTTAATGCCTCTTCCCACTTTTTCTGAGTGTGTTGATCCAACTTTTATGTGATAAGTTGAATTAGCAGCCCATCAGAAATTTCCTGCGTCGATGCCATTGTGGTTAAAGCACGTAGATGCGAATTCACCTTATCGCTTAATTGACGCAAGCCGCTCGCAGAACCCTTCTCAACACCCGAAAGCCTGAAAATAGACCGTACATGTGCCTGAAAACGCAATAATTTATTATCAAATCTCTCAATTAATAGCTCGATAACTTTGTCGTAATTAGCCTCAGTGGGCTCAAGTGCCCGAATTGTGTCTAGAGCGGTGCCCTCCAAACAAGAACGCAGATGCTGGAATTTTTCCAATTTGTTGATGTCATCGTTTTTCCCGACAACAGTATCGTACATGGCAAAGAAATCCGGCCAGTCAATGTAAGCCCCGCTAAACCGTGGAAGCTGGAACTCAGGCAGCCATGTGGTAAGCGCTGTGCATCTGAATGCAGAATAATTTCCATCCGAAGCGTTTCGAAGCACTGTGGAATGGACAATAGAAGCCTTACGGCGACTGGTCAGCTCACGAGAGAACTTGGATTTCACCTCGCAATACATTTGCACAAAATTTGACCGCGAGTCACTAGCCAACTCCATCAGATCCAACTTTTCGAGGCAAGTTTGAGCGCTTTTGTATTTCTTGCTCATACTTTAAACAAGATCCAGAAGCACCTACACGTTGGCCTCATTAAAATGTGCTAGCTGATCGGCAGCTAAAAAATCATTTAAAGCCACAAACTGCCTTAACACCGAAGGCGCCTTTGCCTTGTAAAAGTCAATATCACTGGGTGCGAGCGCGGTTATATTCGAATCCGCATCAGGCATTTTGAATAAAAAATGAGTAATTAATATTCACTTCAATAAATGAGTTATGCGCCAATGTCAACCAATGCAAACGAAAAAGCCGAGAAAGCGAAGGGAAAAGCAATGCAACTGGCCAACAACCGTATGAGTTCAATGACCGCTGCTTGGCAACCAAAAACGTTAACAAAATATATAAGTTTATGTTCACGCACTTCACATAGGCCGACTTTGCCAAATCAGAACTGTTATTATGTGCGCGACTGCACCGAGTTACCCACAAAACTGTGTTTATGTGTATGTTAATGTATGCGGTTTTTTGCGACCGAATTGTGGAAATTATTAAAACAAAATTTAATAATTATTTAAGCACTATAACTATTCAGATCAAGTCGGGGTCACCAAATGTTAATTTGTGCTACATGTGTAGATATGTGACTATATATAATATATCACCTTAGTTATGGAACGAAATGTTTCGAAAATTATGCAGCCAAGACTCGTGAGAAACGCCAGTTAAAAATTTCAGGTCTTCAAAACCTTATCCAGTGGCCAAAAAGCGCAAGGTAGCTGAAAGCCTTTCATTTGGCGTTGTTGCAACTCTCAATATGGTGTACTATAGCTGAGTTTCGGGAGCTACTAAACTTAATAACTCTTTATAAGTTTCGGCATCCAATCCTTCAAATCCGCGGGTGAGGATTCATTTAGCTCTTTAAAGAGTTGGGTGTGAGTGAGTTGCTCTCGCTTGGCGTACCACTCTTTCATCCATTTTTTTTTTCTTTTTGTTGCTCTTATCAAATTTGTATTGCCATCAACGCCACAACTGAAAAACAAAACTAATTGGAACTTGATCGCACACAACCGACGTGAACCAAAACTACTTCTAATTACTCTCGAATCCCTTTCAATTTCTAACATCCTATGCAGAAACGGTACCTTCGTCTTTCACAGTTTGGACTATGGCTGCGCAACATGTGCCATCATAGATGGATATTGTCAAAGGAAACAAGCTTTCAGTATCATTTGTTTTATATACATATTCTTTTATTTTGTTATTTTCTTAATAAAACTTTTTCATCCTTTTATTGCTTAAGAATTGTCCGCTCACGGCAACGCAGAAGCGGATTTTTATGACTCCCCGCTCTGGGTCCAGCTCGAGTTCATTCTAAACATAGCAGGATTTCTTACGGGGTCATTTTTCTCTAGCGTTCGTCCTCAGCTAATACTGTGGCATCGATGTGGAACATAACTGACACGGGTTGCTTAGGGTCTTCTTGCATCCCCCTACCGAAAACTGGGCTTTTAAGATTTTCCCCATATTTTCCAGCTGGGCGCCACTTGTTATGAACCGTCTTTTTCATCTGAGTCCATACATCCGTTGCCGGCTAGCTCAGGGGTGAGCAAGACCCCGAAACATGGACTAATCGGACAACAAAAAAATATTTATATTTTTCTGAATTTCTGTGACAGTCACTACGGCTCTGTTTCTTAAGGGATCCAACTTAGGCAAGAATATTACTTTTCCTGCCCTCTGAACTGTTCTCCCTACCATTAGTTGGCTGCTCAATGGTTTGAAAACACATTTTCTTCATTATCATCAGGACTATTTTGGACAGCAAGTTCCTACAGAGTCAGATGAACATGGAGAAAAATTTCGTCAAATTTTTGCTCCTCTAGAACATCTGTACAGCGGTAAAAAGCTTGACTTAATGCAGTCTGACTTATGTTGGAATTTAAGCTACGTACGGAGACGCTGAGAATTTTCTTGGAGCCCATCTAATTACATAGCTCAGAGAATGCGCTGCTGAAAATTCACAGAGCACATTCTCAGAGCGGATACGGAGACACCACAAATGCGCTCTGAGAATGAGCATGGCCTGCCAACTCGTTTTTTGGGCAAACAGCTGATAAATTCTCGCAGGGGGTCATAGAAATAGAAAAAGAAATAGAAATAGAAAGAAAAAAAAATGGAAGCAAAAATCAATGCAAAAGGCATTCTTAAAACTCAACGGAGGAAGCGGTCAAATCGCAGCCCATCTTATGGAATTTGACTAATGTAAGGTCAGGAGCGTTTTCCTATCGTGCACTAGATCAAAGTGGTGGGGGTGAAGCTTGTCGAAACCACGCTAGATGAAAATCCACCCAACGCAATGAGGCACAACCGTTCTGTTCAACAGCTTTCAAGGAACTATTTAATATTTCAGCGTGTATGCTAGGCGCAGCTAGCGAGTATCAAAGAACATAAAGAAGAGAGAACAATTACAGTAAGAAAAGTGAAATGAGAGAACATTAGGGGAATTCGTGACTTAAATAATTGAGTATTTAGGCAAATAACAGAGTTAACAAAATATAATGGATATTCAAGCCTTTCAATGAAATAAATTAAAGTTTTCCAAATTGCGAGCCATGTTGGCCCAACATCCCGGCCCCGTTGAAAGCTCATGAGGCTTTCAAGAAACTGGGAGCAGTGCCAATTTATGGATAGGTCGCCTGATGACTCCCTTGATGGTTCGAACGTCTGCTACTTGAACTTGCTTATCCTTGCCAGGAATCGTCGCTATTATTCGGCCCATTATCCACTTCTGTGGGGGCAAATTGTCCTCATGGACAAGGACCAAGTCGCCAACGGAGACACTTGCAGATGTCTTGGTCCACTTTGACCGAGCTTGCAGCTCGCTCACATAATCCTTGAGCCACTGCTGCCAAAAATGTTGTTTAAGGCCAGTTACACGTCTCCAGCGCTCCAAGTTATCCAGCCTTACATCCGCAACTGGATACTCCGGTAGAGCACGTAGAGAGGCACCAGTCAGAAAGTGACCTGGTGTCAATACTCCCAAATCATTTGGGTCCGGCGAGAGTGGGGACAATGGCCGAGAATTTAGGACTGCCTGCACCTCTGCATTAACTGTGGTTAACTCTTCAAATGTTAGACGGGCGTTCATTAGACTGCGGGCCATCAATCCCTTGGCGCTCTTGACTGCCGCCTCCCACAGGCCTCCAAAGTGTGGTGCTCTGGGAGGAATGAAATGAAAGTTAATAAATTCATTAGTACAGAAATTGACAATAGATCGCTGGGTTTCTTGTTTGAATAAGAAACTTTGAATATCTTTCAACTGGTTGCTTTTGCCAACAAAATTAGTTGCGTTGTCGCAGAAGATGTCCGAAGGTAGTCCACGTCTGGCAATCATACGTTTTAGAGCGGCAAAAAATTCATCTGTCGATAAGTCCGAAACCACTTCGATATGTACGGCCTTCGAAGCATACAAATATGGCTATGTAACTTTTGATTGGGCCCTTGCCTCGAATCCGAAGATATGTGCTGACAGGTCCACAAAAATCCACTCCACATCGTGAGAATGGACGAGATGGGGATAACCTTTCCACTGGGAGGTGTCCAATTACCTGCTGCTGTAGCTTTGGCTTATAACGCAAGCAGTGGACACAAGCCTTGACTATGTTGCGTGCCAAGTCACGGGCATTGAGAATCCAAAATTTTTGACGAATGAGTCCGACCAGTGCCTTGGGTCCTGAGTGGTAGTTTTGTAGATGAAGAGACTGGACATATTTTCGAACAAAGTCATCTTTGCTGGGAAGCAGTATAGGGTGTTTGACTTCCTCAGGAACGTCTGATAAGTCAAGCCGACCTCCAACTTTCATCAGAGTGTATCCGCCTGTGGACTGCAAAAACGGATTAAGGAATTTAAGATGACTGCATACTGGTTTGCCCTTCCGAAGAGCACATAATTCTTCAGAAAAGTTCTGCTGCTGTATTATTCAATGGAGAGCACGTTGCAGCTCTTGTGGACCAGGAGATGGGGTATCAAATGATGAAATTTTTCAGGTAAAACGCCATCCAAAACGTAGCATCCATGCAACAATACGCAGACAGCGATGATGTGAACTTATACCTTGAAGAGATTCCAATAAAATGCTGCGCTCCACTGAAATCTTGAAGGCTGACTTGCGTTTCTCGAGGATCACCATCTCTAGATCAATTTCATGTTGAGTGTCAGTTGGCCAATGATTGGAGCTCCTTTTGAGGAACTCCGGCCCCTCAAACCAATTAGAATCCTCCAGTTCCGAGGGCGTGCATCCTCTGGATACAAAATCGACAGGATTGAAGCGAGTTGGCACATATCTCTATATACAATTGGTTGTGTTTTCTTGTATATCGGAAACTCGGTTCCCAACATATGTGGACAGGGTGGCCGAATGTTGCTGGATCCAATGCAGCACAGTCTGAGAGTCGCTCCAAAGAAAAGTTTTCAATTTGGTTTTAAAAACTTCCTTGATTTTTGTAAAAAGGAGAGCCAACAGATGCGCAGCGGCCAATTCCAATTTTGGGACAGAAAGTTTTCGTGTTGGTGCCCCTCTGGACCTGGAAGTTATCAGCTGTACTTTTATCTTGCCATCATTACCCACCGTTCGCGCGTATACACAACATCCGTAGGCGCGAATGGATGCATCGCAAAATCCATGTAATTGGAGTTCTTGAGGATTTGGCTGCAGACAATAGCGCGGCATTGTCAATGACTCCAGCGATGATAGTAATTCCAAGAAGCTTGTCCAAGCTTGGTGCATGTGCTGTGGGATAGCCTCATCCCACTCCAACTTTAACAGCCATAACTCTTGCATAATTATTTTTGCAACAATAACCACAGGTGAAACTAATCCCAATGGGTCAATTAAAACGGTGCGCTTTGTGACAGAGCCAAATGTCTTCTTGGGTTGAAATGCGAACAGAAACGCATCTTGCTGCTGGTCCCAAGTTAATCCCAGCGTGCTTGTGACGGCTGTATCCTCCAGACATAAATCCTTTACTGTGCTGTCGTCAACCAATTCAGGATGGTTTGAGTGCCATTTTGCCAGCTCGAATTTTCCCTCTTGAAGAATCTTGGTGACTTCTGCCTTAAGCTGGCGAAGACCGTCCACAGTATCACGCCCACAAAGGAAGTCATCCACATAAAAAAATAACTTGATGGCTTCGGCGCCAAGCTTGCTGCTGTTTGCATGAAGATCAGCCAAATACATCATGGCACGTATAGCCAAAAATGGGGCAGCTGCCGTTCCATATGTAACTGTGTTCAGCTCATAGGTGAGTAGCTCTTCATCTGGTGAATTTCTCCAAAGAACATATTGAAATTTACGATCACGTGGGTCAACCAGTACTTGCCTGAACATTTTAACAACATCTGCAGTGATTGCATATTTGTACATCCGGAATCGAAGGAGCAGCATATACAGTTCAGTCTGGATGGTTGGACCCACCATCAATACGTTTGCGATGAAGTTTGGCTGGAAGCGTCAAACACAACCCTCAATCTGGTTGATGTGCTGTTCATCTTGAACACACAGTGGTGAGGAATATAAAAATGTGGTTCCACCAGGTTTGGTGTGACCACCAAGATCATGTTATTTAGCTGCTCAAACTCTTTCATAAATTCCACGTAGGTTGCCTTGACTTCTGGTTCTTCTCTTAGCCTCTCAAAAGAACGGCCTAGATAGCTTGGATCGTCTTTGAAGGGTAGTCTTACTTCGACTCGTCCATCTGGTTGACGTTTAACAGTTTGAGTGAAGACCTGCTCGCACTGTCGCTGCTCCGGTGTAAGTTTTCTACTGGCGTACCGACATCTTCTATACGCCATAGTTGTTCAATGTTTTTGTTAATGGACTCCTCCAAAGACAAAACAAAGGTGTGTGATATAGTTCGGTTTGGGCTCTCATATCGCCCTGAGACAATTCATCCCAGTTGCGTTTTCTGCAGCGTGGGCAGACCAGGACCTATCTTTATTTGTCCAACTGTAAGCATTTCAAAAAAGATTTCAGTGCCAATTAGTAAATCGATTCTACGTGTTTTGTAAAATTGCTCATCAGCCAGTGGTGCATTCTGAGGCAAATTTCATGAAGACGTATCAATATCTGTGTCGGGTTGGTAAGCAATATGTGACGTTATGCAAAAGTCAAGTGAGAATTCGCAACTTTGCAAGCGAGATTTGATCGTGTTAGATGCGCCTTACTTGATGTGACTGTGGGAGTCACCAAAGCTGCAAATCTTCATATTACGCTTAAGTCTTGGTAAACGTAAGACCTGGGCGAATTCTACAGAGATGAAGTTAACTTGTGAGCAGGAATCCAGCAAGGCTCTACCAATCCTAAACCAAAACAATGGCAGTCGACGCAAATGCGTCGCGAACCAAAACAATGGCAGTGGCCAAAATTACCTGCTCTGAGGGTTTTTGCATATGAGTATGTGCAACAGCGTCTCCTGATGGAGCTGCCACATGCAATTGAGACAAGTTCCATGTTGGCAAATCAGCAAAATCCAAAGATTCGTTCCACTTGCGTTTGGTCCCTTGATCAACCTTCTCCATGACAACAAATATGAGCATGGCCTGGGCAATCTGCGACTCATCCCCCAGAGATTTTAGAGAGTTGTACAGGGCTGAGACGTTATCGATGAGGCTCCGAAGCTGCTGGCTATTGGACTTGTTGACACTGGGCAACTGGAACAACGAATGAATATTATCCAAAAATACCAGAGTTTGGTTGTCATAGCGCTCCCTAAAACGTTGAAGAGCCTTTGGATAATTCTCCGACGTCACTTGAAAAGCCTTAACTGTTTCTAAGGTAGTTCCCTTCAAACAGCTGATCAACTGGTTGAACTTTTCGATGGGTGAGATACACGTTTGCTGGTCGATGACCTGCCGGAACAGAGAAATTAAATTCTTATACTCTGCATATTTACCATCAAAAGTAGGCAGCGCAATTCGTGGTAATTTCATTGATGAGGCCGCCACTGGCCTAGGCACAGGCAATGCATCCATTTAACCTGTGTTGTTTTGTTGAGATGTTTCTCCAAGCTGCCTTTTGATGGCCAACTTTGTGGCAATGTACGAGTCGTCAATGTCTCCGCGTGCAGTGTCATTTGAGTCCAACTCCTCTATATTGGATTGGACAGTCATTAGCTGCTTGAAATAGGCTTCCAAGATTCCAAGCCGTCACTGCAACTCGTCTGGTGATTGTGGATCTGTATCCTCATCTGGATCCACAATGTTGCGAATGCGAGTAATATTCCGACGAATATTAGCCATTTGTTGTCTCAAACTGTCCAGACTCATTTTAATTTGCAAATAACCAGGGTTTTTTTTTAATTTTTTTTTTTTTGCAGTTGAAAATTCCAATAAGTATTTTTACTGGGTTACAGTTACTAAATTAGAGACGCGGTAATAGTGAGCCTACTTGCTAGCTGGTGCCAAATAACGTCAAGACAACTCCTTCGTTTCAAGACATTTATTCAACTGCCGCTGCAGCCGCATAACCTTTTCTTATAGTATAATTCAAATGTTGCCCAACGAACATGTTGACAAGCAATGGCAGTATAAGAGAGGGTCTTCAATGACAGTTTCAGTTTTATCCAGCATCTCTTACATTTACTTTAAGTATCTACATCTATGTTTTACAAACTATCTATATTAACAATAAGGATTTAACATGCCGGCCCCGTTAAAGGCTCATGGCCCTTTAACCAACTGGTAGCATGGCGAGTTTGTGTATAGGCCGTTTCATGAGACCGCCTGATGTGCGTATTTCGGCCACACGAACCTTATCGTCCTCTCCTGCGCGTAATGCGTCCTGTTAGCCATCGTTGAGGTGGCATATTGTCCTCGTGAATTAGTACGAGGGAACCGATCACCAGATTGGGCGACCGCGTGGCCCATTGATTCCGCTGCTGCAGGTCGAGTAGGTAATCCTTCGACCAACTGCGCCAGAACTGCTGCCTGAGCGCTGACAGCTGCCGCCACTGCTTCAAAAACCCGAAGCTGGCCTTGCTGGTTACTCCTTCTGGCTCTGATTCGTGCGGCAGCGAACGAAGAGGTCTGCCGATCAGCAGATGGCCCGGTGTTAGCGCCTCGCCGTCGTTCGGATCGTTGCTGAGCGCCGTTATGGGTCGGGAATTGAGGAGCGCCTCTATATCCACCAGATGCGTGTTGAGATCCTCCTGCGTAAGGTTTGCGTTGCCTACGCCTCTCAACAGCCGTTGCTTGGCGGACTTCACCGCCGCCTCCCAAAGCCCTCCAAAATGAGGGGCTCTCGGAGGGATGAACACCCACTCTGTTCCCTTCTCTGCGGCGTACTCCACGAGCCCTTGCTGTTGTGCTGCGAACGCTTCTTGCAGATCCTCCAACACTTTGCTTTTCACTTTCCTGTGAAATTGGTCGCGTTGTCGCTGTAGACTCGTTCCGGAGCGCCTCGTCTGCCGGTGAACCTTTTAAAACAATTTAAGAAGCAATCAGTGGACAAATTTCCAATAGGTTCAATGTGAACAGCCTTTGAAGCGAAGCACACAAAAATAGCTACGTAAGTTTTAAAAGGCGGCCTGCCGCGGATTTTCGAACTGACGTAAATTGGGCCGAAAAGGTCCACTCCACACACAGAAAATGCATTTCCTGGTCGCTCTCGATCTTGTGGTAAATTGCCCATTATTTGGCCTAAAAGCTTCGGCTTATATCGAAAGCAGTGCACACATTCTCTAACGATTTTCTTACATGCCTGTCGAGCATTGATTAGCCATATATCTTCTCGCAAAAGAGTCATCAGCACTTTCGCACCAGCATGGTGGTTTTTCAAATGCAAGTTGCGAATAAGAAGCTGTGACAAATGCGTATTTCGAGGCAGTAGCATTGGAAACTTTGTTTCATATGGTAAAGGCGCGTTTAGTAGCCTGCCACCCACTCTTAAAACCTTAAGTTTCACAGTTCCGTGTTGAAACTCGTGAAGAAATGGATTTAATTTCTGCAAACTTGGGCAAAGTATCTTAGACTTTGCTAAATCAGCAATTTCATGTCGCAATTCCACGGTTTGCACAACTTGAACTAGCTTAAGGAAAGCAAGTCTTACCTCAGATGCTGAAAGTAGTGGGGAATCCTTCCCCTTTGTTTTGTAACCGAAACGGTTTTCATATGCCATAATCCGTACGAGCTTCGGAAGTACCGAGAATTTGTTGATTAACTGGATTATTGGGTGTGGCTCTGGAACAGCGACAGCATGTACTGTGACATTTTTCCTGTCGCCTGATACCATAAGAGCCGTTGGGACCTTAACCTTTTGACATTGAGGCCACTCGTTTTCGGATTTGGACAAAAACTCTGGCCCATTGAACCAGAGCGAGCTTACTAACTCGTCTATGTCAGTGCCTCGTGAAAGAAGGTCAGAAGGTTTGTGCTCTGAAGGCACATGACGCCAAGTAGCGTTAGTGGACAATTCCTGCACCTCTGCAACTCTGTTTGCTACGAAAACCGCTAGAGTGGAATGGGTCTCGTTTTAGCCAGTATAAAAGGACCTGAGAATCTGACCAAAAAGTGACGATAGTGATGCTCAACCTTTCAACCATCGGTGCTACTTGCTCCCAGAGTTTAGACAGTAGATGTGCAGTGCAGAGCTCAAGTCGTGGAATTGATTTGGTTTTTAGAGGTGCTACACGGGATTTTGCTGTCAATAGCCTACTATCAAATTGACTCCCAGTGCTAGTGTAATAAGAGAAAACTTGGTTGATTTCATATGGAGCGTCTGCTCCTTTGTGTGTCTTTATTCAGAATGATCTTTATATCTTCATGTTGGGCTTTGCTAACCCGAAACATGCAATACTTATATCTATGTCTTATATTTATGTGTTAGTTTACTGGTGTATACATATGTATGCAGAGGGCATACATATGCTGAATATATCTTGACCACTTGAGCTGCAAAGTGCATGCTCAGCATTCCCACGCGCCGCGATCGGCTTATGTATAAGCGATAGATCGTATTTCTTGTGCGCTGGAATGTGTATGTGTGTAAGTGTGGTCTTTTGGGTATTTGTATATTTATTATCATTTGATTTGAATAGCTGGCAGGGTAGGTATACTACACCTCCCTTTTTAAAGAAATGACGTAATACATGTAGTCATTTGGAGATTGTTAGTTTAGTGTAAAAATATAATTAATAGTAAAAATAATAATTATTTTTAAAAAATTTTTTTTTTGTTTTGTTTGTTTTTTTCTTTCTTATTTTATATCTCTTGTTTTAAAATATTTGTGTTTGTTGATAAAAATATTTTTTTTTTTTTATTTTACTTTACTTTAACTCCATTCAAATTTAAATTTTCATTCGATTTTCATAAAAGAATTTAAATTTACTGTATTTTATTTCCATTTGTTTTTCATTATATCATTATACTATATTTTTTTTTGTTAGGTTGATCAGACCTGTTTTCTTTTTTTTTTTTTTATTGAAACGTTTCGTTGAATATATATTTTTAACCTATCCTTATGTACTTTTTGTATCTTATTCTTACTATCTTTAATGTAAATGTTATTATTATCTTCTATTTTTTCTACTATATATGGTCCTAAATATACTGGCTCTAATTTGTGGCCTGCTTCATTTCTTAAAAGTACCTTATCTCCTACTTTTAATTCAAATTTTTTTGTTTTCATATCGTATGCTAATTTCCTATAAGCCTTGGCTTTTTCTAACATAATTCTAGCTCGTTTGTATGCTATTTCTAATCTAAACTTTATTTCCTTAGAGTAGTCATCTAGATTATAAATAGGATCTATGTAATTAGTTTTATTTAAATCTATGAACTGTTTTGGTAATCTGCCAAATACTAGTTCGTATGGACAATACTCATGCGTTGCTGATGGTGTCGTGTTGAAACAATAAGTGAAATATTGAATCCAGACATCCCAATCAGTTTTGTCTGCAGAGATGTATGAACGAATGTATTCATTGAATGTTCGATGACTTCGTTCTATTGTCCCTAATGTTTGGTGATGATATGCAGTAGAGGTGAG
>JAWNNO010003614.1:0-23732 GCA_035044985.1 Lordiphosa fenestrarum
TTATTCAGATGGGAATTGACAGATTACTTTAAATCCTGCTCTCGCACTCTCACTAGTAGTACTACTCCATAAATTAAACATTCAAATGGACTATTTTTGTTTCGAGTTTTCCGTTCAGGTCTCTTCTTAACTCCAGCTGTAGCGACATCAGCTCAATCCAAGATGTTTAGGAAGTTATTAGTTTCTCTTTAATTCAATGTTGCCATCGACATCGACATCGAAAACCAAAGGCTGGTCAACTGGTGCGTCACCCATCCAATCCGCCTGTATGGCGGTGATATAATCCTTAAACTGGGTGGGCGTAATCTCATGTAGATAGGGATAATTCAATGTGGCCATGTGGTACGGGCAGGCCGGTTGATATATCCATTTACGTGGATATTGCAAGGCGATTCCATGGCTGCCACAAACCGCATAGAACTCCTCATTGTTGGCGTACTGGCAGCGCACACCAATGAACTGCATCGCATGCTCTATCATTTTTACAGTTTTGGCATCCGTATGGAAGGCCAGCATAATCGGATCGTATATGAAAATTTTATTCTTTTCCTGGTGAGCGCAGGCATCACGGAGAGTGAGGAGAAAGGACATTGGCATAAAGCAGAAGCGTACGCATTTCATGGCCGCCCCTAGATAATTGCAGCGATTGTTTGGTGACTTTTTTAGCCACAAAAGTACGGCGAAGAATACCTCAACCTCGGAGTTGACCCCGATGTTGTCTCTTTTCAGTAGATCGACCAGCTCGTCGATGGAAAGCTTCTGGAAATTGTCATGACCCACTAGGGCCAGGAAATAGAAGTGCACACGCGACAGCATTAGCTCACATAACTCCTGCAAATTGGGATAATCCTTGGCTTGCATGTACAAGTCGAATCCGTCCTTCTCACGCACATCCTGCTTAGACAACAGCTCCCAACAGGCTTCTTCTAGCAGATCGATCCCCAGATATTTGGCCGCCTGCATTATGGGCACCACTATGGCCATAGTGGGTGGCGTTTGCAAGCGCATCCAACTGTAAGCATGTCGAAATCCGACGGCTGGCACCTCTTCTGGATCGAACCGGAATACTGTGTTGCGCCAGTCCTTGTCGGCAAACCACACGGCATAGCATTTGAGTAGAGTATGTATACAGTCGAAACTATGAAATCCAATGTGCACACGAATGGTGGCGCCGAGATTCCCGGCCAGCTGTTCCTCGATCACCGTACGAAGAGGCTTCTTGGGCGGCATGTTGAACACAGTGATTTCGGTTTCCGAAGGACCCACCATGGATTCGTACGAAACCATGGGTACTATAGTGGGCGGTAAGTTGTGTTGGTTTGAGTATTCTTCGTCGGTGAAGGTGGTCCATAAGCGAATACCCTCATGGAGTCTCTTGATCTTAGCATCCAATTCCTGTTGGGATGTGGTATTGTCCTCAATAGCCATACCATGGGTTGGTTCTATATCGGGATGCAGTGAAGATCTATCACTGCTGTCGTCTTCCTCTGATTCTTGTATCGGTGAATCCATTTTGGTTTTTTGTTTAAGAATGAAAAATTATAAATATATTTGGTCTATCTGGGTCGATAGTTTGGGTTACACTGAATTTGAATCCAGTTGTAGACTACAAGTCGTTGTGACAAGTGAAACTTGGGTTAACAAAAACAGTTTTTAATATGTTTTTATATCAATAAAAATTCCGTTCCAATGACATCCCCCTGCTGATTAAAAAAAAAATATTTAATTACTTGTTTAATGCCTCGGTATTTGTAGGTGGTATGAGTTTAATGTGTGTGTTTAACAAAAGATTTTGTTTATTGCGGAAAAACATTTTTCCATATTAAACCAAGAGCCACCACGATGCTGGGTCTACCTGGTGCAAATCGATTAAGCTTTTTTGGGGTATGTTTGTTTGTATGCTTCTGTTGCTTTTGTTGAAATGGTAGCTGTCTGTTGATTGAAAAGAGGCAAAAACTGGCAGCAGCTAAAGTAGAAACAAACAATAACCACCAACATGTTTATGTTTACCTGTTTGGGCTTGTCTGTCTCTCCCCATTTCATTTTCATTCTTTTCTGATTTCTCTTTACCAATTTGGTCCTTTAAGCTTCAACCACTCAACACATTCACATATTCGTTGGTTAGCAGTTTCACCAACTCGCTAATTTTGAAGAGCTCCCATAAATGGGATTTGCTTCATTTTTTCCAGAAATTTGAATTACCAAAAGAGTTTCTCAGGCAGAATAGTTCTTAAATCAAGTGCTAAACATACTCAAATTCAAGATTACTCATTCTTAAATCAAGAGCATGCTGCTTTGTCAAAATCCGAGAATGTTCCCTCTAGTATCAAGAGGTAATCAGATACAAGATTGTTTACTCATAAATCAAGAGCTTCACAGATTCCATTCATAAAACAATTTAATATCAGTTGTTTTTTCCCTTTTGTTTAAATTTATTTCATAGAAAATAAATTGTTAAGCTTCTTAGCAAGATTTAGCCGGCTCGAGAAAAACACAACACCAGAAAGTAGAACCAGTCTTTGCCTGTTAACTGCAGCCGTTTCGCCATGCCATAACTGCTTGGGAATTTCAAAGCAGCATGAGTGCAAAAATCGATTGCGCTCTTCGCTAGATAGGTCTCCCACACACCCATCTCCCATAAAAAACAAAACTAAGAGACCGAGTTTAACGCTGTTCTCTCAAATGTGCTTGCTCTCTTCTTTGTTTCTTTACCTTTCTTTCTTTTCAAGAGCAAAATTCTTGAAAATCCAAGAAAGAATTTTATATAAAGGATAAAGACTGAAAAAAGTTTCTGAGGGGTTTTAATTGGAGTCCTTATTTAAGTAAGTAAAAGCAAGCAGTTTAAATGCCCTGACTAAGCGTCGAAAACATTTAAGTTATAACCTTCGATTTGAAGATGAGAGAAAATCTAATTTATACTTCAATTTGAGTTTTAGTCAATCCCTATTATGCATCCCTTACAAATAATATACAAATCAGTCTAGCACAGCGATGCCCACGGTCACCGAACAGCCGCGTGGACACTTTTACAAAACAAACGTATGAAACCGGTTATTGACTGGTGCTATTTCTTGTGGCTTTCTAATGCACACTGAAAAAAATAAAGTGAGCTACACTTTCTTAAATGTTTTGGGAAATAAAAAATAAACTGAAAATTATATAAATGACTAAGAATTAAACTACCAAAATGAGATAATGCTTAAAATAGAAAATAACATTTTTTTAAATACATTTATACATTTAACTTCAGCTTCAATCGATGGCAATTTTATTAAAGCCTCTAAGGGGCCGATTTCACATACTCTACTCAGAGCTATCTGTCACATAAACTATCTCATAGATTTCCTCAAAAATCATCCGCTTGGAGTAACCGTGTAAAAAAATGAATCATATTTATCGCTCAATAAGTAAATTGAATAAAAAATATTATTAGTATTAGTTTAAGACGAATCGAAGTTTAAATAATATTTAAAATTATTTTAAATGAATTTTATGTTAAAAATAATAGCATAGTAAAATCAAAGCTAATCTGACTTATAGCCGCCATCTATAAAGTGTAAAAACAGCCCTAAATGTTGTAAGCTTTTTCTTCGTTTAAGCTTGTTATACCATTGCAAAGGGTATTATAACTTTGCCCAGAAGTTTGCAACGCATAGTAAAATTAATTTCCTACCCTGTAAACTATTTGTATTCTTCATCAGGGTGACGAGCTGAGTCGATTGACCTTTGTCCGTCCTTCTGTCTGTCTGTTTCTAGGCGAACTAGTCTCTCAGTCTTATTTTTTCTGCACGCTACTAATATGTCGGAACCGACCGGAACTATATCTCATAGCTCCCATAGGAACAATCTGTCGGAAAACTAGTTTTAGTATAAAAATCTTTTTTCTTCTTTATAATTCTACCAAGTTTTATTAAACTCGGACAGCTATATGGTATAGCTGCCATACAAAAGATAAGTCTGAAAAACAATCTTAGTTAGAAAAACCCTTTTTGTTTTCAATGGTAGCATCCTGCAATTTTGTATTCGTTTGATCCCATGCTTTCACATAATTCTACAAAATTTTGTTTAAATCGGATGACTATGTCATATAGCTCCCATACGAACGATCAGTCGGAAGATGGGTTTTTGTGGGATAAAAAATGCTTGAACATTTTTTAGCGAGCATTTCAAGGGTATAAAAACTTAGGTACAGACGAAGTTATCTTTACTTTCTCATTTTGACTTAACCGCAGAACCGATCTTCACAAAATTTTGTCAGAATGTTCATGTTGTTGAGGAAAGATTGATAGGGACATGACACAGTCTGGGAACCGGTTCGAATGTGGTTAAAAACCGTTCAAAAATATTTTAGAATCATATCTCGGAACAAGTTTGAAGGAGTTCAAATGTTAATGTTGATTTGCACCCAGTTGAAACTTGAATCACATAAAGCAAAAGCCCCGGGCGACACCGGGTATTCATCTGATGCTAAATAAATGTTGATTTAATGCTGCATAAAATGTAGATACATTTTGGCAATCACAAACATGTTTATTTGATCACAGTCGCCGGCAACGTGTCTTATGTGTAATATACAGAGAAAAGATAACTAATGATGCCTACGAATCGTGATTATCGCTTAAATTGCCTGAAAATTTTAAACTAGGCGAGAGGCAAACATCTATAGATTGTGTTTAATAAGCTGAAACTCCACATAACATGTCCCTACTATCTCAAGCACAACAATGGCTGCTCCACTCTGCTCCGCTTGACTGCCAAACGATTTTATATCCTAAAGGAAGGCAACCACTTGTATCTTGTATCTGGCCAATGCACGTGATGTGCATTTTAAAATCATTTACTCGTTACACATATAATCAGCTCTGTTGGAAAAGGTGTTGCCTTATTTAAAATCCAATTTTAGTATCACTTTGGTGTAAGAGGAATGTTTTGGTTTCCTTCAAGCTGCTCTGTGTCGGTTATTGTCAAAGCTATTGCTGTACAATTTTGCCAGAGAACATCAGCAAACATTGAGAACTCGTTTGACCTGTCATATAGCCTATAACCTATTTAATTCTTCTAACATATTAAGCGACTTCAAATTGATTACTCATTAAACGCCATCTCCATGGGCATCCTGGCCAGGCTGGCTGGCCTTATTCTTACAGCTGCTGCAGCTTGCCTACAATATGTAATGACTTAAGTCAACGGTGTCAATCATTGTTGTCATCTTCATTTAATCAATACACATACAGTCTTACGTGCACACATACACCCATGCACACAAGGATATGCAGCAGCAGTTGGCTGCCGATGTTGGCAGCAACTTAACTTGACTCGATTGAATGAACTGGGACTCAACTGACGGTGCATGCGAGGGAGTGTGTGTGTGTGTATGTCTGGCCTGTCAACAAAACAACTTTATTGATTGCATTTCTCAATTTTGCATTTCCTTGGGTTGTTCCTGTTTGAGTTAAGTGGGTGTTAAATATATGCCCAGCGAATAAACATTTAGAGTGGAAAGAACCGAGCTATGAATTAATGCAATATTTACATATTTATTGAAGTAATGTTTTTTAAGCCGAATGGAACATTTTCTCTTTTGAATCGAATTATATTTATATTATGGAAGCTTGAAAAACTGGTGGGTAATAATGGCAGCAAGCGAAACCATTGAGCGGTTGTGATATTGTTTTGTATTAGGGCAAAGAACCAGATGAATCTTTCTCTGAAATGACATTTGAACTTAAAACCAGTAAAACTCAACTGTTTCAATCTGTTTCACCAGGAATCGCAGAATGCTATCAAGTTAATCTATGGTAAGAATGCTCGTGAGTACTTATGAGATTAAAGTGAGCGTAAATTCAGGTCAGCCTCTTCCAACGTCAATATACCATTTACTCAGGTTTAAACATAACGTTTAATTGTATTCTTCTGCTTTTTATGATTTTAATTAACAGAGCTTTAACATTAAAGTCAAAAAATAACATTGTGGTAGCAGAAAGTACATGCTTATGCTAAATTTATAACAAAAGCAGTGTTACCCAATGAATGACTTTTGAACAGACAAAAGGTAATATTCGTTTAACTCCTCTATTATTCGATCTCGAAATCGTCAGAGTTGTTCAACACTTTTAAGTGCAAGGGTTGGAGGGTGCATAATGTTGGAAATATCTTGATCTACTTGGAGGCATTAAGAGTCGACATTTTTATATAGGTGTTTATACAGATAGAGTGACATTAGGGTACACTTTTTAAGGGCACAATTGAAATGCTAAAAGATTTATTTGTTTTAAAGATAATCAAATTTCGGAACAGAAAAACAGAAATAAATATCAGAGTCAATGTGCGCAAAAGGAGTCCAAAAAGTTTGCTCTTCATAAGTTACATCGAAATTTCAACAATGAAATATGTTTTTGTTCTTTACAGTCTTACAATTCGAGTCTGGTTTTTTGATTTTAATAAAAATAAATTACCCAAATTGAATAAAAGGAAGTCGAAAATCTCGTTTCAAGGTTAAATTTTCACATCTTGAACGAATTCAGAAAGATTGTACTTCTCCGCAGAGAGTTTGACAGACTCATATAGACAAGGATATTCAAGTTTTACCATTGAAAAGCTATTCAAACTCTTAGATTGGAATTGTTCATCACGCCACAGAGAATTATATGCAAACCATCGGGGAAAAAACACTTTAAACAATTAGATAAAAGATCTTTTATAAAATTTAGACTTTTCTAGTTTCTTTCATGGGGTCAATTTATGTAGCGCTGTAGGGAGAAGAAGCAGAGTCTTTTTAAGGCTGCTGGAAAACAATTACTGTCGAAATCATAGGCAGATCTACCACTATTATCGACTAAGGAGGTTGCGAATTTTAAGGCATGGCCAGCCATCTTTAAGCTCCTCCCCGGAGCCGACACAGGTGGGGCATGTGCTAGATAGCATCGAAATGTCTTTATTCGCCAAATCCATAAAGAAAAGCGAGAGCGTAAGTGAAAGTCGGACCCTGACCGACTTCGAAATACCCATTACTCACGGCAATTTGTGTTTAATAACCTCATGCGGCTCAGATAGGTATGCAACGTTTTTTAACTCTGCCATTTATTATACGATCGTTTTGAAAATGTGTGAGATTGTAGATATAGGCCACATTCACTACACTGCGAAATCTGAAAAATGTAGGAGATTTTAAATATTTAATTGTGGGGGCTGGAGGGGGCGTGGCTGAAATTCGAAACAAGCGATCTGAGTGCAGACAATACTAGTCTAGTCTAAAAATATATAAAGTTAAAAGCTAGGTACGGAGACGCTGAGAATTTTCTCGCAGCGAAAATTGTTTCTTAATTCTCAGAGCGGCCTCTGGGACTGTAGGGTGACCAGAAAACTGCAAAATGTCAATGAATCTGAAACGTCCACCCTGTACTGGTCAGCTGTTGTTTGTTTAAAAAGCAAAGCGAGCATGAGAAAAGTTAATCTTTTTGTGAAAATATCAAATGGAAGACTCTTTGATGAATGCAGAGGCATTGGGGAAGGCCAGGGTGGATTTTATGGTGAAATTTTGAGTGGCGCTGGAAGAGGAGGAGCATTTATGGAAAGTGCAAATTGCATCGAAATGATTTTTTTTAGTCAAATCCCATAAGATTTGACCGCTTCAATTAGCGCCACTTGTCAGTCCTCCTAATGACTTTTGTATTGATTTTTGTCGATTTAGTTTTCATTTCTTTGTTCTCGTAGGTACCTCTGACAATTATCAAACATGTTTCATAAATTCTCGGACCCCCTGTGAGAATTTATCAGCTGTTTGGCCAAAAAACAAGTTGGCAGGCCATGCTCATTCTCAGAGCGCATTTGTGGTGTCTGCGTACACGGTATGAGAATGTGCTCTGAGAATTTTCTGCAGCGCATTCTCTGAGCTATGTAATTAGATGGGCTCCGAGAAAATTCTCAGCGTCTCCGTACCTAGCTAAAAGCCGACACTGCGTATAAGTAATATATAAAGCTTTGGAGCCTTTTGAACTTTTTTATTTTATAAACGAGCGAATCAAGGGGCACAGATATGACTTTAGATTTTCCATAAAAAAAGTGCACTCTTATGGATATGGCTATATCTAATAGCAATAGGTACTCTTTGGTTTCCACATTTCGGAGTCTTTGCTATGAGGCTAGCTGAAACGTATACATATATATATATGTATATTGATCTTCGCGCTCAAAAATAGTATTATTTATTTTGAATTTGGTGCAAAATACAAATATAATAGCCAGAACCTAATTGCCTCAGTTGCTAGTGTAAGAAAGTGAATAATGTAATATCCTTGAAGTGCTACTCAATTTGTCGATTCCTTTTGAAAACATACTTTAGTACTCTTTTCTCATTTCGCTAAATATTAAAAACCACTCTCAGGAGCAGCATTCAGCATTTCCACTCGCACTCACATGAAAAATCATTAAGTACGTACGCAGCCAGACGACAAACAAGAGTCTCAATAAGTCAACGCTGAAAAGTATGCTATGATACACATTGCTATTTGAACTCCATCTTCCACTTAAGCATAATTAAAATATTGCTTATACGCAGCGCGAGACTTACATTTATTTTACATGTTTCTCTGTTGCCCGGCTTTTGCCACTTGAGTGTGCAACTTACAGACGTAAATCTCTGTTGGACAAAAGCCGCACTCACGCAGCTCCAGGAGCAGTGTCTTTCGATTGCCTTGCGGCATAATAATTTACGAGTCCTGGGGTTCATTGTAAGACCTTTTAATAGCATGCTGCATTTATGAAATATGTTATATTTTACAGCTGCATTTCAATTTTAGTTGCCTCACCTTGCCTTGTTGTTTTTGTGGACTGAAATTAGCTTACATATCTATATTCAAATGAGACTGCCACGCGAATTTACCATTTTTGGTGAATATTTCAAAAATTAGTCACACGGCTTTATGGGCTAAACATGTTATTTATGGCTAACATGCATTTATTTTATTTGGCCAGAGAATTAATTTATTGCTAACATTAAAAATCTGCATAAACTATGCGTAAATGTGGCAAAATGTTTTGTGCAGAGATTGCAGCCATTTGTTTGTGGAGGACTTTGATTTAACATAAATTAAACACAGTTGATGTTTTTTTTTTTAGTTCTATTCCGTTTTATTCTGAAATCTCCAAAGACATTTAGACCTGAAACACTAAACTGGTAAACAAAACCGTAGAAAAAAAACCAATTTGCTAGGCACTAGCCACCTGGTAGGGCCTTGGTTGTTGTTGGTATTGCTAAATTTGCAATGAATATTTAAGCAAACGTTCACAGTTTACGGGCCGGCGGCCAGTAGAGGTGATAGTGAAGTGTGTTGAAGTAGGGGAAAAGAAGGATCATAAAATTAACACAAGTGATGACCAAACTGCATGCGTAATGCGTTTTTCACTCAGAGAACAGAGAAAACAGAAACCGGAAAAAACATGGAAAAGGAGAAGTGAAAACCCATTGGACGTTTGTCTGTCATGCGTTGGTGTGTGGTTATCTTCTGTAATCCCAACCAAACTTAAGGTTTCTAAAGAGAAAACTGATTAAATTTGAGTTAATTGTTAAATTTCTATGTCTTTAAAGGAAGTTACTCTTCTGGCGGCATAAGCTTTGCGCTTAAATCATGCCGCCATTGCGCTTTCATAAGCCTTGGACTGCAGTCTGTTCAAGATAAGGCCAGACAAAGCTAGCTAGTCAAAGTTGTAGACGGAGCGAACTGACAGAACAGGAACTTCTGTGCATATGTGTGAGATGTGACGACGGGGCATATAACTCATGCCACATGTGTCACAGTAAAGCTGAATGGCTCAGAAAAGGGGCATAGAAGAGAAAGCAAGTGCGAGAGCCTAGCGACCATTCAAAGTTTGATATGGAGTGACAGTGGATGGCAAAAAGGAAGGGGGCCTACAAAGTGGGAATAAGTTGGCTTAAAGCGGATATATGGAATATATTTTGGTTTTGGGATAATTGAACTGCATAAGGGAAACCATACAACTGGCACTGAAAATCCTAGAAATGTGTGGGTAGAAAAACCAAAAATAAGTGGACTGAAATAATAAAAGTTAATTTTGAACCAATATTTCACATATAATGAACAAATTTTTAATGAAATTGATTCAAATTGAAAAGTTTTGTTATCGATAAGGGTGTTTAGGAACGCAAGAACAATTAATAGTTAGCTTCAAAGATCATTTAATAAACCAAACCGTCGGTTCAAAAACTGTGCGAGCCACTGAACGGAACCAGTCTTTAATTTCGAGCGGTTGCATCCACTGATAAAATACTTAACTTTAGCAACCGAATCACATATTCAAATATATGAAAAACCCGATAACCCGAAATGGTACAAGAAAAACGAGTCAAACACTCAAAAACATAAACAAAGGGAAAAGCTAAGCTTACTCTGTCTGTGCCGAAGTTTTTATACCTTTAGAAGTGCTCTGTGGAATATTTTCAAAAAATCCTCACAAACACCCGCTTTCCGACCGATCGTTCGTATGGATGCTATAAGATATAGTCATCGGATTTGGACAAAAATTTGGAGAATTGGTTGAAAATCATGTAAAACAAGCAAAAACAAAATTGCAGGATGCTCCTATTAAAAACAAAAACGTTTTTCTAACTAAGACTCTTTATCAGACCTATCTTTTGTATGACAGCAATACGATATAGTTGTCCGATTTTCATCAAACTTGGCAAAATTATAGAATGCATAAAAAAAATATGAAAACAATGTTTGGAGACGTTTCCATTGAAAAGAATAAGTTTTTTGTACTAAAACTAGTTTTCCGACCGATTGTTCCTATGGGAGTAGCGTGCAACAACTCTGTGCAAAGTTTCAGCTCGATATCTTCAAAACTGAGAGTAGAAACAGACAGACGGACAGAAGGACGGACAAAGCTCAATCGACTCAGCTCGTCACCCTGATCAAGAATATATATAGTTTATGGGGTCCGAAATGAATTTTTCTATGCGTTGCAAACTTCTGGGCAAAATCATTATACTCTTTGCAAGGGTATAAGAAGTCACACACAAACTGTTATATTCTAGAGTTCGTTAGATTATTAACGCATACGAATATAAAAGAAAGTACAAGTGAAATTCTGGTACAAGACAATGCTGTTAGTCTTGAAAATAGGTAATTCCAAGTTATTACTACGTTTATGCCCTTTAAAGTATGCTACGTTATTTGAAAACAATTATTTTAGTTAAGTAAAATTTTATAATTTGTCTTAACTTAACATTTATTTGTCTACCCATAACTTACACAACAGTCTGAATGAAAATCGATTGCCGATTATCCATAACGTGGCCATAACCGACTAGCATTTACTTTGCTCTAACAGATAATTACTTAAGGACATAACGTTTGCATACTTTGAAGGGTATTATTCACGAATAATTTGGTGTGAAAACATAGTATATGTCAAAATATTAAACTTTTCAAATAAATTTAGCCAAATTTGTCAAATCCAGGATTTTATGTAATTTTTCTACCTCGGAGCAAAAATAACTTTCGACAACATCAGTCTGAAAATTTAAAGAAGAATTACTTTTGCAAACCGAGGCTACTAATGGTTGAGTAGGAAGATCAAGAGCAAAGGACTTACTCGACAATCGAAAATTCGCTATACAAGTCTCTGGCTATACGAGCCAGAAGCATGGACAGCAGCGAACGAGGCGGCGATCAGTGTGTTCGAGAAAAAAATCCACCGGTAGATAAAGGGACCTCTAAAAGATGCCGAAGAACTTTGCACCCGAATAAACCACAAACTATATGAGCTTTATGGGACTCTGATCTGGTCAAGCGCATAAAACAGCAGTGACTGCGCTGGACTGGACGTATTATTTGTATCGATGAAGTATCAACAGCAAGAGCCAGTAAAGGGACCAGGAGCTGGAAGATATTGAGACGCTTGGTGTAACCAACAGGTGGCAGTTCCCACAAGACGGAGGCGAGGGGCGGACATTAATTGCAGTCGCCAAGTCTTTTTAGTGGCTTAAGAGAAGATAAAGAAACAACCGGCTTCAAATTTATGATATTATTTTGTTAAACCTAAGTAAAACGCTTTGGTGTTGACTATTAATCTCTCCTTTGTGGTGTTGTATGTATCCGTTTAAAGTTGTGCGAAAGCTTTACATGACCTCCAGCCGAATAAAAACTGCAGGTTTAGTTTTTCTTCAAATTAATAAGTAAATTCAAGACTTCATTCATGACTAACAACTGCACTCCGAAATACGTTCTAGCAGAGAAAAATGAGGAAAATATGGTGACTTATTTCACTTTGACAGCATTTGAAACCAGCAGCTAATAGATTTGCCCGTTCTCCCCTTCAGTCTTCGTTGAACTGCTCAAGCTTTGATTTATGCACTAACAAAACTGTGCAAAATCGTTAGTTTTTTCACTTATTTTGGCTGTGGCTACTAGAAATTCAAATTGCTTTAACTTGTTGGCTGAGTAAGCGGGTTCAGTCTGCTTCTTCTGGCCAAAACCTTTCACTGTCACCTGAAATGAAGGCCGAAATTTTTTCCTTTCCTTTCGTTTCATGCCAAGGAAGTAGAAATTTCGAATGTGAACTACGCGCAGGTTGGTAATTTTTAATGCATTTAAACGGCTGCCAAGTGGCCTCCAAAATATACACACACCCACACACTCTAAAACTCATATGCAAAAAGAAAACCGCGGTGAGCACTTACGACGACATTCGACTCCTGACAACGGCGACGACCTGACAGAACATTTAGACATTTCCCTTTCTTTTGTGTACACTGTACAGTTTTCAGTTTTCCGAACAACGAAAAAGGCCACCACATACCGAAAATAAAATACAAAACAAAGTTTTGCATAGGCCTAGAATTTTATACTTTTGGACGGTTTTTGTTGTAGTCGACTTTTTGCATAGTGGAAACACATGGTATGCATTATTTGGGGATACTCTTTTTGAAAAACGGAGTATTGACGAACTGGCTAGAAGCAGACACATGATTTCTTTGTGACTTGTTTACTTTGATGCTGATACGACATAGATGAACTTAGAAATAATGAAATTGTGGGGGCAGAGTTCTCATATTATTTCGTTGTTTCAGAGATTGATTTCTTACCCAAATAATGTCAGCTGAATGGCTAATAACTTGCCATAAATTTGACAGTGTGTTTCTACTAAGCGTTGATTGTTTACAGGAGTGAGACAGCTAAAGGTACTTCCCAGAAATTTATAAAGACGCTGACATGTTGTTGTCTACAACCATTTTTCTGGTTTCAGAAGCAGCCATACTTTAAAATAAATTGAATTTACTTAAATCAATTTTTGAAGAATTTTAGGTAGAGCATTTAATACTCGTATGCCTTACCATAATATGGTTTATGCCCTTCACACACGAGAGCCAAAAAAAAAATTGAAATGGAATACAAACATGTTACCAACTTTGTTGCCCGAAAAGAACAGAAACAACATTTTCCTGCCAGTCAGCCTGCTATTCAGACCTGTCCGTTGGCTGGATTGGGCTTTTTCGGGCATGCCTACAGCAGCGTACAAAAATGAGAGTGTACGTTTAAGTCGGATCTGCTGTACTTCGATATACCTGTTACTCAGTAGAAGAAATGTTCCCTTCTGTAAGTTAAAAGAGCATTTACATTAATGTTAGCACTTTAACATTATTTTAGCAGACAGCGCATGCTGATCCCAAATATGAAAAGCCAAAAAGTATGCAATGCTTTTTGCTTAACAAACATTTATAACATTGGCTGATTTTTTTATAGCTCTGCTTTGAATTACTCGAATATTATGAAAGCTTTAAAATTGAGATCGATATCTTAAAAAATGTGGGAAGTATTCAACAATTTTAATTGTGGTGGCTGGAGTATCAAAATATTTAGACAATCTACATACACTCAGTCTACATACACTCAGAGAAAAAATAGACAACTTCATAATTGGATCAAGAATTTTCAAAATTAATAGTGAAGAGTGAAAATTCTCAATCCAAGATCGATATTCTTGATCCAAGTATGAATTTTTGATCACGGTTTTCTTGATCCAAGAGTTTTATTAATTGATCTAAGTACGAATCATTCACTTTTCAATCAGAATAGTTCTTGAATCAAGTGCTAAACATACTCAAATTCTTGAATCAAGAGCATACAGCATTGTCAAATACCGAGAACGTTCTTTTTGTATCAATAGCCTGTCCAAATGGAGAGCGAAAAAACATATGCCTGTCTCTCTCTGACACACAGTAATGATAGACTTCGGCATGCATTCGGCATGATTTGCCCAGAGACTTCGGCCCCCAGGGGCTATGGCTGGCCAGGCCTGATCAAGAGCTCATCAGATTCAAGAGTAAGATCGTTTACTCTTAAATCAAGAGCTTCACGGAATCCAATTTAAAATCAATGATTTTTTTTTCATTGTGCTTAAACTTGTTTCATCGAAAATTAATTGAAGCAAGTTTAAGCCGGCTCGAGGAAAACTCATCACCTCAAAGCAGCATCAGTATTTGTCTGCCAACTGCCAGTCGAACAGGGGTCTCTCCATTTCAGCAATTGCATAACTGGTTGGGAATTACAAAGCAAAATGAGTGCAAAAATAGCTTCCCCACACACCCCTCTCACATAAAATACAAAACTGTATGAGCAGACTCAACGCTATTCTCTCAAATGTGCTTGCTCTCCTCTCTCAGTTTCTTTACCTCACGCCCTATGAATAACAGCACCAAGGTGAGAACGAATTTAGCTCGATTTCAAGAGCGAAATTCTTGAAAATTCAAGAACAAATAATTTTTTTTTTCAAGTGCGTTTGTTCTTAAGTTATTTGTTCTACTTTTTCTGGCTGTACAAAACTTGGTGACTTTAGCTCTTTAGTCTCTCTTTAGTCTCTGATTTGGGGATCAATAGTATATTTTCTCATATCATATGAATTGAAAATCAAACTTATATTTTCGAGAATATGTAATCGATATTATAAGATCAAATTGATATTTTATAATGTCACTTTGTCACAAAATATACAAAATATATAGGAAATAACAGGCTTCCTGTACATCTTGCACTTCACTCTGCATTTTTTGAAGCTTAGTATCATAAAAGATTTTAAAGAATCAGAAAACCACAAATAAAGAATTTTTAATAATTTCTTACTTTACCTCTACTTGACTGTAGATCGAAGAACTCAGGACCGCTTGCACTTAACACGAATGAAATAACGACATATCGTACTCCACCATCGGACACGTGTGTGGTCACTCTCCACAGAGCCTATTTCAATATTTCACGACTTTGCTTGAAGTTTCAACTTTCTTTACGTCCCTTTCTCACAGGGTTCGTAAAATATCACTCACATCAAGAAGGCCTTTATTTCAACACTGATATGTACAAATAAATATCGTGAATGATGAAAAAACTGTGAACTTTGTTCCTAAAAATATACATCACAAAAATCAACATTTTCATCACGAGTGATTTGAAGATTCAAAGATGAGCTTAGACAAATAAAATACACTTCTCTCTGTTATTGTGTGCTTGTTACTATATTAATTACCATTATATATATATATATTATTTATATATATATGTATTCGGAACAGGCATTTTGGGGACCATAAAATATTCGACTTCTTCCGATCTTAATATATGAAAAATACCTTCTAAAATCCACTATAATTTTTTTCAGAATTTTAAAAAAATTTTTTAACGGAGTTTTTTGAAATTTTGTAAGTAACGTCCATTTCGGGGACATCATATGCAACAGGCATTTTGGGACACACTGTCCCTGAAATGACTGTTTAATATAATGCAGATTTTTTCTTTATACACTTTTTATGTCCAAAGCACATTTTGGGGACAAAATTGAAGAGTTGCCACCTTGCAAAATTTGTTTATATTAAACGAGTATTTCGGGGACAGAGGAATAATGGAATGGAATGGTTTTTCTGCATTTAGGGTATATTAGGGACAGTTTATGTTTATGTATGTCTCTAGGTGTCTTAAGCTATTGTGCTTTATTTTCTTGAAAGCAAAATGTAGATAACACGCTAGTAGCGCTATTTATAAACACACATAACTAAATGAACGAGCATATAAAAAAAAATTTGACGACAAGTACAACTGCAAGAAGTTCATGTGTACAACTGTACACATCTAAAAACATTTGTATGTACTGTTTTTTTGGAGTTGCACGAGTTTTGCAAGAGTTTGTATGTGCATGTCAATTGTACACACAAAACGCGTGCATTTCCAGGGAATAAAACTGTACATACATATTTTTATTCAAGATCACGCACATGTGTAAGTGTATTGACATTTTTAATAATACGAAAAAATGTAAAGTTTTTTGTCCCCAAAATGCCTGTTGCTAATACATATACATATACATATACATATATGTATTAGCAACAGGCATTTTGGGGACAAAAAACCTTACATTTTTTTTTCGTATTGCTAATACATATACATATATGTATTAGCAACAGGCATTTTGGGGACAAAAAACTTTTCCAGACTGCTCTCATGATTGTTTTAGCCGCAAAGGTCTACTAATAATCATAGCTGTGATCATGTTTGTACAACTGTAAATATTTAAGAAGATTTGTATGTACTGTTATGCAAGTGTTTGTATGTGCATAACGGTTGTACATACAAAATAATGTGCGTGATCTCGAGTGTAAGCATGTTGCATATTTTTTTTCGCTGGAAATGCGCGCGTATAATACACATGCACATATGAACAAACACTTGCGAAGTTCGCGCAACTGCAAGAAGTTCTTGTATACAACTGTACATATTTAAGAAATTTTGTATGTACTGTTTTTCTTGCAGTTGCACGAGTTTGCAAGAGTCCAGCGAAAAAAAATATACTTACATACTTACTTTCAAGATCACGCACTGTTATTCATATGTTTGTTGCAGTTGTGCGGGTTTTGTAAAGGTTGTATTTTGTGGGTACGTGCAATTATACATACAAACACATACACTTACACATGTGCGTGATCTTGAATAAAAATATGTATGTACAGTTTTGTTCCCTGGAAATGCACGCGTTTTGTGTGTATAATTGACATGCACATACAAACTCTTGCAAAAATGTAAAGTTTTTGGTCCCCAAAATGCCTGTTGCTAATACATATACATATACATATATGTATTAGCAACAGGCATTCTGGGGACAAAAAACCTTACATTTTTTTTTCGTATTGCTAATACATATACATATATGTATTAGCAACAGGCATTTTGGGGACAAAAAACTTTTACAGGCTGCTCTCATGATTGTTTTAGCCGCAAAGGTCTACTAATAATCATATGTAGCTGTGATCATGTTTGTTCAACTGTAAATATTTAAGAACATTTGTATGTACTGTTATGCAAGTGTTTGTATGTGCATAACGGTTGTACATACAAAATAATGTGCGTGATCTCGAGTGTAAGCATGTTGCATATTTTTATACTCTGTACCGTAGGTACATAGAGTATTATAAGTTTGTGCAAAAGTATGTAACATCCAGAAGTAAGCATCTCCGACCCCATAAAGTATATATATTCTTGATCAGCATCAACAGCCGAGTCGATATAGCCATGTCCGTCTGTCCGTCTGTCCGTCCGTCCGTCTGTCCGTATGAACGCACAGATCTCAGAGATGGTAAGAGATAGAGGTTTGACATGTATGGGACATATGCTTCTTATGTCTGCAGGCAGATCAAGTTTATTTTCAATTTTGGCCACGCCCCCTCCCGCCCACGCAATTTAGAAAAAACGTCATATCTCCCACTGTTTTGAAGATAGATGGCTTGTTCCTTCTGGACATATTTGGTTATTAGAATAACTTATCGGTCCGCCAAAGGAATGAAGAAGATCGGATGAACGGTTTTCGAGTTATGATCAAAAGACAAAATTTCTTGGTACAGAGTATGTTATAGTCGGGCTTGACCGACTTTCTTTCTTGTTTTTCGCTGTAAATGCGCGCGTATAATACACATGCACATATGTACAAACACTTGCGAAATTCGCGCAACTGCAAGAAGTTCTTGTCTACAACTGTACATATTTAAGAAAAGTTGTATGTACTGTTTTTCTTGCAGTTGCACGAGCTTGCAAGAGTCCAGCGAAAAAAAAAATATTCTTACATACTTACTTTCAAGATCACGCACTGTTATTCATATGTTTGTTGCAGTTGTGCGGATTTTGTAAAGGTTGTATTTTGTGGGTACGTGCAATTATACATACACACACATACACTTACACATGTGCGTGATCTTGAATAAAAATATGTATGTACAGTTTTATTCCCTGGAAATGCACGCGTTTTGTGTGTATAATTGACATGCACATACAAACTCTTGCAAAAATGTAAAGTTTTTGGTCCCCAAAATGCCTGTTGCTTATACATATATGTACATATATATACAACTATAAAAGAAGTTTCATTTCAACGTCCCAGTCAAAATCATACACAATAGTCATATTGGGGACCATTTCATTTCATCGTTCCTGTGTCCCCGTTATGCACCAATTTGTATATATGAGTGTCTTCATTATGTACGTTCCATATAAAAAACCATATATACACATAGGGTTGCCACATCGATGAGATTTGACACTTTTTAAGTTGTCATTACAAGAAAGCAGTTAATTATTCCAGGTTGACGCATTTTTTTTTCACAAGCTAAGAACATATTAAGTCAAAATTAACAATCGTATATGATATATATACTTCCAATAATTAATGAAAATTAATTGAAAGTGCGTCCCCGAAATACCCGTTCTGTATAATGAAAAAATTCTTAAGTCTTGATTATTTCAATGCACAGTATAGTATATAGGTACATCCTTAGTTAAACTAACTTAATTTTTGCTCTAGTTTTTAACGGAAAACTTGGAAATAAAGAAAAATCCTTCTAAGGCCATAAATTTGGCAAGTGTCCCCAAAATACCTGTTCAGTCACTGAATTTTGCCGGGACAGTCCCCAAAATGTCGATTTGTCCCCAATATGCCCCTTCAATCAAAATAAAGTCCCCATAATGCCGCTTCCGCATACATATATTAGTCTACTTCAAATGAAATATTATTTAGTATTTGGTTGTTTAGCTTGACCGTTAATATGTTCTCAAGCGACTTTGCGCTCAATCGAGTTCTCAACCTGGTAAATATATATGGAAATGCACTGAATGCTCTTTCGACCGAGACTTGTGTTGCTGGCACAGCAAGGACAATTTCGGCATGTTTTCCAAAAGTGGGTTCTTTGAATTTATAAGATCTCAAGTACTGCACGACACTGCTGTCGATACTTATCCGTTCACCGTATTGAAAATGTATTAGTTTGCTTTCAATTGAGCCGTCATCAATTTGGGGAAAGAACATTTCGTCAGATTTTAAAATATTGTACTTTGAATTAGCAGATGTACTTGGCATTTCTTCAGTTTTACTTTCAATTCCACAATTTTTATACCCTGTTCCCATTGAAAATGGGAAAAGGGGGATCATGAAGTTGTGCGAATGTATGTAACAGGGAGAAGGAAAATTTTCCGACCCCATAAAGTATATATATTCTTGATCAGCATGAACTGCCGAGTCGATATAGCCATGTCCGTCTGTCCGTCTGTCCGTCTGTCCGTCTGTCCGTCTGTCCGTCTGTCCGTCCGTCCGTCCGTCCGTCCGTCTGTCTGTCTGTATGAACGCGTCGATCTCAGAGACTATTAGAGATAGAGCCACAAATTTTTGCACGAAGGTAGATTTATGCTGTACGCAAATCAAGTTTGTTTCAGATTTGGAAAATTCCCACCCGTCCCCCTTTTATCCCCAAAAAACCAAGACCTCCTCTAGAAATTCTACACCTAAACAACCGTCAGATCCACAATTTTCAAGTTAGAGCCTCGTAGTTTAGTATGCATCAAGCTAGGCCCAATATCTATCTATTCTGAAAAGTACAATCAGATCGGACAAAAAACACCGGAGTTATAAGCGAAACAGTAAGAGCACAACCCCCACCCAGTTGTTGGCCAGGACTACCAAAAGTGTTGCCTACATTTAGGATGACATTTTGTCACAAAGAAATAAATGAAAACAAATGAACAGGGTATTTTGTGGTCGGGAAACTCGACTACAGCGCCCTTACTTGTTCTTTATATGTCAGGTCAATTTTATCTCAAATGAAAATTGAATATGCACTCTGCAAAATGACTTACTATTGCAGTTTGTTTTTCACTATCATTCAAAAATGTAGAGCCTCTAAAACTAAATCGAGGGTCAATATATATTGCAGCTAAGAATGCATCATTCTCCATTAAAATGGTTTTTCTTGTTAGCATTGCGGCTTGTAACTTCCTTGCAAGCTTATACACGCACCCCAGCTGCCTAAGCTGCGCTTCACAAAGCAACCATTCTCGGTAGAAGTTTCCCATTACCATGTCTTGTGTCTGCAGCATTGTGGTAGAAATTTTTATAAGTACAGTCTGATTTAAAAATCTTTGAATCAATCGTGATGAAAATGTTAGTGATATATATCACTAGTTATAAATATCAGGTGATATTTTTGTGATGTATATTTTTTTGAAACAATGCTCACAGTTTTTTTCATCACTCACGATATTTATTTATATATATCAGTGTTTGACTTTTTGTTCAATAATATTAATATGAGTGATATTTACGAACCCTGCTTTCTCATATGGTCAAAATGAAGTTTTGTAGTTTGGGATTTGTTGCCTCCTCTTAACCCCTGCGCTTGGGGCTAACGAGTTAGCACGGTACTTGCGTGCCTCAGGTTGCGTTGCGTATGTGTATGCTTTTTACTCACAAAATGTAAGAAATTAATTTTAACACAAATACTGAATTCTAGTGCATGTTGGTTTTCTTTTACTTAATTCTTAATTTGCTGTAATTTTAAGTACTGCTACTTCAAAGTAGTTAGAGTTGGCTGTTAATAAATATTTACTAATATAAGTTGGATATTCATTCGTTCGATTCAAGGGCCAAAAGTTCACGACATTCTAGTCCCCAAACATTCCTTAACTTTCTTAATCGTATACCCAAAAGTTAATCGCTTGGACTAGTCAGAAACCGTGAAGGTATTCCAATATTGCACCATAGATATAGACGAGCGACAACTAAATCTATTGATCTCAATAATGTCATAATATCATTTTAACAAAACTGCAGAGTCTGATGTTTGCTTGGATATTGGGAAACATAAAAAAGCGTGAAAATTTAGAGACATTGGCGGCTAGTGAACAAATAATATGTGTGTAATATGCAAAATACAGTTAATTCTATGTAATATGTAAGTAAAATTAAGCAATTGTGTTATTTCTGTTAAGTGAGAAACATTAATTCGATTCGAGATACGTGATTAGTCTGCGAAAACTTACTCAAAACACCTTTCCCCTGTGGACTTAAAACTAACTTTCGCCCACTTTCGGCCAAAATTTAATTATCTTAAAAAATTCTTGAAAGTATGCATTTCAACTTGCTATCAACACTTTTTGTCCGATTTTGCCCGTTCCCCGACTTTTAAGTAAGATTAGGCTCAGCCTAGGATGTATGTGCGAAATATGGCTGAAACCAAAATCGGATAAAAAACGATATTTTTAAGGATTTTTAAGCAAATTAACACGCAAAACGTAAGCTTCTAAACAAACTAAAACATGAAAAATCGAATTAAAAATAAAATAAATAAAAATTGTATTACGCATCCGCCACGTGGGACCATTTGGGCCGTGAGGTAGGAGTGGTCGCGTCGGTTTAAAATTTGATCAAATGATATTCTGGTTGTTGCCATCAAATTCACCAAGTTTCAACTCTATGACTGCATTTGTCGACTCAAAGCCAAATATTTGGCGTTTCAGCCCAATGGGTACTGAACCATAAAATGCAGACTTCACCAAACACATTAAGATGTGCTTCATTTTTGAATATTATTTGACAATTTTATATATTTAATTACCTCAAAGCTTAGTCTTACTTAAAATTTGATCAAATCATACTTTGTAGGCTTAAAATTTGCCCGGCATTTGTGTTTTTCGGTGTGGAGTAGCAAAGATTCAACACAACAAGCAGAAAGCTATTTAAGACTTCCCTCACATCACTTCACTGGCTTCGGGTAGTCGTTCTCTTATGGTAAGATTCCACCATTACTCCACAGTTACTCGTCTGGGCATTGTTGTACAGTTTCAATCAAAAACAGCATTCATTGACTGCCACAAGTACTCATGTAAAAGTGAACAGTTTGCCACATTTTGGCAATCAAGTTTAGTACAAATTACTTCAGCCCGAACAAAATGCAATTATAATTAACATTGTAAACTTTGGTCTAAAACATAAACCAAAAAGTAAACGACCATTGAAATCTCTTTTGCTATGCATTTCATATTTTCAGCTCTAGCTGGGGGCAAATACAACAACAATTAAACTGGTCTAAGGGGGTGACAGGTGAGAAGAAGGGAAAAGCAAGCTCGACTGTGCAGAATTTTAACAATATCAATGCCACAACAACAATTGTAATGATGAAATAAAAGGCAAGTTAATACAATAGCTGGAAAAGCAACAACAACTACAAGCCAAACATGAAACTCATTCACAGAGTCAGGCAAAATATGTAAGAGATGGGGGAACATGAATACCCCTCTTATCAGGCAGGTCTGCTGTGTTTATTGTTGTTGTTGTTGTTTACTCGTTAGTGTAACATGAAAGTGCAACTTTTTAACAGCTTCAACAACAAGTAAGCAATTGTGATACACAGTGTAATAACAAGATAAAGTTAGTTAAGAATTTTGATTAAGATTCAACTAATTTGTACGCAGTTCTTAAAGAAAGTTGGTCATACAGAATTAACGAAACAAAATATAGCAAAGTTACTACCTAAAGAAATAACTCCTCTAAAAAATTCTCAAAACTAAGTGATTCACACTTAAAGCAATCAAAAATATCACAAATACTTTCTCACTTAAGCACTTACAGAATTCAAATATATTTTGTGTGTTAATTAAAACTTAAATTAATTTTTTTGAAATTGTAAGTTCAATATATAAATTTGCTAAAGGTAACTTCATTCTTGTCTATTTTCTCGCACTCTCGAACCGCACAGAAAAGGATCGACTCTGGCTTGCATGCAGTTCAAAGTTGTTGGCCCCCATTGAACCAAATCCCCTTTCCTAATCTACCAGTCGGGTTGCTCAGAGCAGAGCCAAAGCAGAGAAAGAGATAGAGAGTGGGACAGAGAGAGAGAGAGTGTAAGGCCTGGGCTAACAGCAAATCAAGCGCCGCAGGTGCAAAGTGTAAATGAAGACTGATTGCAGTGCACATGATTTTGTGTCGACATCCAAACTCACATAGGTAAGCACGGTAGATAGGGGTAAGGGTAGGGGAAGAGGTACACAATTTGGGTGGCATAAAAAACATTGTAAGGTCTGCAAAAATGGTAGGGTAATTGTGGCTAAGTGCTGGTTTGAAATATATATGCAGTGCAACTGGCCACGCTACAAACGAAACTTGAAATTCTCTCACTCGGCAAGTTGAGGGTCAAATTTTCGTCAGTTCCAAGGGCAAAGTTGAGAATTGTCGTTCCTCGTTTAAGCATGTTGAACATGAATGTAATGAAAGGGCTAAGTGACCAACTACCTGTAAGACCTGGTGCATTTGTTAAATAAGTTGCAAGCCAACGTGTACATTAACGGTGTTCTAATGCTTAACAAATTTAACCATGTAATTTTAATCAAAATGAGATTAAAATTAAATATATT